>VUYV01000157.1:793190-1014740 GCA_008711295.1 Anarhynchus alexandrinus | reverse complement strand
TCTCTTCTCTTCTCTTCTCTTCTCTTCTCTTCTCTTCTCTTCTCTTCTCTTCTCTTCTCTTCTCTTCTCTTCTCTTCTCTTCTCTTCTCTTCTCTTCTCTTCTCTTCTCTTCTCTTCTCTTCCCTTCCCTTCCCTTCCCTTCCCTTCCTTTCCCTTCTCTTCCCTTCTCTTCTCTTCCCTTCTCTTCCCTTCTTTTCTCTTCTCTTCTTCCTGTAGGCTTCCTTTTTGAGTTTGAGTTTCTCCAGGAGCTCCTTGTTCATCCTGTTGTTTTTACCTGACTTCCACTTTGTTGGAATGCATGGCTTCTGAGCTTGGAGGAGGTGATCCTTGAATATTAGCCAGATTTCTTGGGCTCCTCTTCCATGTTTCCAGAAACAAATAGCTACATAAAGAAAATTAAATATTTTCCACTGAACATGTCTAGATTTTTTTCTAAAGCAAACAATATTTCTAGCTTAAATATGCTGAATACTGTCCCCAGGTGAAATAAAGCACTTCGAAAGTTGGATCTGAATTAAACAAGATGTATAAAAATAGTGTTTAAAAAGGAGCTTCCTTTAACAATTTGTAGAGTTTATAAAAGCTTAATAAAACAAGAAGGTTTGGATAAGAAAAAAAATTACACAGTCTGCAGGTGAATAAGAGCAATGATTTTAAGCTGTGCAATTCTAATCACATGTTTCAAAGTACTGAAAACTTGGAAAACTGTAAGAGAAGCATAGCTGTGGGTACGGATAATAATAAATTCCATAATGTAGTTCACAAATATATTGTAAATTCCATAAATTCTGTAAATTGATTCAGCCTGTTCAATGTTTTTAGAAAATCTATCACTGAACCTAGTATAGATACTAACATCTATAAACTGAACATTTAGGTCAGGGATGACCTCACAGAATAATTATATAATCTATAACAAAATAGGAATGCTTGCAATTCAAGAAATTAATCTACTAAATTCATCACTTACAGAAGGGATATGACAGTTTACCCTTAAAAACATCTATCTTTTTGAATAAAATATTAGGTGCTGCTATTTTAGGCCTGTAAAACCGTTTAAAATAACTACAGATACAACTTCAATTAGCAGTAGCAGTTTCTACCCATAAAAATAACCCTTTAGGTTCAATTTCATGAACTGACTGAGGATCCCTTCGGCTGTAATACAGTAAGACAGTAAGACAAGCTAAAATGCATTCATCTCAGTTCTGGATCTCTCTTCTTTTGATTTTTCTTAGCTTTTACAAGGAGACAGGATTAGGTATTGCCTTTTCTCCTACTCTATATGTCCATTTGTATTACATGTCTTACACTTCACGTGCATTGGTCAGCCAACTCTTCAGCAAAGCCAGTGAAGAAGCCTTTTATAACACTCAGTTCAGTAGTTGTGTGAATTATTAACCACTGATGAAAACAGCATTGGGTTTGCTCAAGTATTGGGATAGTTCTTACTCAAAGCACACATATTTTTCTATGGCAATAAATCAAAATCAGTACTGCTAACTATTATAAGACATTGTGCTGCTCAAAATCTCCTGTAGAACTTGCATACAGGGGATAAAATTTAATTGCTCTGAAAGCTCAGATAGCTTTTACTTAATGACTTTTTAAAATAGCAATTATTGACTCAGTTAACAACCCTGGCTTCAGAGGTGCTTTGGCCAGCTGTGTAGATATGCAGTAAAAGGTTTATAAGGTGTCATAAGGGGACCAAACGAATCATTTTTGGTCAATTGTGTAAATGATTTGCATACATAATATTGACCTGGGACATGCCACCTCCCTGGACACTTAGGGCCCATATGTTATTGCATTTGTGAAGCCATTTCAGTGCAGAAATCAACAAAAAGTTACTGGAGGTGAATACCTTTCGGAGACATATGGGTGTGTTGAAAAACGCGCTTGTAAAACATACCATATGCAGAGGAGATTGCAAACAGCACAGTTTAATTATATGTAAAAGTACTTTAAAGTATTTAACATCAATTGCATACTGGAAAAATTAACACAAATATTTAAAACTTTGTAGGGTAAAAAAATAACAAAGGTTATTGTTATGAAGTATTTTCCTCATTTTAGAAAAATAGTTTTAGAAAAATAGAAAAACAGTAGTTGTATTTTTCTTTTGTGATACAGTTAATTCACTGCAGCTTGTCTTCCTCCTGCTGATCTTTTCCTTCTTTTTTTTTTTCAATTTTTTTTGTGTAGCACTTAACATCAGAGCTGTACCTGAGTAGCTATTATCTTACTGTACCATAGACTCTGCAGTCTAAAGAAACTGGCAAGCAGAGCACAGTAGATACCTCACATGAGAACCAGAGTGAGTGATGTGGTTTTGCATTTAAAACTCTTCACAAAATAGCACTGGTTTTTAGGAGGAAAGGAATGTACTTTGTCTTTTTTCCACTTTGATGTCCACTAACCCTATTTTACAAAAATATGCATGTTCCTCTGAAATCAGAATAGAAATTAAATACATGAAATAAACCTTCGCACCATCCAAAGGCGGGGAGACAGTAGCTTGTCTTGATAAAGTGCTGAGTTCCAGATGAAAGGCTCGGTTCCCTAGCAGAGCTTAGCATACCCAGTTTTGAAATCAGGTGCTTGGAACTTGTAAAATGAATTTTGCAATTCCTTGAAGTGATCTGAGCCTCCAATGTAGGCAGCATGGCAAATCTCAGCTAACATCCACATAGATGTCCTTTGAGAATGCAGGTACTGTAAGAGTTTCCCTACAAATACCCAGAATGTCAAGCCTTTTGAGGGAAACAGATGTAACACAAAACTGTTTTGATCTACAAAAAAAATGGATGAAGTTCCTGATTATTTCTTCAAGGAGGCATGACCCAATACGCAACCAGCCTCCTGTCATAACTTAGATACTGAAAAGTGACTTCTTCACTCAAAAATAGTGGATTTTGTATTGTTCTCTTTTTGGCCTTCAAAGCCTTCATTTTGGGAAATCTCAGTACTCTCAGTGTCCACACGTTCATTGATCATTTGCTATGACAGCTGCCCGTAACAAGAAAGAACAAATCAACTTGAATAAAGAAGAAATAAAGACCAAAATTCATTGATTAAGGGATTCTGCTCTCATCTATGTCTCTTTGTATATAACCCTGAATAGAACAAGCCTGATATTATACCTTATAACTACCACTCTGATGAACAATCTGCAACTGAAATTATCTATTAAATAAAAGGTTTTACAGTCTTTTTCATATTTAGACTTCAATGTATTTTTTAAACTGAGTATCATTACTATAAACATTATAAACCAAATGTGAACTGAAATTGGGTGAGAAGCTTTAATAATTCCCACGTCGCACATTACACAGATCTTGCTTACCTAAGAAGCAGCATTTACGCTCTTCAGTGCAAGGAGCTATAGGTAAGAGATAGGTAAATAAGTTGAGCAAAAAAAAAATAGATGAAATATTGAAGATGAAGGCAGAGCATGAGATTGAACTTGATGTAAAAGGAAATTGGAAGCCAGTGAAGGGATTAAAATAACACGAAGAGATATGGTCAGTATAACAGGAGTGGAGGTAATCCTGGCAGCACTATATTTGATAGACTAGAATAGGGAAGCACGTTGGGCTTCACAGTGCATTAGAGCAAAGACGGCTGTGAATCAAAGTGGTTATTCTAAACTGACTTGTGGAAATTTAGGTGTGGACACAGATACAAAATTGGGATCTCAGTCCTGCAATGCGTTTGGTGGGAGCAGCCAAGGTCAGTGTGTATTTTTCAGGATGAAAAATCTGCTCGTCTCCATGGACGTTGAGAAATTCTGATTCAAATATGTGACCTGAGCCTCAGAACAATATTTACTTTAGACATGGCGTGAGCCATTTAGGATCAGAAGTTTAGTTTGACTGTACTAGTACAATTTGTCACCGTGTTTCTGAAGAATCAAAGAGGAGGAAAAGCTTTATATATTATCATCAGAAGGATTTTGTTTATAATATACACCATTTTTAGCTGTTTCTGAGAAAGGCTGGGAAATCCTTGGAAAACAAAAGTGACACAAATCTAGGTCTTAGAATTCTTGAATCAGGATTCCTAGAGATGTCACAGAATAGGTAAGGCTATTTGCCACCTGATTTTTAATTAATACTGTAAGCAATTAGCACTGCCCCTTAAGAAATTCCTCATCTTTCTTTTGAACGAGTCATACTATTTTCTCACTATGAGTCAGTCAAACATATAACAAGAGTTGTATTTAACTGGTTCTTATTTAATTTCCCAACAATAAAGGCAGACTCAAAAAGAGTTTTTCCTCTCTTTCATCAGGAGCTCTACTGGCTCTATAATTACTGTGTCAGCATCTGAGTAGCTTGCAAGAAAAAAAAACAGTAACGTACAACGTTGTATATTGTGTAGGAAAGAAACAGTTCATTACAATATTGGGCTGTAAATTAACAGTGTAGCTCTGTGTGGCAGAGATGTGCAGGGGATCTAGGCTATAACGAGCATTATGGATGTAAGTCTAGTTGCAGATTCAGACAAAATGCTTCCTGAAGCTAGAAAGAAGAACTTGAAGGGTGAAATTTGTCAACACAGTCCTCTGAAATGGTGCCCAGCAGCTCAGTCATACCTCTTTCACAAGAGGCTGGTACCACTGAGTTATCCATAGCTTGTGGCTTACTCTGTGCCATAGAAGCTTTTATTTAAGTAAATATCCTGAAGGCTACAGTGAAGGATGCCACCCTTCTGCTGTTCACGAGCTGGAGCAATAGTTATTTCAAGACAATGATCTAGTACAGACTGCAAAATCTGGACAGGTCAGAGAAGTATCATATATTTGAGGGCCACATTACTGGTGCTTTTTAGTGGATATGAAAGATCATATCCAAAAAATTAGCAAAATTTAAAAAAAAATAATAAATTATTTTCACATTTGACCCAGTTCTTTGGATTTTTACCTATAATTCAGAGAAATGTTGCTTTGTTTCGAGCAGATTGTTATGCTCTGGGAATATCTATAATAGTTAGTTGTCTCTCACTACTACCTGTAGTGCAATTACATCATTTTCTTTTTAGGTGTATGATATCTACCTATTTATATGCAATATGAAAATCATGTAAGGCATAACACTCTTGGTATTCAAAATTATATAGTGACCAATGGCTGGTAAATTTGGTCAAATATCAAACTCAGGTAAAGTTTTTGATGAATTACAGAACATGTTAATGGCACACATATTTCATGTCATTAATATAATTGCTGTGAGCAGATGAGCTGAAATAATCTATTTGCATTAGTTCTTGATCACATGTTATTTTTCGTGGTGTAGAGAACTTTAGTTGATTGTCATTTTATCTCATGATCTCACGACAATGTTCTCATCTCTTCTAAGATATCTCATTGACACTGTTAGAGGTAAAACACTTAACAGAGAGGGTTCTGCTTATTTTTGAGAGAGCAGCCTGTGTAGGAAAGGAATTGAGGAATGGTGACTTTGTCAAGGAAGGAGCTGTGAAGGAGTAGCGCAGATCCCAAGCATATAGCAGCTTTTAAAATTAAAATGAGGGGGTGGTATTTCAGGGTTCAAGAGAAAAAAAAGAAAATACAGAACTATTGAGTTTTCCATTAGAGACTTCATTCCTAACTGTTATATCGTTTATTTAAAGAAAAACACTTTTTTTCTTTCTGTAACAGAAGAAAGCCACCATAAATGTTAAGAGAAGACTTCTTCATTGGATTTAACTTACATTTATGCAGATTTAAAAAAAGAAAAAAGTTTATTAGTTCTTCAGTAAGCACTCAAGACCTAAAGAATCCCGGTTTTCAAACTGTTCCATCTGTATGATAGACTATAGGAGTTATAACAGACCAAAAAGCTCCAAAACAGCTAGTGAGTGCTGAAGGATAGGAATCAGACAGGCAAAGGTTACAAGAGGTTCCTGTAAAGGAAAATGAAAATTTTAGTCTAAATCAATTTCTGTGAGACACTTGAAGCCTTTTATAGACAACCAAGCATGCGTCTTCCTCCTCCTTCATCCTCTGTATCCTTCAATTCTGAATATCATCTCCAACTCAGCACCCCACACCAGAACTGGACTCGTGGCACGTGATTGTCCCTCGCATTGTGACCCCGTGGGGGACCCAAGATGGAGCAGTCTGTTCCTGAAGGACTGCATCTCTTGAAAGGGACCCACACTGGAGCAGCAGCCTGTGGGAAAGACTCACATTGAAGAAGTTTGTGGAGGGCTGTCTCCCATGGGAGGGACCCCATGCTGGAGCAGGAGAAACATGAAGAGTCCTCCCCCAGAGGAGGAAGGAGCAGCAGAGAGAACGTGTGATGAACTGACTGTAACCCCGATTCCCTGTCCCACTGTGCTACTGGGGAAAGAGGCAGAGAAATCGGGAGTGAAGCTGAGCCCGGGAAGAAGTGAGGGGTGGGGGAAGGAGCTTTAAGATTTAGTTTTATTTCTTATTATTCTACTTTGATTTGATTGTTAATAAATTAAACTAATTTCCCCAAGCTGAGCCTGTTTCGCCTGTGATGGTAATTGGTGAGTGATCTCTCCCTGTCCTTATCTCAACCCATGAGCTTTTCGTTATATTTTCACTCCCTCTGTCCAGCTGAGGAGGGGGGTCATAGAGCAGCTTTGGCAGGCACCTGGCATGCAGCCAGGGTCAACCCACCACACCAAATCAGTGTAATAGGAAAAAGTTGCATATCTGCAGATACAGAAGACAGAATGGAAGAGAGAAGTGTAACTTGATAAGAGAGGATAAATGGAAGTTTGGATAACAAAATGAACAATAAAAGCAGAAACTTTGGGAAATACAGACGGAAAAAAAACAAGGGACCCAAAGGTTATAAATCTGGAAACAACTTTATCTACCTAAATTTTGTCTTCATAACAAGAAAAGTTTATTTGAGACTAATTTGTTTCTCCTTGTCTTTGATAAACCCCTTCACCAGTGGCAATGATTTTGGGCATATATCAAGAAATTTTTCCTGATAGTTAACTGTTAGTATGGAAGCCAAGACTTTTATCTGCATTTAGGGGGGAGAGGCAATGAAGAGGAGCTACATTTCATATTGCAGGTTTAAAAGTTTTTTATCTAAGTCATGATACCAGTAACTCCTTGTGCTGCATGAATATTTCGGAAACAAAGGCATTCTGACAGTGCAATAAGGGAAGCACGACTCTCGCAGAACAACCAACATGGCATCCAAATGATGAAAATAATAGTCAGAAAACATAATTTAGAAACAGCTACATAAATATTCTTCAAACTAAATGGAGGTCCCATTTCCTGTTTTCCTGGAAGTGCAAGTAGATATTTCATAAAGAATTTAGACTCCTGGAATTTCAATTCCTCCCTTACAGTCACACTGTATGTTGCATTAAATAGATTATATGTAAATGTAACCACAAAACCAGACATGTACCTTATAAAGCCTTTTTGAAGATTTTTTTTTAAAGCTTTTTTTTAAAGTCTTAAATTCTTTTTACACAAACACTCAAGAGCTGCCCAGGCAAGCAACAGCAGTTCCAATTTCTAAGTCAGAATTCAAAATGCTGTGTGCTCAGATACAAATCTGGTAACAGCATTTTCAGCTTAGGTCCGTCATATTTCTAACAGTAAATAGACAAAGAGTGGTAGGCAATGAAGGGAGAGGGAGGATTCTTCACCAACGCCCTGTATGTCAGCATGCTCTGATAACTGAATGAAGTTGTGAATTATTAACTAATAGTTATATTCTAAATTATTGACAAGGGCAGCTACAGTCAGCTTTGTGCACTTTTTATTTCTCTTTTCCATGTTAAATTGAAAGTGCATGGATAGGGACAAAATAGCCATGGACATTACGATGGATAGTATAGTTAAAGAGGGTAAAGAAAGTAAACATCCATTCAGGGAAATAATTCTCTTCTTGAGGATATACCAGCACATATCAAATGATGGTAAAATACCTAATGTTGAATCAATATGGAATTTCATAAATATATTAGAAAATGAAGAACTTAAAATTCCACTGCATAAGAATGTTTTTCCCCACTTGCTTGCGAGTATTATTGGTAAATTTTACGTGTTCTCCAGAGTAGGTGGGATATTTAAGGAAAAAAGGAAAGGAATTCCTTTGCAACAGAAAGAGGGGGCTACCAACAACAGTCAAATATGAAGAGACTACTTCAATGGCCATCTTCTGTCAAACAAATGTCTTTCCATTCTTTAACTTTTTCTGTGGGGTAGTAAATCTGTTCTTAGAAGAGCTGAAGAACAGCAGCTAGCTAAGAAGACATTCATAGTGAAAATGATAATCCTTTCTGTTAAATATCACTTCTATTTCTTATGCTATCCTTTTTTATTTAATTAATTAATTTTTTTAACATAATAGCTGCATTAATTTCAACAGAAGCCGTAAATCTGCATCGGTTTGAACAGGAAGTTGACAATTAAGCTATAAATAAGGATGAGATGAGTTAAACCTCAAAACTTTGTGTAGGTGTCTATCTATGAGATGGGATTACTGGTTTAGATTACACACCTAACTGATCTTTATATTGCTAAAATAAAAATGGAAAAATCACAATCTCAAATCCTCCTACCACTGTCAAATGGTTTCCCTGTAGTCCCTGTACTCAGTTAGCACTTGGACGTGAAATATTTACTCCTGCAATAATGCCTAAAACTGCTATCACAAAATACTGTTTAATTCTGACCCTCTGCAAGAGATACTTTGGAGTGGCAGTGTTTATCAGTTTACCAAGGAATTCCTTATACCAAAGGAATGTAATCGTAAAACCCAGCTGGGTCAAGTCTGAACTGTATTCTTTGCTAAATCCACATCACTGCTACTGATGGACTGAGGTCCACACTATGGCATTTCAGGCTGCTTTACTTCAGACTTTCTTTAGTGTGATCCTGTGAACTGAAGTCCCCTTACCAGCTTGGGTGCTGAAAAATGAGCTCCAACCCGATTAACTAGCGCGGCACTCAAAAACCTAATCACTTACAGTCCACAATCTCGACAAGAGGATTGCCTCAGAGCACCAGGACTTGATGACTTTGAGGTTTTCTTTCACAAATAGGAGCTCTGCAACTTCCACATCATAAGCTTGGAGCTAGCAGCACATTCAGCAGTGTTCACCAAGCAACTGGAGGTGCACGATACATGGCAGCCCTCAGCTTTGTGGGCACATTTCCGGAGACCTGGGTTTTGTGTGCACACCTCTAGAGACCTGGGCTCTTACAGACAGTCAGGAGTCAGCAATCCCAGTCTGGAGTCTTAAAGCTGTGTTCCTGAGGATATGTATGTTCTCAGCTCCATGGGCACCTACAGCTGTCCCTTGCTATGACATGAATTTGAGGCAACCTAGTGAGTCTTTGGGGATTTGGTGGCCGCCTAGATATAACACAAGGAGTTCCATTCTTTTTTGTTGTTGTTTTGTTAAAAGGAAAAAACAGGATTATTCTTTTTTCTAATGTATATTTCAATGTCTCTTTTTTTTTTTCTGCTGAAAGGACTGATTTTCTTTAAGAACCAAAATAAACAATTTTCCAAAGTCTAGTTTTCCTGCGACACAGAAATGGTTTCACCCTCTCCACACCATTTAATTTGTAATTGCAAGCCAGTGGCACAGGTGTCTGTCTCACCCTTCACAGTAGCAGCTCTATATGCACTTATCTACATCACACATTCCTACCAAAGACTAATGAATACTGAAGAAATTATCTGAGATCTTCAAGACATCTTCACAGAGAGTGTGCAAGGACAGAACATGCTTAGCTTGAAAGGAACATGAGAAAACTGTGAAGTTTTCTAAGGAAATTAAATGCAGCAGACCAGGAGAAAAGGGAAGCAACAACTGATGGGAAAATTAAGTTCATAGAAGTAATAATATAATAGCTGTTATTTTAAGCCCAGCAAGGAATGTTTGAGAATGTATTAAATAGGAATTATGTTTTTCAACTTTTTTTCCTGTTGACAAAAAAAAGAAGTTTGTCAGTAGATCAAGGGTTCCCTAGATGAATTCATTTATTAAAATAATATTTCATATAACTAAGTTCTGCCCTGTGGACTGATTACCAGCATTACATTTTGAGTATCTCATATCTCCACAGAGAAGGCTTAATTGGATATATCAGTCATTTGGTACATTCTTCTTCCCTGTCTGGATTATTTTAGCTTTTCAGCTGACAGGTTTATGGTGAGTGTGAATAAATTCAGAGAAGAGTTAAAATCAAAGTCAACGTTGAGAATGAATGAGAACAGAAGGTAGTGTGTCTATGCAGAGAAAGAGAGATACACATACATTGATAATAACGACATCTCAGGCACACAGTCCCAGATCCATAATGTTTCCTTCCTGTCGGCACAGTCTGCCTCTTATGTTGCCATGACAGAGCCCTAAAGCGGTCATGGATTTTCTAAGGTCAGCTGCACAAACAGAGTCCACCTCTGCCCCTAGCCCCCTGTAGCCACAAGCTACTAGTTTGAATCAAGACTAGATCAATCTCTCAAACTCAATTATTCAGGCAGTATGGCTAGTGACAAAAGTAACAATGTGTACCACTGATTACACAGCACATAGGACCATGAAGCCTGAGCTAGGAGTGCGACCAGAAAAAAACTTTTTGTTATTTTCAACTCTTTAATGACCTAGGAAAATGTTGTGCTGAAAAGGATTATCCAACAAAAGTAATAAACTTCTGGTTGAGGAGAACATCTGTATTCCAGGCTTAAATGTGTACTCAACTTTAAAGCAAAAGCTGATGTGCTCCACAGTCTTTCATGCTTTCTCAATGTTCAGACAACTCATCATTGCACTTGAGGAGCAGCATTCCTTCTGCTCCCCTAGCATGTGTCTGCCTTGTAAAGAGGCTCCTCTCACAGTGTAAGAAGAAATAACAGTCATTTCTAGCCTTCTTTGTAAATATATTTTTAATTCATCAGGTTGGTATTATAGTACTTTGGGGGAATGGAAATCACCAGTTAATTAAGCTTCTGGTGACTTGAGGCATCTACATCTTCCTAAACATTCATTTGTTTGGCAGCATGGAAAATGCCAGCATCCCAATTAATATTTAGTTTGTAACTGGAGTTTTAAGGTACGGTTACAAAAAAGGTGTAAGAGAGCTATGCCCAGTAATCAAGTTGTGCAGACCTAAAAATATGCTTAATGAAACCTGTTACTCCAAACCTTATACATCTGAACTTTGATATTTAGGTACCTTATGTGCAGACTTCCTAAGGGACTTGCAGACTAGCTTTAGAGAACTCAGGCAATGTTTTTGTGAAGCATAAATGAATCACCAGTAATGATGGCCACAAAGAAATAAATTATAGTTATATTAGACACTACTAAGGAGGTCACTGGGGATTATAAAATATTATGGTAAACCCAAGTGGCAGATTAAATCAAAGCTTAGCAGTTGAGGGTTATCATCAAACCCGTCACAGGTCAATTCCTGGCTCTGCTGGTGGCCATGAACCACAATTTCACCCACAGTCCTTAGATTTTCTATTAAGATTGGCATTGATCTTATTTCTTTAGAACATGTCTCATGGAAAGTGAGTAACTTCTTTTGTGAGGTCTTCCAGCCAGAAAAACTTTGTTAATTCGTTTAAGTTTTCTTGATTTATGAAGCACCCCAGAGGCTTTGATCCCCTCAGAATCAATACCTCATTCACACCTCAGACAGCAGAAGTCTACTTCCAGGTCTTCCAGGAAGATAGGAGGGCTGCGGTGAAAGGCCTTAAAACATCCCAGCCTAATCCCGTGTGAGGTATTTACATGGACTGAGAGAAGTACGCATAACCATGGAAAAGCATCATCCTCTGATTAAAATTTTATTCAAAATGAAAACAACTAGATTCTTACATAAATTTTACAGTTTGATCTACTATAGGATAAACATAAAGGTGAAGATAAAGTACTTTGTATTAGGGTCTTTATTGTCTATTAAGTCAAGAGAAGTGGAAATATTTAAGGTCCCCTTAAGCATCTGACAGCTGAACCAACCCTCCCTGCGCAAAACTAAAATGAGGACACATTGCTCAAGTTCTCTGCTTGCCTGAAAACCAATTTTCAAGCCATGAAGTCTTAGAAGAGCCTTAGCAGAGTCATTCCAGCATTGTTACTATAGACAGTGAAGTGGATTAAGTTTTCTTGGCAACTGACGGTCTCTATACTCAAGGATATTTTGCTTTTCCCACTAATCAGCTACTCCCCCTTTCATTGGGAAGCTCTCCCAAATCTGCAGGGTGATTTGGCACTGAGCTCCATTCTGCTAAGGGAGTTAAGAGCACAAGTCCAATCCCCTACTTAAAAGCTGCTGGAGGGCTTAAATAGGCTCAGGAGTGATCCTAAGCCCAGGACTGAATTTCATTAAAGGCTGTTGACAACTACCAGGTTCCAATTTGTAGCAGATTGCAAAGAAAATGTTATTCGTTGTGATGAATATATGTACTAAACTTTCATACAAGTAAAATTAAGCACACACACCCCCAATATAGTTTTCCCTTATTGGAATTTTTTGGAAATATATTGATTTAAGATATTATACTATTTTTATATATATATGTATATCATAATAGTGAAAAAACCATACAGGTTTGTTGGGTTATATAAAATTACGACTATAGTCTCCCTTCAGTTTCAGATCTGCAAAACGTATTTAAGTTCTTAACTCCCTTGTGAAGATATTTAAGCAACTAAGTGACATTTGAATCTGGTTATTCTGCATGAAACAAAACCCACAGAATAGAACTTATCATCATTGATTAATTTTTAATCTTTCTGGAAATCTTAGCTAAATTCTTCTGGATTTGAACTGCTTAAATACATAATTTGAGAACAAGTCCCTACAGCTGGAGTTTGGGACATATTGTTAGGAGAATGCTGGGAAATTATGTGTGCCAAACCCTCATCAGTGGATAAATAGAGAATTTCAAAGATGCCAGTCTGTCTGCTTTATCTCATAAATAGGATTTTCTTGTGCATACAAAGCAGAATGACAGAACCTGAACTCACAGGTTAAGCATGTCAACAAAGCAACCTCTTGATTGTTCCCCATATACAAGATATAAGATATGCCACTACATCAATGAACCTGATGTTAAACATAATAGAGGCACAGAGATAGGATTTGAATGAATTCTTTACCAACAAACCCATATGGACCAAACCAGAGGTCTCTTTCCAAAGAAATAACAAGGGTTTTCTAGTTGGCTACTATTTAATTACACCATAGGCAAATAGAAAGAAATTAATATCCTCACGAAACTCAGCTAGGATCAGCGTGTAATGCATATCACGCTGAACGAATTACAGAGCTAATGAAAAAGAGTTTTTCACTGAAATGCCTGATTTAAAAAATGTAACTTTAATCACTCTTTTTAGTATTCTAACCTGCATTGTGTGCGCTCACATACACTGATGATGCAAAGCAACTGAAAACTTACAGACTGGGTACCTGAGGACATCTTTTTGTTAGGGGAATCCTCCAAGTAGTAAAGATCTGGGACCATAGCCACTGCAGTTGGTAAGGGAGACACCAGCCTGAAGTTTAGTAGCTATATAGCCTATGAGAGCCAGTGAAATAGGGCTGAAGTTAGAACAGATTGCTTTAAAAATACCTCCCTTCTCCTGGGATGNGGGGGGGGGGGGGGGGGGGGGGGCAGACCAATATCCACAGTAGAGTCCTAGTACTGGTTTTGACTCATACTTTCACTTTTTACTCTTTCACCAGGTGAAGATTGTGTCAGTGCAGTTGAGTATCTGGAATGGTATGCTTGAATATCTGAAATATTCACTAAATTTTTGTTGGGTTTATTAGCTCTGACTCTCTCTTCCCCCGCCCTCACCTTCCCTCCGCACTCTTCTTTCTTCTCTTCTTTCTTCCTTCCCGCTTCTCTCTCGTATTACAGTTAAAAGGAGCAGCACAGAAGTGTTCAATTGCCAGTTTGGCTTAATATATCTTCAACATTTAAGCCAGCTCATCAAAGCTCATATTATGAACTCAATTTCTGCCACACTGCTTAACACACACACCCACGTCACCTCTCTTAACACCTTGTTTAAAATAGCATCCTGCTAACGGGTACCTTTTAGAATGCGGATATTCTTTTCGTCATGCTCTTTTCCGTATTGCACTGATACCTGTTCTCATAAGTGACTGTTTAAAGTGATTTTGATTAATAATATCTGATTCACTACTGCACACATCTAATCATAATTGAAGAATGTTATAATTTATGGAAAAACTAAGCATATAATAAAGGTAAAATATCAAAGATAACACAATATACAGCTTTTGTCTACATCTATTATTCCATAGCTGGACAGGGACTCTAGGGGAAAGTAGCGTTTATTTGCATTCTAATGCAGAGAGAATCCTTTTTTGAAACCTTCCACTATTTCATTGTAAAGTAAGGCATGTCTGAATAGACCCTTTTCAGCATTTCTCAAACATTTCAGTTTCCTGTTAAATTACCATATCCATTTAATTTTCTCATCTGAAACTCCAGTAGGATAGCGACATATAGCATGGGGTTGTTCAGCAAAGAAGATAACAGCGCTGTGGCAATACAGTTCCACTGCAACGCTCAGAGAGGTATTGGCAGGCAAGATAGACCCTTACTCTCCTAAATGGTCAGACCCCAGTGAGCTATGATCAGGCTGACTACAGCACATTGCTCCTCTTTGGAAAGGAAGGGGAGGAAAAGGGAGACAGGGAATGTTGATTACATCTGCATCCTTTTGACTGGCATATCTGAACTAAAATGAATTGATTCTGCTAAATATTTTATTTTTCGAAAAGGCTGAGTAAAGAATATTCAAATGCAAAACTATGCAAACAGTGTAGGCACGGTACTATCTATCTATAAAGCACCAGTACCAGAGAGTTCATAACGATATTCCTTCCTCTGAGAAAGAAACCAAAATACTGAAATTTAGTATCAGTCCTCGAAACACTATATCATTAAGAGTCTAAGGATGCTCACTTCGGATGGTTTTTAGTGCTACTTTCTTTTCTCTCTAAAAAACTAACAGATAGATCTTTCGTGGCTTTTTTTTTTTTTTTCTCATGAATCATGCTGATGATAATTGAATAATCAAATTATACTTCTTCATAAGGTCAAAGCAAGGAATTATATTCTGTTCCAGTTATTCTTCAGGTATAACTGCAACAAATATATGTAGGGCAATAGGACTCTCTAGTTACTGATCTACTCCATGTCACATGCCACATGCAGTTTTTCCTCACACCAATAGGTAAGGTGATCTTACAATAAGTAGCTACACCTCAGTGCAATGGGTCCTAGGAGTTATTTAACATCCAATATTTATTCCCAGTGCAAATCTTTCAGCCGAGCAGAGTGCAATTCTGAGGAAGATTCAGAGGACAATTCAGAGACATGATTTGATGTCTGTCCCTTGCACACAGAGCAGCAAGCTGAGCACTCACCAGGTCTTCACTCACAGGATGTTACTAACGTAAAGGGACAACCCAGTGATGTGTGCAGGAACAAAATATTCTGAGGACATTTCACAATTTAATAACCCACTGGAGTATAGCTATCTGAAGTCATTTGTGACCTCCAGCATGATGTTAGTAATACAAAGTTAAGTTCAGGTGCTGGCTGAAACTAGCACAGTTTTCTCATTAAAGAAAAACACAAGAACAATGACCGGAATTTTAAAAACCTGCATGAATACTCTTGAACAGAAAATCTAAGGAGAAAAAGATGATGTTTTAAATTTAAAATCGCTTTCAGTCCCAAAGGTTCCAAAATCCATCATAAATCATGTGACTACCTCACCACTGAAAAGCTATCCCCTGATTCTTAATAATTGTGATTTATTTTACCATAATTCAGGGAACTCTTGTTCTTGACCCAGGATCCTATTCTGTTACACGCCATGAAAAAAGAGATCAGCAAGACAGTCACTGTCCTTACATCAATCTAAATATAAGTGATAAAAATTAATGTAGGCAGGCAGCGATATCACAGGAAACAATGAGATAGTGTTGGCCAAGACATTAGGGGGTGATCTCAGTATAACATCCTAAATTGCCATACTTTTGAAGGTATCTTTAGGCATTTTTGACAAGAGCATTTTTAGGGTTAGGGGTCAATCTGAAAAAGGTCAAGGGTGGAAACTGCAGAGAGCGATGTATACACGGGCTTCTGTAAGCCTTAGGAGCTGATGACTGAGAATACTACTTGGTGTTCAGTAGAACTCAGTACTGGAATTCAGTATTCAAACCGTGTGATAGGTCACCAAAATCTCAGGATACTGCCTTCTTTTTAATTAGAGCTTTCTAATCAGAAGCCATGATGAAATTACTAAGACTTTTGATTTTTTTTAATAAGAAGTGTAAGTAGGTAGAATAGCAGATCTAGTGAATGTAATTAGACACTGTCAGCCTTTCCTTTTTTAAATCAGAGAGATATTTTGGTGAGCCATACAGACACCAGGCCTAAAGTCAACCTCTCCTTCTAATATGAGCAAAATAAAGAAAGTATAAGCTCACTAGAAACTAGTTCTATTGACTTTATGTAGAGCACAGTATTGGACTTTCTCTTGCCACATTCATAGAAAGTAATTGCATTTTCATATACATGCGCAACCCTTTTCACCACATTTGAGTTCCATTTATTCTGCCTACACACCATACCTTTCTGAAAAATAGTACACTCAGAGAGCACTTTATCAAGTGAGGATATAGGCCCTTCTGCAGCTGAACAGACCTGCCTATACAGCATTATACAATCCAGCTAACGTTATCTCATCCCACTGCTTCAGCTCGTTCATCCATTTTATCCTCTACTTAAAATTATCATCAGAGGGGAAAAAAAAAGAGTTTACGCATGGTAGTTTTTCAAAGAAGAGAGTGCAGGTTTGGGGAGTACTGTTCATCATGATCTTCTAGGCACTTTAACTGATGTAAGCACTAATGGAATCGGGAGTCTAAATAACAGCTTTTGAATTGGCCCAGAAAGTCTTAATGGACAATCTCTCTCCTACAATAAATAACACAGTGGAAAAAAGTTCACAAATATCAGAGGAAGTACACATACGGCAAAGAGAGGAAACATTCACTCACATCAAGAAATAGAAAGATTGGCTTTGCATACATAATATGAGCTCAAAAACATGAAAAAAATATAATTATAGACTTAAATACATAACAGCACATGCACATTCAAGGTACATGAGTGTATACAAACACTTTCAGATCTGAAATCTTTTCTTACCTGATTCAAAAAAATTAACAAACAGACTCTTGATCTAAGATAGGAACCTGAGTCATCACTAAACTCATCCAGCAAAAGTTTACTTTTTCTCAACTTCCTTATATTTTCTCTCAGTTTCTGGAGAATTCTTCCCCACACAACGCCAGCACAACCGGGCAGGGTATGGTCAGAGCGGGATATGTTATGACGAGAAGAGAGTGCAATGGGAACAGTGCAGAGGTAAGTGGTGCGAGTGAATGGGGATAAAGTCACTGTTACAATTCAGTCTGTGTCTAATTAAGTCTGAAGGACTGTGTGGAGAACTAGACTGTGCCAGTTTATAGAAGTTGGTTGGTACTTGTATTGATTTCTAAGGCTCTGACTCAGCACTTAAGCAGTTGCTAGAATTTTAACTCAAACAATGTACTCAAGCATATGTACTGCCGCAGTAGTGCATTTTTCCTTAGGCTTTGTTCCTGCACATCAGCATTACACTGAAGTTCTACATACATCTGTGCTTTGTTGATGTGCATGAAAAAACTGATATCATGACTGAGCAATTTTGGCAAATGAAAACAGTAGCTTAATGATAGTTCTCCATTACACATTTTCGTTATGCAGCTGGACTAAGTTTTTAAAGGGTTTAGGTTCCCATTGATTTCAGTGTAGAAACAGTCAGATTTTAGTGCATCTGAGATTCTACAAGATTTGACCAAATTAATTACAATCTCCTTTTATTTTCTCTCCTTTTAAGAGCAATTACAGATATAGAGAGCTGTTGTCCAAGTCGCCTTGTATCTGTAATATCAGATATATTTTGAGGGTAGACCATTTATATTAATATTAGGTTTTGAGAAACAAAGTACATTTAGATATTTTCATTATGAATGTAATATAGTAAATATCAAGGAAGCATATACACATGAAATGCACAGTGCTAAAGAATTCATTCCTTTCATACAAATGCACAATATCAGGGCTCAGGTCTTGTAGCTGAATACATTATCATGTATTACACTGTTCACATGCATACTCCTACTTTATGGCAAATGCAATGTAATTCAGCTCAGCCTTCTTTCATTGCAGACTCTTGCATTGATTGTGTTTTAAGGCATGCGCAGACACTCAGTCCTACTAAGTTCAGTAGAGTAGTTTGTTCTTTTGCTTCTAAAAGTAAGAAACCCTATCACCAGGAAGTACTATCTTTGGAGTAGCCAAGGAAGAAATCCTGCCTGTGAAAGACGCCTATTTTCCTCTTCCACCTACTGCAACCACATTACTACAAATAGCATACTTAGAAGACAGTATTCTCCTTTGGGGTGTCACTAATGCAGATTTGATGGAAATGTATCTAGAACTACTCTGTGCCATATATGAAATTACTTACAGAATTTTATAGAAGTCAATGAAAGGAGGTAACGACTCATCAACAAAAAATAGAGATCAGTCATGATAGTTCTCTGCAATACTGGAGGTTAGAAATAAACTTCAGTTTGAAAAAATCAGATCTTTAATAAAATCACTGAGTGGAATTCTTTAAGAGGGATTTGTATCACTGTTGGTATTAACCATTTTCAAAAATAATTATCACAGAATAAAGGAATAGAAAAGAGAGAAGGTGGAAGGAAGGAAGAAAAAAGAGAGAAAATGGAAGGGGATGGTTTGAATCACATCATACAGAGAATGAGACCCTCATCTGAAAGAAAAACAATGGAAATTTCCAGTGATTTTATTTGGTACTAAAACAGAAAACCCAAACCATTTCAGATTATATTGCAATGCAGCCTTTAAGAGGCTTAAGGTTTCTAAACACCAGTTCTTCAGATGGAGTTCCAAAGGATTTTGAAATGTCAGTAGAATTTTTCTAGGACTGAAAAAACAACACTCCAAAAATCCCAGATCAGCACTTGTAAATTCAAATATTTATTTTGTTTTTAAAACACCAAAGACACTAAGACAGAGACAGAATAACCTAACAGCATTTTTCATGCAGGTGCTTTATTTTTAAGCATCCTAGAGAGGGCTCAAGGGAAGAAAGCCTTATCAGCACTTTAAGGATTAAGTGCTAAGTGTCATTCACTAGGGGAACTGGCTTGAATTTCTCCCTCCCCCCTCCTCCAATTCAAGATTTATTTAACATGATCGGACTGAGATTGATCAGGGAAGAAGACGAGAGAATTGCTTGCATGCACATCTGGTCCAAAGTTCAGTGACTCACAAGAGAGTATCACTCTCGCTAAAATGAAAATAATTAAATATGCCCACATACACACAGCCTTTATGACCAATCTTTTTCCCACAATATTGGCCCCTTTTCATACTAAGCAAAAAGGATGCAAGCAAGATGCAAAAAAAAAAGTCCATCTCTGCAACTGTTTAGCTAGTTTCTATAGCAAGTCACTCAAGAGCTATCATGGGAACTAATTATGAACAGTACAAATTCTTTATTTCCCATGAACCCTCCACAAGACAACGTAACTCTTGGTAGGACCCTACAGGGAATCTCATATAGATCACTGCCATCAACATGCTTTTTGGAGCACAGTCCCCAAATAAGAGCAATTGCCTCATATAGTCTCTTCCATCAAAGCTCCATTTTAACATAAGCTATGGTCTTGTTTGTGTTGAGTTCTCCTTTCAAGGCCTCTTCCAGTACCTCATTAAACATTTGATTGGAAGCCTTTTCATTTTCAGCCAAAAAGTTAAACTCTTTTGAACGGGGGGCAAATTTGTACATTAGTTCAGCACTGGAAAGAAGAACCATTGAACTCCCTTGATGTTTTGATAGAAAGTATTTATATCCCTTTGAAGTCTCTCTTGCTATGTTAAGAAATGGAAGAGGGAAAAATGTTCTCTCCCTCTCTCTTCACGTGATATCTGTCGTCAGTTCTCTTGTCATCATAGCTGTCGTTCTTCCCTATCCCAAATCTAGCCAGAATTCCTCTTCTGTGAGAAAAGATCATTGGAAGTAAGCATGATGTCCCCAAATCCCAGGTACTGTACAACAGATTTAATACTTCTATACCTCTCAGGGTGAAGTCTTTCGCAATACACACTCTAAGATGACATTTGAAGGAATGTGTTTGCAGAAGACCTGAGAAATCAATAAAGCAAAATGTAGGCCTTTGTGTCTAAAAGTTAAGAGATTCAGGATAGTTTTTTGTCTTCTCCCCTCATGGTTGAGAACAGTATGCAGAATGTCTAGTTATAGACAGTTTGGTCATTGATAATTTAGGAAAGAACAACTACAAAATCACTACTGAGTCCATTTACAGGGTTGAAGAACAAACATCTAGTGTCAGTATTTTTGATCTTTGTGGAGTTAAGAACTAAAAGCTGGATTTTGAATGAATAACTAAAGAGCAGATGCTCAAAGGGGTGAATACATTATGTAGATGAAAAATTACATTACAGATGAAAAGATTTCTTGGTACAGTATATTTATTAATCCAAGAGTAAGTACACTTTAATGAACGCACTGACTTGATCACAGTGTGATTTCACAAGTTACCAATCACCTAGTTATAGATTGTATTCAAACTCCTTTTTTAAATTAAGGTAAAAATTAAGCATTGTATCATCATAGTCTTGCCAAGCGCAGATAAAAACAATCTGTGACAGCTGAAACAGCAGAGTCATTAAAAAATCCAAAACTATGGCAAAGTTAAAGAATGTGGAGTAATTAACTGAATTTCTATTTCATGAGCTAACATTGCCATCTTCATTGTCTTATCCTTGCATCCATGTTGTAGTCACAGCAGGCTCAGTCTGTCATCAATAGAAATGTAAGTGCCAATGTTACTAGAAAGAATCTCCACATCTTAGTCACACTCCATTGCTACCAACAGTGCACAATTCATATGCAAGAAAGTCCCTAGTAACATTTATTTTTACTGTCTTCTATAACTGCAGAAATACTTTTTCCTTCTATTTTTTTTAACACTTCCTATGCTAAACCATGATGGGAAAGAATATACGTAGTCACCTTTAAGTATTAACTCATAAGAATACTCTAATTAAAATTAATTTGTAAAGAGTCTTTACTGTGGTCACATTTTACGGTTTAGGCTATGCAAACTGAAATTATGGGGGGAAAAAAGTATTTCTGCAGTTTAGCTACTTTGGAGAATAAGATCTTATGGGCCGCTTCCAGTTCGTAATCTCTGTGCACTAGCATTGATCTGTCATTGGTTTTAAACTTTTATCCTTTCACACAGAATAATCCATGTTTTTAGAACTAAAAAAAATTGTGTTCTGTTCTTGAGTCACTATATGTTTTCCCTTTTGAGTATTTTTCCCTAGATTACTAAAACATAAACAAAATAAACCTGAATTATTAGAGAGATTAAGCAGAAGTTCAATCACTTCTTAAGTTTTGGAAAATTATTGAAATAAGAATAACAAAGATGAATTTTGTATATTACTATTTTTTTTATATTAGTAAGTGTCTAAAAAGGCTAAAACTAAAATAAGATAGTAATGTGCCTTTAAGATTTAAGAGTATGTCAACAGACATACCATTTAACTCGATACGCTTTTCTAAATCCATGTCTAAGCATAATAAATTGCAAGTTAATTTTAATATCATTCCAGAGTCCCAAGCCTTTAGCCAAATATTAAGTTTGAAGTAATATTCTACATGCCTGCAATTGTAATTGCATATAAACAGATGTTAGCAGGTTTTTTTGAGAAAAGGAGATTAGTTACAGATGGTTGGAGAGTTAAAAGTAGCTATATAATATTAAAATGCTAATTTGAAAAAAACATAACATCAAAAATAATGATTTTCAAAATCTGACTGAAGAGACTAAAGTCCATGTTTTCTGATAGTAATTTCCTTTTTCTCCTGTTCCACAAGCAAAATTTGCATCATTGCCTCTTCATCCCACCATCACGTAAACTTAGCTCAAAAATGAGGGGAAAATATTTTCAACCTTTCCGTTGAAAAATGCATATCTATAATCCTTTCCAGGAAGATTCTTTAGCAAAATGTTCCAAAATTAGATGAACACACCACTCAGACAGGATTCTTAAATACTAGGTTCAAAAAAATTTTGTACCAAGGAAGTGATAGTTACCCGCCCCGTCAGAAATGAGTGGTATCGTTGATAGCTTAATAGTATTGCTACTAACATTAAGAAACATACTACTAACCTGTGACTAGTTTAACAATTTATTTCAAGTTTCTTTGTCAAAGAAACTTGCACAAAGAAAAAAAGTTCAAAGTATTGGTTAAAAGAAAAACCAAAAACTGAATGAATACTCAATGCAATTTGGAAGGCACCTCATCAAAACAGTGAAATCCAAACTGAAAGTAAAACTTGACATTTCCTAATCATGAAAGGCTACTCAAGAGTCATTACAGACCCCCCTGTGCAGAAAGAAAAAAACAGCATTTTCGTTCGTTATCCTTGTTCCTCACAAAAGAAGAGGAACAGGAGGCTCAGAGCACAGGGAAAGAAATGACAGGAGTAATTAAACTTTTCACATACCCAAGAGATTAGCAAGAGGCAAAAGCCACTGTACATACATATTACATCTCTCTGCCAAGTCTTGCATCTCTGTTGGTTCCTACTGGTGGCTTTAACTCCTTTGAGTCTAAATACATCAATTTTACAGCTGGTCAACTATTTGTATGTAAAAGGTACTTATCTTGAAAATAAGCAAAAATCCTACGTTTTGCTTCTAGTAGGCTTCTGCTACTCAAATAATCTTTTCCTTTTTTTTTTTTTCCTAGAAAAATACATTAGCTCTACAACACAAGCCCTTATCTTTCCCTAGACAACCTCATATGAAACACTGGTGTTACAAACACTTTCTCACAATGTTACCAGCATCATTTTCTCAGTGCCTGAGTTCCAGGGAGAGAATGTTAAATTTAGAGCCCCAAGTAAATGATCAAAAAGATAATAATGATTGTTAAAAATAAATAAACAAGAAGACTGTGTTTCAAAACGCAGTGCTCCATCAAGCGAACTTACCTTTGTCTTGAAAGTCCTGATTACAAGCAGGGCACTATGGGAAGAGCTTGTACCATGGCTGCACTGGCATGATAGGTCCCAGGCTCAACTTCACTCCTGACTCTTTTACCTCCTTCCTCTCCCCCAAGCAGCGCAAGGGGATGGGGAATTGGGTTGTGGTCAGTTCATAATGCATTGTCTCTGCCACACCTTCCTCACCATGTTCTTCCCCTACTACAGTGTGAGGTTTCTTCCATGGGACACAGTCTTTCATGAATCCTCTAACATGATTCCTTTCTGCAGGGTGCAGTCCTTCAGAAACAGACTGCTCCAGCATGCACCCCCACAGGCCACAGTTCCTGCCAGAAAAACTGCTCCTGCGTAAAGTCCTCTTCACAGGCCACAGGTCCTGCCAGGAGCTGGCTCCTACATGGGGTCTCCATGGGCTGAAGCTTCCTTCTGGAAATATCTGCCTGCTCTGGCATGGGATCCTCCACAGGCTGCAGGGTGGATATCTGCTCCACTGTGGTCTTCCATGGACTGCAAGGGGACAACCTTCTTCACTATGGTGTTCTCCGTCGGCTGCAAGAAAATCTCTGCTCTGGTGTCTGGAGCACCCCCTCTCCCTTCTTCTTCTCTGACCTCAGTGTCTGCAGGGCTGTTTCTTTTGCATTTTCTGACTCATCTCTCACAACTTCTGCACAGTGTTTTTTACCCTTCCCTTTCTTAAATATGTTATCACAGAGGTGCCACCAGTATTGCTGATGGGCTCAGCCTTGGCCAGCAGTGAGTCCATTTTGGAACCAGCTGTAACCGGCTCTGTCCAACATGGGGGCAGCTCCTGGTATCTTCGCTCAGAAGCCACCCCAAACCTTGCCACATAAACCAAATCCACTCAGACTAATAGTGATGAAATTTGAAAATTATTTAAATGCGATGGTAATCTGTCCCCCTATAATTCCAAACCAGAGGAACTGTTCTTGGGATTAGTAGTACACCATAAGTGGACTTCTATATAACACTTACAGTGAAAAATAAAAGTAATCATAACACATTTTCTCTTTACACTCAAGATTATATACACCTCACTGACCGGCAAAGAGTTCTGTTAATTTCCCATCTCTACAGAGTGAGACAGCCTTAATAGTGTTTTCTTTGCAAAGTTACAGAAACTTTAAGTTTGTACTACCTCTTCAGAATAGTGTTGCAGTCTTGCTATAGGCTGGATCATCCTCATCCTCTTAGAAGAACCTACTAAGACTGTGTTTCAAGCACTGTGCATTTATGTGATGAAAGTACTACCAGGTACTAACCAGTGTCTGCTCAATACCAAGAAAGTCTCTATTGTCCTAACTAGTGCCTTCTTGTGTATAAAGGATAGCTTTTATCTCCTTGCTGTTTATGTAAATCTATTTCATTCTTTCATTTCCATTGCTTTGACTTCATTTAAAATTCCTAAAAGATGTGATACATTTCTCTGTTGTTCCTGAAATTAGTCTTTCCAGAGTTTAGTTTTTGAGAGAAGTAAAAAAAAAAAAACTCAGTTCATATGGAACTAGACTTTTTTGCATTTGATTATTTTTGTTACAGTTGTCATTTGTAGACACATATTTGTGAAAAACTTCCATATTTGGAAGTCCTTACAGCCCTGAAGAGCAACCTTTTTCAGCATTCTAGCAAAAAAAAAGCGAGAAACTGCCCTCTCTGCCCCCAAACAATTTATAACATAAGATACTGTCAACATCAACACAAAAGATACAAGAGCACTGCAGAAGAAAAGAGGGGACAGCAAACTACTAACAAGGGAACTAAATGATGTGGGGTGGATTTTAACAAGGACAGGGTCTTAATTAGGTAGGGATTTGGAGAGAGAGAGAGAAAAAACTTTCTTGTAATAAGATAATTAGTGGCAGTGGTTTACATCAGCACAAAACTAGGACAGGCAGTTGGCAATTAAAAAATACTTTCCTTGGTGGTGTCAGTCAAACAGCGCAGAGTAGCAAGCATTTCTAAACACAATAAAGTGCCAGACATCAGCTGGAACTGGTTGCCCAGAGAGGTGGGAGGTGCCCCATTCCTAGAAACATTCAAGGTCAGGTTGGATCGGTCTGTGACCACCTTCATCTAGTTGAAGATGTCCTTGCTCATTGCAGGGGAGGTTGGACTAGATGACCTTTAAAGGTCCCTTCCAACCCAAACTATTCTATCATTCTATAAACCACAGCCCTTTCCTCTTTTCTTTTCACTATAATTTTGAAACCCTGTAGTGCTCCTTTTCTTTTTCTCCAAGCACTTTGAAAGTGAAACAGATTATTCAAAAGCCAACTACCAGATACTCCCTAAAAAGGAGACAGAGGCATGAATAGGCAGGGGGGACGGTAAAAAGAAGCTGTCAGATTTTTCAGGTGGGATATGCATCATAAGTGGTGCACAGGAGGCACTTTCAGATAACAACTATATGTATGATCAGGAAGGGGTTAAGTCAGAAACTACAAAGTTGAAAACAGATTAGGTAGATTATGCATAAAAGGCTTACTATCTTTCATCTTAGAAGAGCTTAGGCAGCTCCTGTGCGTCTGTTCTATTGAGACTTACATACCAACGTATTTGCCAAGGAAATGAAAAGATAATTTACGACCAGCTAAGCATACTCTGTCTGTCCTCTGGCTCCCTTCTGAAATGGCTTTAGAGTCTTGAAAGTTACAGCAAAACATCCTCTTGTCTAACCTGTCAGTGGCTGCAGAAATATTCACTATGGACTGCACTGTTTACTCTCCATCCTTGGCACTGGGTAAATATTAGGTGGTTGTTTACAATTGTGTCTGTGGTTCTCTATAATTTCTCTGACATAGGGACTACCTTGGGTCCCAGTGGGTCTATTTTGGATGAGAACTCCAGGTGCTCCGAGGTGCATGGTGACTGAAATACAGCACTTTGTCAGATCTTTTCAGAAGCCAGTGCCCCAGAGCATTTGTGCATCCTTCACCGACCCTACAAGGGTTGTTACCAGCTTTGTGCTCAGCTGATAAAAGACATTGCAAAAGAAACATTTAAAATTTCTTATTCTTGAGGCATACCCTTTTTTCCCCTGGGCTATTCTTTCCCCACAGAAAAACTAAAGTCACATTTCTCACCACCACTTGTTCATTCCCCCTCACCTGCAGCCACGTACTCCCACAGCCCATGAGTCTTATCTAAGCAGAAAGGCCTTAAGCAGGGGCCATGTAGAACTATGTGGCTGAACCGAGTCTACCAGCGAGGATTCTCAACTGAACAGCACTTGTTACAGCTCTTGGGCCTAAGGAATAAGAGGGATAGACACTGTCAATATTAATCTCATAGTCCTAGCCAGGCATCTGAATAGAGCACGCATTAGAGGTCAGCACTACATATTTTGGGGGCTTCTCAAATGCTGGGACATTCCAGCTGTTGGGGCTGAACGAGGACAAAAATGACATAGAAATCATGCCCACGTGTACAGTAATGGGCTAGCATGGAAACGAAACCAATGATGGTACAGCTTGTGTTCGTAAGCAGGTGAATGGGACGGTTCAAGGGGAAAGGGAGGACCAAGGACTATAAGCATAAGGGGTTTTCATGAATGTCATGTTATTTCTGTCCAGCAGAGATTTTGTGTGCTAAGTTGTCTGATTTTGTTGTACAATGATCCTGAGATAGAAAATATACTAAGAAAGGGCATCTGAAACTCCTGCTCCCAGAAGCTTTAAGCTTAAAAGAAAGCACATGATAACAAAAGCCAGTGTCACACATTACAAGGAAGACAGATATCTCCCAGAAATTCAGCCTGTTTTGAGTAGCAGTGGTTGTGTCCCCTGAAAGTAAACCACCAATTTCCTAATCACTTACGAAATTTAGGCCACTGCCTTTAATTTACTCTTCTGGGAGCAGTCAAAGATTATAGAAGCAGCAAAAAGGATAACAAAAAAATTCGTTTTAATCTGAAAATAGCATGAGGGTTTTATCTTAATACAATTTTCAGTTGCTATTCACAAGGGGAGCTGCTGTGGTGTTTAGCATATTTGATACCAGTGGCACTGATGATTCCAGGAGCTGAGTCAACTGACGTAGTGAACTGCCACTGCAGCACTTTGCTGGAATGAAGAAAGCATCTGGGACTCAAATATCTGACGGGCTTTACTTATGGCAACAGTAAGACTTTACCATGCATTAATGTTTCAAATACTCAGTCTATTAAGCTTTTGAAAGATAACAGCACACAGACAAATGTTTATTCTGGTATGGCAAGACAATCTTTGAAACACATAAATCCTCACACACTCTTCTCCTCCCTGTCTCTCACCTTTCTCTTGGACTATTCCAGGGTTATGCCAAGGAAAAAAAGTCTAAAACTTATTTATCGTTATTATTTGTAGCAGGTAAGATGCAGCAAAGCCTGCATGAAAATCATTTAAATATTTAAAACAAATGTGATGTTATGTTTCTGTTAAAATTTCCTTCCACTGTAATGACTGTTTTCCACTGTAATGACTGTTTTCCACTGTAATAACTAAGAGTCAGGTTCTTTCTTAGAATTGCAGCCAATGCAGAATTAGAATGGAGAAAACTTGTAATGTTGTAGGAATAAAGGTGCCTGGAAATTTTAAAGGAGAAAAACTTTTATAAAATATTGGGTTCAACAAGCCCAGAATATTTTTTTTCTAAATCTGTTGGTGACAGGTAATTTTCATGGTACTGATGGCAAGGTTTCAAGACAATGTTCTCTGCATTTACCGTATGTGTGCTACAAAGCTAAGTAAAGCAGAAGTGGTGGCTTTCTGACCCTGAGGTGTGCCACAAAGACACTGATAATGTACAAATAGCTTCAAAACTTTAGCTTAGTGAATACATGCTCTGTCCAATATGTCCGAAGCCAGAAGTCTCTAATGCCTTCTATCTGTTCCGGCTTTGCCAGCAGTTTCCCACCTGTGGGGCAGAGAACTTCAAAGGTTTGAATGAGTTTGAAATTTTTTTATTTTCTCTAATTCAGAGTGAATACAAAAAAAACCTAGCAAATCCCCTTGAAATATAAATATTCCTTCCTGGCGAACTCTACAGGGTGTAGACATACAATCATAGAATCATAGAATATTTAGGTTTGGAAGGGACCATTAAAGGTCATCTAGTCCAACCTCACCTGCAATGAGCAGGGACGTCTTCAATTAGATCAGGTTGCTTGGAGCCTTGTCCAACCTGACCAAATGTTTCCAGGGAAGGGGCATCTACAACCTCTCTGGCCAACCAGCTCCAGTGTTTCACCACCCTCACTGTAAAAAATTTGTTCCTTATATATGCTCTAAATCTTCCCTTTTAGTTTAAAGCCATTACCACTTGTCCTATTGCAACAGGCCCTAGTAAAAAGTTTGTCCCCATCTTTCCTGTAAGCCCCCTTTAAGTACTGGAAGGTCACAATAAGGTCTCCCCAGAGCCTTCTCTTCTCCAGACTGAAGAACCCCAACTCTCTCAGCCTGTCCTCATAGGAGAGGTGTTCCATGCCTCTGATCATTTTTGTTGCCCTCCTCTGGACCTGCTTCAACAGGTCCGTGTCTTCCCTGTGCTGAGGGCTCTAAAGCTGGACACAGTACTGTGTAGGTGGGGTCTCACCAGAACAGAGTAGAGGGGCAGAATCACCTCCCTCGACCTGCTGGCCACGCTTCTTTTGATGCAGCCCAGGATACCGTTGGCATTCTGGGCTGCAAGCACACCTTGCCGGCTCATGTCCAGCTTTTTATCCACCAGTACCCCCCCAAGTCCTTCTCTGCAGGGCTATTGTCAATCCCTTCATCCCCCGGCCTTTACTGATACTGGGGGTTGCCCCAACCCAGGAGCAGGACCCTGCACTTAGCTTTGTTGAACCTTATAAAGTTCACATGGGCCCACCTCTTGAGCCTCTCCAGATCCCTCTGGATGGCATCCCGTCCCTCTGGTGTGTCAAGCACACCACTCAGCTTGGTGTCATCCACAAACTTGCTAAGGGTGCACTCAGTCCCACTATTTCATTGATGAAGATATTGAACAGTACTGATCCCCATACAGACCCCTGAGGGACACCACTTGTCATGAATCTCCATCTGGACATAGAGCCATTGAGCAGTACCCTCTGGGTGCAACCATACAACCAATTCCTCATCCACCAAACAGTCCACCCATCAAATCTATATCAGTCTAATTTACAGGATGTTGTGGGGGACCGTGTCAGAAGCCTTACAAAAGTCCAGATAGATGACATCCGTAGCTCTTCCCTTGTCCACTAATGTAGTCACGATGTCACAAAGCAGGCAGTGGATATGGGAAAATTTGCAGAGAAACTTCTAGCCTCCTCCCCCCACCCCCCATCTTCTCTGATTTCTGTTACCTACAGCAGAAAATGGTAATGCACTCAACTCCATTTATTTCTCTTCACAACATGCTATAGACCAATGCTGGTAATATGGCAAGAAATGCTGTTCCAGTCCCAAATAAGCAAACTTAAAAATGGAAAACAACTCACATCACTTTCCATTCGGTCATGACACCTATCTAGAATAGCTTGCCCTATTATCCAATCCAGAGTCACCCTCAAAACCATGCTCAGCTCTGAGATTTATTATTTATACCCTTTCTGGATTGATTTACTCCAGTTTGAAGAACATATTGCCTCCATGGAAAAGGATAGAATAGAATAGAATAGAATAGAATAGAATAGAATAGAATAGAATAGAATAGAATAGAATAGAATAGAATAGAATAGAATATTTCCGTTGGAAGGGACCTAAAACGATCATCTAATCCAACTGCCTGGCCAATTCAGGGCTGACCAAGTCAAAGCATGTTATTAAGGGCATTGTCCAAATGCCTCTTATTCACTGACAGGCTTGGGGCATCAACCATCTCTCTAGGAAGCCTGTTCCAGTGTTTGACCAACCTCTCGGTAAAGAAATGTTTCCTAATGTCCAGTCCAAACTCCCCCAGCACAGCTTTGAACCATTCCTGCTCATCCTATCACTGGATCCCAGGGAGACGAGATCAGCACCTTCTTCTCCACTTCCCCTCCTCAGGAAGCTGTAGAGAGCAATGAGGTCGCCCCCAGGCTCCTTTACTCCAAACTAGACAAGCCCAAAGTTCTTAGCCATTCCTCACAGGACATACTTTCCAGCCCTTTCACCAGCTTTGTTGCCCTCCTCTAGATGCATTCTGCATAGAACGACCTTCATGTCCTTCTTAAATTGCTATGCCCAGAACTGCACACAGTACTCAAGGTGAGGCTGCCCCAATGCTAAATACAGCAGGATAATCACCTCTTTTGACCGGCTGGTTATACGGTCTTTGATGCACCCCAGGATGCATTTTGTCCTCTTGGTTGCCTGGGCACACTTCTGACTGATATTGAGCCTGCTGTTGACCAGCACCCCAGATCCCTTTCTGCAGGGCTGCTCTCCAGACACTCCTCTCCTAACTTATATTTGTGCCCAGCATTACTCTGTTCTAGATGCAGAATCCGGCATTTTGACTTGTTAAATTTAATCCCATTAACCATAGCCCAATGCTCCACTCTAGATAGATACCTCTGCAAGGCATCTTAGAATCACAGAATCATAGAATGGTTTGGGTTAGAAGGGACCTTAAAGATTGTCTAGTTCCAGCCCCCCTGCCATGGGCAGGGACACCTCCCACTAGACCAGGTTGCTCAAAGCCCCATTCAGCCCACTTCCAGGGATGGGGGATCCACAGCTTCTCTGGGCAGCCTGTTCCCATGCTTCACCACCTTCCTAGTGAAAAATTTCTTCCCGACATCTAATTTAAATCTACTCTCTTCCAGTTTGAAGCCATCACCCCTCGTCCTATCACATCTTGTCCTTCAAGAGAGTCAACAGCACCACACAGTTTGGTATCATCAGCAAACTTGCTAATAGTGCAGTCAACTACTGCATCCAGATTATTGAACAGAACTGGCCATGAGATTACAAAGAACTTCTCTGTTCCTACTGAAAACAATGCATGCCTCAGTTGTTTGCAGTGCAAGCTGACACCAGGAAGACTTGACATTTCCATCACTTGGGTCTTGATAGATAGTCGTAAAGAGTAGCATTCAGTTGCCTAAACACAGATGTCTGGTGGCATTTCAGATGCCCTAATGTGCGCTGGCAGGCCTCCCTCTGTCACTCCAGAGGACAGGAGTCTTCTGTAGATGTTATAGCCTATACAACAGACACGGGTGGATGATTTGGTTACCATAGGGCCACCTCTAATAGCACTAGGACACCTATATTTAGGCAATTGGAACACATGAAAGTGCTGAAATAACTCCATATTAAGAGATCCCTCCTACTTTTTTTTAACTAGGAAGTCTCCCCTACTACTTTCAAAGTTAGGGACCCACATCCGTTATACCAAAGAGTAACCAGAACCCGGTATGTTTCTCAGTCCAATTAACAGCATGTTGGTTGTACATCCTCAGTTTATTAGGGCTGTGTTTAGAATAGAGAAAGCTACAGAAAAGGAAAAATAATTAGGATCAGCTACCAAACAGTCTGCATAAAACAGAAATAAGCAGGTTGACATTCAGGCAGCATCTCAGAAACCACAGGGCATTTTGGAGTGCTAACGCAGGAGCAAGGGCTCAAGCAATCTGCACATTTCAAGGTGAGTTCAAGCATTTGGTGTTCCCAGAAAGATATGTCTACATCATGGTGACAAAGAGTCTTGGTGAAGGGCACTTTAGTCCTGTGTTACAGCTGGAGTATGTCGCATATTAAAGATGAGCACTTTCAAATGTTCCCCTGCTCAACTGAGTTAAACAAAGCCTCATTCTGAGAAAGCAGAGAAATACTATTTTTAGCACGTTTCATATATATGTGATATCTGTTAGCCTATTTAAAAAAAAACCCACCCAAAACTAAAAAATCTCTTCCAAATGCACATTTGTTGGAACACAGAGGGAAGTACTCTGAGACCAGAGCTCACAATGAAGGCTTGTGCCTTGAGCAGACCAATATACACCAAGTAGAGACCAAGCACTGTTCAAGGTGAGCAAAAAGTCAGAGTCTGAGCCAAAGAGGGTGGAAGAGAGCAGGACGAGACAGAGGGAAAGACAGAAACAGAAATCACGCATTTGAAAGATTTTACCTGCTTCTGTAACAGATTCTAATGCACCTGCACAGCTATTCTCAGCTCATGGAAACACTAAAATAAATCCTCACACAAGAATCATCTGAGAATAATAAATATACATTTTAATGGGACATATGAGTGACTCTGCTAATGCAAACTAGTGCTAAATTTGAAAAAAAAATTTACTTTCTTGTATGCACCACTTGACATGAAAAATCCATCTTCAGAAATCTGAATACAAATCCCCAAAAGAGTGCAAAATAAACAAACAGAGCCCTCACGTAACATGTCTATAAATAACTCTTCAGACAATCTCTGGACAGGGTAACATCACACTTGGGCACACGTTTTATGATCAGATCAAAAAAAAGTTACCCACAAGAATAATCTACAGCTGGTTTGTCTTTTCTCCCTCTGTAGTCCCTTTAACACCAGGTGATAACATATGCAATTGGTTGGGTAATATAATATTTTTTTCTTGGGTACGAGATTGTGCCTTAGTTCAGAAAGAATTCCATGACTGGAATTCCCCTCTGAACTAATGGTACTTTTTCCTTATCTTTGTTACTTTCAACAGACAATGTTTTTACCACTCTGGAGAGATTATCTTCAATTTTGTCCATGATATACAGAATGAACAGATAAAGAGTAGGAATTGTGCCACTTGCAACTTAAATTCTTGTATTGCAATGTTATTTCAGTGCTGTATATGTCAACAGATGTACCTCAATTTCTTCAAGCTAGTGGGGTTAAAATAAGTGGTTCCTTTCAAGTGAGCTGGCTATGCATGGTCATGTCTGTCGCGATGGCAAGTTGCTATCCAGTTTGTGCTCGGTTTTCATCAGTAGCCACACGTGGAACTCATTGTAGTGATCTACACCACTCTGAACTTGCTGGCTTTAGGATTTGCTGTTTATTTTTTGTGTCTGAGAGCTGTTGGTCTGTTAAGTTTGTGAAGACATCACAGAGCTATCTAAGGTTAATCTACACTTAACAGAATTTTGGTGATATGGCTATATTTTAAGTGCTGCTGCAGTTTATACGGGCATAGAATCAGTATTTCCCCATCTGGAGGTCATGGAAACTGCGCAGAAACTAGTTTATGAACTACTTTAAATAGTGGCATTGGAAAATAAACCAGGTAAATACGCTACAAGTGTAGGATTGCCAAGAGGAAATAGTTATGGTTGACTTATCCACTGGCCAACAAATAAACTCCGTTGCTCACTAAACTCTCCTTCCCAAAAAGTAAGTGATCCTGGAGGAACAGTGCTTGCCCGTGACACTGTGTCTATCTGGGGGGCTTCCAGCATAGTTATACATCAGCTAAAGTATATGCCAGAAAAACTTTGAAGCGCAGAGAAATCTGCAAGGTAGCTACAACCATACTACTCATTACTGCTGATTCCCAGGCTGCTCCTGAGGTGGATCCAGCCCTAGGACAAGTGGGTTTCATTCAGTTTACTGAACTGAACGCAGCCTGAATGCCCCATTGCACCCTGTGGCAGATGCAGGTAGATGAGATGCACCAGCGTCGTCCACTGCAGCCTGGGCAGCAGCAGCCAGGGCCATCCCTATAGCAGATGTGGTTGCAGCACACTGAACGCACCCAGGATTTCGTTTCAGAAGACAAGCGGGAACAGCCCATCACAGATCTCCAGACTGATGCTGTCAGCATATGATTTGGTGTTTCGCCTCGAGGCCAAATTGAGGATGCTCTAAACAGGAGCGTAAATGCAGACAATCAATCCAAAGAGACCTGACCAAGTGTGAAAGTGATTTGCTGGTAATATAGACTGAATGCAGCCTTACACTACACAGCTTCCCCAAGGGTTACTGTAGCAGAGAAAAGTAGCATGGCTGGAATAAAAAGGGCTTTTTAAAGAAGCCACAGGAGGCTCTTGGGGTTAAATAACCATATTGCTAACTAGACACATGGCTTAGCTACTGCTGTTCTAGTGGAGAGTAGATTACTTCTGAAACATAGAAGGTTCTATTTTAAAAGAAAGCAGAGATATTTTTTTTTCCCTTACTTATTAGATCCTCCTGTTTGGGTCATTGACGGCACACCAAAGGTAACCTGTGCCTTCTCTGGAGAACCAACTGAGTTCATAAAGGTATTGCCTGCATGCTCTAAGAAACAAAACACTTAAATCTTTTAGTTCTTACATGTCTTTGAACTTATGGCATCTGAAACTAGAGATCCCTATATCATTGCTCTTATCCAACGACCCTTATCAGCTCTTCTCAATTCTCTCTGTGTTACCAACCCTCCCCCTCTTTGTCTGTTCTTCCTCCAAAAAGCATAACGCAGAGGCCCCAGCCTACACATCAAGATAAAAGTTTCTCAGACCATGCAATGTAACACGCTCTTCAGTCCTGCACCTGCCATCATTTTTGATATCCAGGCTGAAAATGCATTACACTTGGTCAATGCAGACTAGTGACACCATAAAAGTGAAAGCCAAGTTCTCCACTGCTGAGCCCAGTAGGGACCATTCACCCTCCTGGTTTTGTTTGCTCTCACCAAGAGCGAAGGAACTGCATGAAGATATCTGAATTCTAGATCAGTATTCTCGCACAAATTGATTTTAACAGAGTTCAGACAACTGAAAGGAATCGATTGCAGTTTTCAGAACCAGTCCTGTGCTGCGCTGAAAAGACGGTAAAGGCAAAAAGCTTGAGAAGGTGGAACAGTTTGAGACCTACTGGTAGGGCAGGAGGGAGCCTAGCACATTTCTTTAGCCATTTCCCGGTTTACTACCAGCCTTACTAGGAACTGGGCCAGGGAGTGATATTTTCAATATCTCTGCAGCTTGCTCTCGGTGGTGGGTTGACCCCAGACAGCACCTAAGCACCCACACAGCTTCTCAGTCATTCCCTGTCCTGCTGGGTCAGGGAGAGAATAGTAAGAGCAAGAGAAATAAAACTCGTGAGTTGAGACAAAGACAGTTTAATAAGTGAAGGAAAGAGAAAGACAAAAAAAACCCAACCAAACAAACAAAAAACCACAAGTGATGCAAAGGCAATCACTCTCCACGTGCTACAAGCAGACCAATTCCCAGATAGTCTCAGAGCAACAACTACCTTAGAAGACAAAGCCCACACTTTCTTCTGCTACCTGTTTTATTGCTGAGCATGACGTCTTATGGTAGGGAATATCCTTTTTACCAGTTCAGGTCACCTGTACCAGTTGTGTTCCCTCCCAATTTCTTGCCCACCTCCATCTACTCACTGGGGGGAAGGGGCAGAGAGAAAAAAAACAGAGAAAGCCTCAATGTTGTGCAGGTACTGTTCAGCAATAACCAAAACACAGGTGTGACATAAAGTCTGTTTTAATCACAAATCCAAAACAGCATCACACAGGCTGCTGCGAAGAAAATTGACTCCATCCCAGCCAGATCCAGTGCCTGACCTGTGGGGATTAGAGGCAAAGGAGAGAAATGCCTGTACCTCCTCCCGCATCTGGGGGAGGGATTCCCACACTGTAATAGGAGTGGTTTGCTCTTCACTCTCCCATTTATTTCACAGTTCACCAGCTACACTGTATTTTTAGACTACACAAGGGCATCATTAGCATTTAAACTGGCACCCCTTTTCTAAGGTTTCAGCCCAATGGATGACATCTAGTCTTTATTTACTCCACTATGTTTGATTATTAAAGCGCACATTAATTCTGCTCCCATATTCACTTGCCATTCGTCCAGTTCACTTTATAGCATCTCTGATCTATTGGGAGGGTTCTAGAAATACAAATTAAATTACTTTACAGCTCTTAACATTCCCACTCCATTCACAAACGAATGTGAATTGCCTAAAAGTCACTCTAAAAAATCCTGCTGGAGTGCAAGGAATGGTAGAAAAAATATTTTTCTCTATACTTTTTTGATAAATAGTTTTACTATACTTAGAGGATTTATATTCTTTCCTTGCAATTTGAAATGACCAAACATAAGATTTGACAAGAGAATTGCATTCCAGGTTTTCATTTGAACCTGTGTGCAGGGAGGGGTAAATTATAGTTTTCATCTTCAGATAATTCCAAAACTTTCAAAGAAATTGAGGTACTGCTCTAGTTCCCTATTGAAAGTAATAAATGTGGGGTTAGGTATTGTGGTAGACAATACTGTGAGGCAAACCCTACTTAGAAATACAGTACCAAATGTGCTTAACTGTCTAGACTCTCTTACTGCATCACACCTTTAGGATTCTATGAACTACACTGGACCTCAAATGAATTTGCAGTCAGTGAATCTTTGCAAGTTTACAGCAGCTGAGGAGCTGGACCATTGCTTCGAGGACATTTTCTGTTGCTGAATGCCAGAGTAACTGTTTCTAAGGGAAGAAGTGTTCAACAGCAGAAATTAATGTGAAATCATCTCACCTCACACTATTTGTTGTATTGCTTTATCACCTGAAATAGGAACTAAACTACCACACTGTGTGATCCTTTATGGAAAAGCTTTGTGACAGATGCTCCCAAGCATGCCGCTAAACCTTAGGAAAGCAATTTCAATGAGTTGAATTGTGAATATTTTAAAACTGCTGACAAACACTTTTAAGCTGAAATGCTTATTAGCATATCTGAGTCTGTTCAAAAGGCACATCTTGTGAACTGATTGAAGGGGAAGCTTTAACAGAAGTCAGGCATGTAGTTTCAGTGGTACTTGATAGTTCCTCAGAATGACCTAATTTCGTTTAATTGACTATCAGATTGTGTTTTCAGTCCCACTTCAGCATTTGTGAAAATCTGCTATTAATCCTTACCTCTATTCCAAGCAGAAGTGTAATTGACATTTCTCTAATATACGGGTAATCCCTGCTTTTCGTATTCTATTAAATGCTTCTAAATCTTGCAAAAGCTGCTGTTGTGGCTGCTTTTGGAAAATAGACAATGCTTCTGTTAAGTCATCTAAATAGAAACATACATTTTGAAAATTAAAGCTGCCATAACATGACTCCCTAATCTCTGCAACATTGCAGGTGAATTAAAGGACATGGCTTTAAAATTATACAGCATCCTCCTACTGTAGAATGGTGATTGTCAATTTATGTTCAGAAACACCTGCAGGTCAGTTACCCTTACATATGTCTTAGGTGCTAATGGACTTAGCTTCACTTCAAAAAGCTAATGAGTCATCAACCTCAGACAGCAGATATTGATCTCTTTGAGTGGCACTGTTTAATTTCCCACAGTCCATATAAAACTGCTCACCAAAGGAAATGTACTAATATGACTGGAGATGCCCCTGAACAACCAGCAGCAGAGACAATATTCTCTTTTAACATTTGATTTCATTGATCTTCTATAACTTTTTTTCCTCATAGGTGAAGGTCTGTAAGGCATTTTGACAGCAATCTTTATTGCCAGCATCAGTGTGACATTTGATTAAACCAGTCTTTCTGGTCTTATCTTTAAAGTTACTGGATTTTTCTGTGTTAAGAACTTAATCCCTTTGTTTCTGATGTGATTCCATTTGTAGATGCAACTAATATTTCTTACTCTCTGGATTATTTTTAACTCGAGGCCTTCCCACAGCTGGTGAATACTTACACTTCATAAACTGAAGCTTCTTACGACACTGCATCTGAAAGCTAATCTTATATTGTGTTTTTAAATCCCATTAATTCATTGCGAGTCTAGGAATATTGTAAAATATGAGGTTTGCCAGAGATGTAGCGGGATATCCCCATCATCTACTGTAGCTGCTCAGCTCCATGTGCATTATAAAACAAAACAGGCTTTTCCTAAGAGAACACCTAAGATATCATTCTGTTTTGAATAATACTGTGAAAGAGCTGCTTTTTCTTTTCCTGTCCAAAGACCATAAAAAGTTCCTAAGTTAAACAAACCAGCCTAAACAGCATATGTAGTGATCAGCATCCCTTTGCAAAAACAACAAAAGGCATCCAGCTCAGGAACCTTGGCTGCTAAGTGTCTGCTGAAAATTGACATCATCACAAATCTCAGCATCGGCTGGATGAATTCAGAAAAGCATTGCTTTAAAGCATTTTTCAGTAGCTTCTGTTACCTCTGTTTCTCACAACTAGGACAGAAAACTTCTTGTATATGTCCTCCCTCCTCTGTGTTCACTGTGTGCAGCAGGCCGCTTAGGTACGGGGTCCTCTCATTTCTCATATCCTGGCCCAACAGAGAATTTAGTCTAGCTGTTTTTCAACTTACCTGGCACATATAATTAGTGCATTGTAATATCCTTGAGAAAGAGGTCTGCAAGGGGGAAGCTTCACAAGGGAGAGGATAAACCTGTGAAGGAAACAGCCCAGAGCAGTGGTTTCTTACTACAAGAGAAGTCACAGTGCCATGAACTGACATCACCAAAACACTCAAGAGAGCACTGTCAGGGTGAGGGAATCAAAGACTACACTTCACACTAGAAAGGCTGAACTACCCTCTAAGTATCCTTCTTGATGTACTTAGCAAGAGAAAACTGACAACTGTGAAATAAGCACATCTACAAATAAAGGGCAGGAACGGGAATACAAGAAAATGGGGAGGCAGTCAAATTAGCAAATCCATGGGACACACAGTTATTAAATGAATTCCCTATCCTACCTGCAGGTGTTGGACGACACGTGTAGAAATGTGCAGCTGCTGGATAATCTGAGACACAACTAATACAGATGTTAATACACAACTAATGAACAGCGTTCAAAAATTAGTACGTGAGCCTGATAGCTACTGTCTAGTAAACTTCTAGAAAAAGAAGTAGGTAACCTAAAAAAAGCTTGTATTCTAGACATTAACTGAATAATAAGGGAGAAACACTCTGACTTTATTAAAAGCTTATTAGCTGGATGAAATTAATATGTTATTGGATACAAGCATGTGGAGGTAATTCTGAATTTTACAAAAGTTTTATTAGTATTTTTGGGTTATCTGTTGATGTTCAATCAGTCTGGCCTGGAAATAAATAGGTCATCATAGGAAAAACAGATGAAGAAGACATAAGGAGAATAGTAATAATATAATAAGAAATATCAATGGAATGAGTTTGGGGGTGTTTTGCAAGGTCTGTAAGTGTTGGATTTGTACTCTAACATACAACTGGTCATCAGCATTAAGATGGAAAAGTTGTAAGAGATTCATCTTCATTAACAACCAGGAAGAGGTTAAACAGTACAATAATTAAATTAGCAGATGATAATAAATTGGGAAATGTAGTAAATGACCTTTCTACAACAAAGGCAAAGAAATACAGTATAGAATTTCCTTAAGTTCAGCTGAATAGGTAGAAGATGAAGAAACAAGATGAAGTAGTTTTTCAAAACATGAGAAAAGAAACTAAAACACCAATATTATTTCAGGATAGTAAACTGTGAATTACACAATAGCATGTTGCACAGAAAGGACAATATGACTTTGAGCAGCACATACAGAAGTATCTTGACTTACAGCAAAGAAAATATAATTTGTTTCTACAAAGCTAGTAGAATTTAGACTAGTGTATTCAATTCTAAGAAGCATAGCCTGATAGACATTGGAAAACTGAGGGGACCAAAAGCATGAAAGCAGTGTGAGAGCGTGGAGAGAATAATTTCACAGTAAAGACTTAGAGCATGAAATATCCGTAGACCGATTAAGAGAAAATGCCTGAAGTAAGTTAAATGGGTAGAGAAAGGATATTAAGGTCAAATTAGGCAGAATAAGAGGTTGGGTTGTAAATTTTTAAAATAAATGAGAACTTTCAGGTTGTGTTTTGTTGGAAACCCTTTTTGAAGTTTAGAAAACAAATTGTTGGAGACCATCTCACCTTTGCCAAGAAAAAGTTGTTGATTGCTTTTTACCTCATCCATCCTCACCAAGCAATTTGCCCATATCCTTCAACGAGGAACCAAGGAAAGGCAGCCAGGCAGAAAACCCTCAGAGAAAGAATTGGAAGAGTCTGAAAGTCTAGCAAAGTCACTAGATGCGCAAATATGTAGTAACTCCTATTGAGCTCCTTGGGCTTCAGCTTACGTGCTCTGAAAAATCATTTAATTCGCATATCTGCCTCTTTAGCCCCTTATGTGTATCTTGGTAATCATTACCCTAAAAAGTTGCATTGGTCTTCCCTAAATATGAAACTTCACCTCCTTCATCACTTTTTCCCACCACTACTTCACATCTAAGTGCAGAAACCCATGCTGCATATTGCCTTGCCAAAAATGTCACAAACTCATTCTCTTACTCATCATGCTGATCCAAGACTGGTCTGTTAGCAGAAAAATACATTTTTTCAAATTGTCCATAAGCTAGTCTATGGACATAATTCCAGAAATTTCCTTTTTTTCAATTTTTCATAAAATCTTGCCATTTTTAAAATTATGGAACATGATTTTGTTACATCATTTCCACTTCTCATGANCATTTGTCAAATCCATGTCTCTCCAATTTAGAGACCAGGATATTGTGTGGGACAGTGTCAAATGCCTTGCACAAGTCCAAGTAGATGACATCAGTCGATCCCTTGTCCACCGCCGTTGTGACCCCGTTCATAGAAGGCCACCAAATTAGTCAGGCATGATCTGCCCTTGGTGAAGCCATGCTGGCTGTCACCAATCACCTCCTTGATTTCTGTGTGCCTCAGCATTTGTTACATCATTTCCACTTCTCATGATATCTCAGAAATGGTACATTGAATAATCAAACTATTGCACGTCTATTGTAATAAGCAAGATTCGCTGGTACGAAGATACTGCTTGGCTACACTAAAACTATAAAATACGCATTTTATTATGAGGTCCCAGAGAATTATTAATATTGTGCAATCATTGCATAGATATTTCAAGGTAAATTAAAAAGTTTCCTGTTTAGAAACTAGCAACATCACATTCCGCTGAAAACCTCCAAGATAAAGCTGAGACATTGATATCAAATACATTGCATGGTTGAGTCCCTCAGACTTTTCATTGCAGTTTAAGATACAAAGTTAGCAGGAGTTCATAATACCGCTATAACAATTAAACATTTATAGGCTAAGTGAAATAAGGAAATACTAAAAGAAAACACATGCATGAAAATACCAAGGTGAAACTATTTTTTGAAAAGTTAAACAGATGTCCTGGTTTGAAGTAAAACAGAACCAATTTTCTGTTCAGTAATTTTAGTTTGCTGCTAAGCCTCTTCTAACTAACAGAACTCTCAGAAACTCTCTGAAATTAACACCATATTGTCCAGACACTGTTCGTTCTCAGAATGATATGACCTGATTAGCTGTAATTTATGCCAAGGAATGGTATGCAGAGAAGATCTTGCTTATACTTATTGCTATAACACCCAAGGCCACCTAACTTTGTTATTTGCCCCCTTGGAGGGTGAGAAGCGGAAAGGTGTACAGGGGCTGCACCTGTGGGGAGGAGCAGACAGAACAGGGGTGCCAAAACTGACCAACAGGGTATTCCATCCCATCTGCCTCATGCTCAGCATAAAAGCTGAGGGATCAAAGGGTCAGCATCTTTCTTCAATGGCTGGTGTCCAAAGAGGACTCTGTTCATCTGCCTTTGATCCCGATCCGTGCATTCCTAAATCCAGATCTGGAATCCAGTTCCCATCTGTCGCTGAGTACAGTCTGGGACTTCCCCAGTGCCTGCTAGTGACATGATCATCATCCTGGGAGCTCGATATAGTTTTGTATATATTATATATATTTCATTATTTTCTTTTTATTAATTTATTAATATTTTCATTAAAGTAGTTTAGTTTCTTCTAAACTCATACGTCTCTTTCTCTCTCTCCCTGTTCTCCTCAGAGAGAGAGATGGGGGAGAGCATCTGTCATTTTTTTCAGTGGCCAGTCTGGTCCAAACCACGACAACAGACTTCAGTCCTTCCTTTCTCCTTTGCCCCAGTCATGTCCACCAAAAAGATGGCTAAACTTAGCAGGTTTTACTTTAGCAGGTGTGTGTAACAACAGGCTCACCATCAGCTGCCAAGGCTCAGATGACTCATTGAGCCATGTTAATTCAATCACTTTAAATCATGGTCAACTATGTTCAAATGTCGACAAGGTCTCTGAAGGAAGCATGATGTTTTTCATATCTGTACCAAGAAACACAGGAGAGCACACTTTGAGAAAGTGTTAGGCACAAATCCCTGAACACTAAGCAAATATTGTATAGTACTCTTAGGGTAATGTAACCTCTCCATAAGTTTGAAGTCTTTTACTGCCCTGATTTAAAACAAAGAGGAGTGGGAGGGGAGAGTTCCAATGGAGAATCAATTGAAGTTTGTGTTCCTTTTTTTTCTTCATGCTACACTTTCCATTTGTTCTCTTTCTTCCCCCTATTTAGATTAGTCTTTCTCATTCAGAATGAAAACTTGAAAATTTTAGTGTCTAAGACTAACACCGCATGATACTTATTGCACATAAATTACAATCAAGTCTCACGGGTGAGTACAAGACTAAACAACCCATGTAACTAAGTAAGCTAAGGAAGCGTACCCTACAAGCAGAACGAAGATTTTATTGTTAGTCAGTCTAACTAAAGTTTTGCCCACTTACAATAATACTAACACAGCTCAAATTTTTACAGCTCATTCCCAGTAATGATAAAGTTGAAATCATGTAAGCAAACTTTCTGGTATCTCCCCCTTCTGGTGTTATGCTCAACATTTCCTAAGTCCCTCATGATGTTAGGGTTGGTAGTACAACTCTGTCTCAAGAAGGTGAAAGGGTTTCCAATGAGCTGTCAGCACCCCAAAGTTCTTCACCATGAGTGTGAAAGTGATGGGAGATGGGGGGAGTTCTTTGTCCCTCTTGGGTTTGCTTGGGGTTATTTTTATGTGTACTAACACAGACAATTTGCTCAAATTCCATGTTACATCTAAGTTTCATTTTGTATGGTCTGTAGAGACTTCTTTGCTCTCTTTTTTTTATCCCTAGAACCAGTTTTACACAGCCCCCAAGGTTACATTCCTTTAGTGACCTGTAATTGACTGTGATTTGTGTTTATAGCCTGGGGACCTCTGTTATCGGTCTATGCTTGCACTTCTAAAGCTCTTGCTATCATCCTGCTCTTGTACTTCTGTAAACCAATGTTACAATCCCATTTCTCTTCAATGGCCTTCAGGCTGTGGCTTCCTGATAACACACTTTAAAGTTTTATTAGCATAACTTAGTCACACATACATCTGTATTCTAGGGGCATTGAACAGTTTACCTCTACAAAAATAATGATCCATTAGATGTATATATCTACAGACACACATAGACACAATGTTCTGGTATCCACCTGCCACTGATATCTACCAGTTGTAGTAACAGCACTGATTTGTTATCAAAATAGCTTTACAGCTGACTCAACTGTGCTGAAAATCAAGTACAATAAGTATGTCTATTTCTGGCACTAACAATTTACACCATGGCTTAAAGGATTAAATTGCACTTGAATTAATGTAATAATTTTTAATATGATGAAGAAACAGGGAGCACAGATTTTGTTTCTTGTCAAAAGATATACGTGCTTGGTGGATGAATTCAGCATTCCCTTCATTCAAGAGCAAACGAAGTTGGAGGACCCATGAGAACTACCCCACTTCTTGTTTGCTGAGGGAATAATGGTATGCTGCACCATAGCTCTACCAAACAGCAGTCAAAGCCTGTACTGCTTTATATTGCTTAATTGCCATATTTGAGAAGCACAGCCTTACATAGCCCACCCTGCTAGCCTGACTAAGGCACACTGGATTCTGTTGCCATCAATACGCTACAGACCAACACATTAGACAGACTGCTCTTGTTTGCTTTTAATTACCAAATCCTTGTAACACACATTCACAACTACATTGGCTGGAATGATTTTCTCCCCAGTTCATGTCTCCATATCTTCCCCATGGTTCATCAAAGGTCAGGGAGTCACTGCTACCCAGGGCCACATGCCTTTTGGGGAGAAGCCCCATATTTACCCAGGTCCTCTACCAATTCAGGGCTGCATTCAGTTGTGTATACCATGGAGTTAGCCTGCTACAAACCCCTAATAGACCAGAGACACAACAGTGTTTATTGACTTAATACATAACAACTTTTTTACGGCTGACAAGCCATGATACTCTTACAAAAGTCTTCCTCCCAAAAAACAGGATGGATTTTTATACAATATTGGACTTAACAATACTGGGGTAATTCCTCCTCCTCTCTAGAACAAGGACCTCTTGCTATATAATCAAAGATTTTATATTTGAGAAGAAAAGCTTCTGACCTTCATGCTTGCTAAGAAAACAGCAAACACATGGATGAACTGCCCCAATTTTTCCAGCTCTGAAATCTGAAGATGACAATTTAAAATGTCAGCATTGTTAGCTACTCCACTGCACAAAGTTCTATAGATTCAAGGATATTAAAGCCAACAGGCATTAATGGGCTAACGTAATCTGACCTGCATAATATATGTCACTGAATTCCACCCACACTTTCCTGCATCAAATCAATAACCCCAGGCAAGCTAGTGCCTGTACCTTTAGAAAGATGTTGAATCTTGATCTGAAAACTTTGGATGATGAACAAGCCATCGTATTCCAGAATAAGTTATTTTTTGCCATTGAAAATAAGTCCACTTGTGTTTACATGAATTTGCCTGTCTTTATCTTCTAATTAGTAGCTTGTTTTCTGCAAGATTTAAATTACTTCCTCTATAAAGACTTTTTCACCACCCAGAAAGCTCCTGGATGTGTTTGCGTCATGCAGCAGAGCTCAGTGCAAATATTCCCAAGTTAACGGACATTCAGCAAACCCACATAGTTCAGCTTCTCAGTAGGGCTTATAAAATTCAGATCTAGAGCCATGTGAACACAGCAGAAAGGCCAGAAGTATTCTCCTGCCTTACGTGTATTTCAAGAGCCTTTGGATCTGTCAAGTCACCCTGCAGCTAAAAACTTCCAGTGAAAAAAAACATTGCTCTCATTTATTGCATCAATTTCCTCTATTCTTCATGAAGTTGCTGCTGTACTGGGAGATTAAAAAAAAGAGGGACTGTATCCCCTAATCCTGGCAATATTATCGTAATCTCAGCATTCCTTTTTGTTTCTTTTATGAAAAGCTGCAGTAAGAACAACATCACAGTCTGTCCCTGCTCCAAATCCAAGGTTTCTTTCAACAGACAGAGGGGTCTCCAATCCTGGCTATCGTTGTCCTAATCCTTTCCTTGAGCACTTAAAAAACCTTGCTATTTGGGGTCAGTTCCGCAGGTTTAGCTCTCATTCTCTAAATTGTTTCTTGCATACCCTGGAATCCAGTTTCCACAATCAAGCCTAATTCTAATTAGGTAATTACAGAGTAGGAGGTTTCAGAGCAGCAGTTAGATATTCCAGAATGCTTAGTTCTCTAACACATTAATTCATTATTCTACTTCCTGGTTTCAGACTAAAATAAATGAAAATCAAAGCAACCTCTCTCTCTACAGTCTCATTCCAATGCACACATACTGTTATCAGCCTTTCCCACAACAGCAGCATTATCCCTGGCAATGATAACTTGCTTTTTTTTTTTTTCCCCATCTTTATTTTCAGTGGTCAGTTCTGCAAACTGACACAGGTTTTGCTTCCATTGTTTTAAAGTCTTATGTGGGACTTCCTGTCCAGAAATCTGTCTTTTCCTAAGGATTGTTCCTCCAATGATGTTGTTCTGTTTGTAGCTGCTGTTCTGTCTCATACCTCTCTCCTGCCTGCTGTGAGTCTCACTTGACTGACTGTCACTGCGTTTCATATACATGCAGAGTAATCAAAGAAAAGGTCTCCTAAACTAAACTGACTTCCTAGTATGAGAATTATTTGCTGTAATTGCGGGCAGCATTCAACCCATGCATAAACATATTAGCTTTCTCTTCCTTGTCCAAAATCATCCTTCTAGAGATATCTGTCCTACTTTAAGTCACTGTTAACTACAAAAGAGATATATTTCCCATCTTCTAGTCCCATCCTTGCCACAAATTAAGACCACAAAGAGGAAAACAATTTGATTCCAAACAGCCATGTTAGTTGGAATTTACCTACAAAGCTGAACTAAACGATATTATGCCAACACCAAAAGCCTGTCATTCATAGTTCAACTCTAATGCAATTTGAATGGTCAGTTACCATAAAAGGGTAGTGCTATGGATGAAGCTCAAGCCAGCAGAAAGGAAAATTAACTCAGACAACAGTAGATTTCATAAACGCCATATCCACTACAGCCTATGTTTAATTCTTTCAGCAAATCTTTTTCTATGGTATCCAAATTACAGTGGACCATGTGGCAAGACTCCAATGGAGCCACAGCTTTGACAGGAGTTTCTTACATGTTAAAGTAAGCACACCTAGGTCCCTCACCAAAGCTGACTTTCAAAAGGTATATTTTACTTGAACTCAAATTAGAAAGTGTAAACATTTTAAATCAAAAATCTCTGATCTGCTGAGTGAGAAAAAAGTAACTAAATTCCCCCAGTCCTTTGTACTTCATAGATCAGCTTTGTTCTCAGCCCAGCAACTTGCAAAGGCTTTCTGCAACACATTCTCGTCTGGTCCACCGGAAAAAAAAAAACCTCTTCTCCATTCGAGATTTGGCTGCATTTTGGTCTATCTCACTTCTCTGTAACCTCCCGGTCTGGCTCCCACAGGAGCATCCTGCAGAGTGTGCCTTCCTCTCTGCCAGCTCCCTCTGCTCACCTCCATATCCAGCTGCTCAGAAAAGGGCTCTCATCTTCTACCCTGAGAGGACTCTACCTGACAAAAGAAAAAGGCAGCCTTCCTCTTTTCTCCTAAATCACAGCCTTTTAAAGAAATATATTCAACAATTAGACACAGCACATGGTAAATGAATAAGTTTAAACACAGGCTGTCACAAACCAGGTAAACATTATCGCCTGGCAAAAGACCTGGAGGACACATCTGTTCTTAGTACTGGACGATTATATTTGAAGATTTTATAGCAATACTCAGGGCGAGTCAAGATTAATTCACAACTGCCAACTTGCTGAGGCCTCAGTAATATAAGGGCATAAAAATTGCCAAACTAGGTCAGTCCTGCTTCCAATCGTAGTCTTCTAATAAATGCTTTGGGAAAGATTGTAATAGTAAGAGTAGGAATAGTGTGATTCAAGCATAACCTCACAGCTTCCAGCAACGAGTGCTTAGGGATTTCATGAGCTGGACATTGCATCTGGCCATCACATTTAATAGATACCAAGGGAACTGCCTTCCATGAGCTTGCTCCTGGCCTCCACAATTTCTTGTGACAACAAGCACAATAATTTTATTATGAATTATGTGAAAGAAGAGTATATCTTCACCAGGCCAACTTTTTGTTCCTTGTTTCTTGTATGATGAAGTTACCAGCCCCTATTCATCTTCTCCAAACCATTCATGATGTTATAATCCTCCACAACATACCTTTTCCAAGCTGGAGCTGTCCTATGTTATCTCCTTATTTAGAAGCCTTTTTGTGGTTCTTATTAAGGGATGTTAGGAGCAGACTATCTCCAGCAGCTCCAGTCCAGGACTCCTCCTGCCTGACTGCTGGATCCCAGCCCAGTATGCCTAAGGACCCAGAGTTTCTGCCCGGGTTTGCAGGTTCAACCAGTAGCAAAAGTGAGCACATACCTCAGACACACACACACACATGCGCACCCCACTGACTTACTAATTAATGCACACGAATGGCACTCTCTGGAGTCACACACACACACACAGGTTTACAGGTTCCCTGAATACCAGCACAGACCCTCTGGCTGCCTGATCCCCCTGCCTGGACGCAGGTCCCGACACTTGCAGCTGCTCCTGCCTGAGGTTTGCTAGCAAATGACACACGCACAATCTGCGCACACCTGGTTTGGGGAAGATGCAGACATTGGTTCCCCCAGCAGCTGGCACCAGGCTCACGGGATGCAACCATGGTCCCACTGCAGCTGCCGGCACTGAGCCCCTCACTTGTCTCACTCATGCTAGTCCCCCCACAGTAGCTGGTTTTTTGGAACACACACCCTTCCCACCGCAGTGGCAAGAGTCAGAGACCCCCATCCACTGCAGCAGCTGATGCTGAGACCCCATTCTCTCTGGCAGCTGACACCACAGACTGCTGGGCACCTGCACCCCCAGTCCGACTCCAGCTGCTGGCACCAAATCTGCTCACACCGATTCCCCCAGTAACCGGCACCGAGTCCTTACAGAACACATGGGACAGCAAGTGAGATTACACAGAGTGACAGCTAAGAAAGGATTTAATAAGAAGACAGGACAGACGTCATACTGACTAGCCCCTGTTTACAGGTGATTGGCCCTTTGTCATGGTTTTCTCTGGGTTGAAGTTGACTTTGTTGCTGGCAGCTGGTGTGGTGTTGTGTTTTGGATTTGAGATGGGAGTGGTGTTGACGGCACACTGATGTTTTCGGTTGTTGCTAAGCAGTTAAGGCTTTTTCTGCTCCTCGCATCGCCCCGTCAGCAAGTAGACTGGGAACGCACAAAAAGCCAGGAGGAGACACAGCCGGGACAGCTGACCCCAACTGACCAAGGAATATTCCATGCCATGTGACATCATGCCCAGTACATAAAGCTGGGGGAAGAAGGAAGAGGGAGGGAGAAGTTCGGTGTTATGGTGTTTTGTCTTCCCAAGTAGCCATGACACATGACAGAGCCCTGCTTTCCTGGGGATGGCTGGACACCTGCCTGCCCATGGGAATTGGTAAATGGGTTCCCTGTTTTGCTTTGCTTGGGTGCGCAGCTTTTGCTTTACTTTAAACTGTCTTTATCTCAACCCACGAGTTTTTTTCTTATTTTTTCTGATTCTTCTCAGCATCCCAACACGGGGGTGGGAGCAGTGAGTGAGCAGCTGCATGGTCCTAGTTGTCAGCTGGGGTTGAACCATGACACCCTTTCACACCTGTTTTCATCTATTCCCCCTTTGTTACTCCCCAGTCTCCTTCCCCTGCTTGTACCCTGATCAGTTTGTATAGTCCCACTGACGCATCCACCCTCCTCAACACCCTGGATGCTCAGGTTTTCATCCTTGTGGGATGCAAAGTGCCAGTTTGCCTGCAGGTTCTGTACAGGCCATCAATTAGTGTGTCTGAGGAGTTTTGTTCTTCTCTTTGCCTTCCTTATTTTCATCTGTCAGGCTTGTGACTCTGTATATTCTTTTTATGGCTTCTTCCTTTTCTTATTATCCCCTTTTGTATTGAAAAGTTCCTTGACCAGACACCCTCAAGGGAGTAGATGCTCTCTCCTTTCACATACCCTTACGTTTCTCAGCCTATTCTTCCCCAAATTCACATTTCTTTTTGGACTAGTATGCCAAGCTTGAGCTCCCTGTAAATTGTTATAAAATACTGACATGGAAGTGTTTTCTACTTGACTATTTTTTCCGTTTTATTCTTAATTCAACTCTCAGATATTTACATTTACAACTATGACGTTTTATATGGTTGTGTATCATAATGTTGTACCACTATTCTATAAAAATATTTTATGTATTATTTTCCAATTATAATTGCAAAATACAGAATTAGTAACTATATTTTTACATAATACCTAAAAGTTGGGTCCAAAGAGTAATTTTAAATAAGGTAGCTTTACAAAAATGAAGATTGTTTTTTGTAGCATTTTCACAGAAACTATTTATTATGTGACCCTGCTCATAAAAAAGGAAAATGAAACTATTTATGTATTATTTTTGCATTTTAAATGACATTGGTTTGGGGGTCCATATCTGACTGCCTAAATTGGGCGACATAATCAAATTTCTAATGACAATATTTCTGTCAGTCACTGTACATTCTAATTTGACTACTTGTGGGTAGAGGTCTTGGCTACAAGACTTGTGGCTTGAGAACAGCCATCTGTTATTCATGAATGAGATACTGAGGAATTTCAGTTACATGGGATTTTAACGTATCTAAAATTTCAGGAGGCTGGCAGAGCAGAGGCTGTGCTGCAGTACTGATTTCATTACTTTTTCACATTTTCAATAGTAGAATACCAAGATAACTCTTTAGACAGCGCTATGGCAAAAAAAAAGAGACTAAGAAAAAGATCTGTAACTCATAGTGATTTTGCTCATGCGTGATAGAATTAGGAAAAAAAAGACATTTCAAGATAAATTCAAGGCAGTCAGAACCTTACATTCATGTGCTTATTTCTACATTATTATCAATGCTATCAATTATTATCACTGCTATCATCCTTCCTAGAGAAGGATGATATTAGCTTAAGGATTTTACAAACAAAGACCAAGAGAGGTCCTCCCTAAAAGATCTTCTAGTTCGTGCAAAACACATTGGTTCAGAGAGTGGAAAGCATGGGAAACAGTATAAGCAGGGGGGATCAATGCGTTGATTTGCAAACGTCACAAATGTTTTCTGCATTGGTTTCTTGAGTATGTTAGGAATCAGTCTCACACTTTCTGTGATGAATGCAGTTGTTCCCACATATATTCTCCTATCGCACACTTATATTCCACATTTGGTAGCAAGGCATGAGATCCTTTTACTCAGCATCTGCATCTTGTAGAGCAGTAGAGAAGCTGTGATACTGTGCTGCATTTGGGAAACCTCTCCTAGCAGAGCTACCAATCCAGCAAAAGCGCTACTAAAAGACACATTACCCATCAGCAGCTTTTTTTTTTGCCTGGGAAATGATCAGCATAGGCTAGTACCTGTGCAGTCTGACAAGTAGGATTTCCCACAATAGAATTCAGAGATCTAGATGACCAAAAAAAACCAGAGAAAGGGAGAGGGAAACATCCCTGGGGGTCAAGGGGGAAAAAAAAAAAGAAAAGACAGGGAAACATCCCTGCTCTTTCTTAAGCAGAAGCGGGAGAAAACAAAGACCAGCAGAATAGGCTGTCCAAGGCGATTCTAGGTTAACACAATCTGGAAAGCAAAGGATAGCACTTCACCAGTCTCATCATCTGTCATGCGTATAAACATAGTCACATTTTTTTGGAAGCAGTATAAAATACTATCTATTTTTAAAAAGCAAGATTTGCAAGCGTATCTGGCCAGTTTGCACAGAATATTTTTTTATAGTGCTGCTTCAACATAAAAACTATAGTGAAAAATTGTAAATTATTCTAAAGGCAGAATGACTAGAAGGCATAACAAACTTACATGCATAATAACAAAGTACATTCTAATTAAAGTTATCATATTTTCATTAAACTTTATGTGAAGATTATAATTCAGTGTTAGGTAACATATAATTACGAAGCCATTATGAATGTAACTGAAAAATCAGCAATCTAGAAAAAATGGTATTGGAAATTACTTTAAACATTAAGTTTTGTTTCCTTCCAGAAGAGTGTCTTATTTGTAGCCCAATTCCCTGATATCAATGTTTACGCAGGTGCACATCTATAAAGTTGTAATATTTATTTTCTTTTTAGTAAACTCAAAGAAAAGAGCAAGAATTAAAAAAGCTGTCTAGTAATGTATCATAAGAGAAAATTGCTTGCTGGTAATAATTAGTGTTTTCCATTTCAAATAGAACTGTAGTTTATCTTCATTCTGTTAGCATTAATAGTTACAGAATTTTATTCTTTCTTGTAATTTAGTCAACTTACTCTATTTGTACTACTAGAATGGTACAGGAGAGTGACAGCACGATATCTTTCCATTGCATTTTTGAAGATAGCAGTGTGTAATACGGACTATTCGCTTACACAGACTGACAAAGCTTAAGCTTCGTTCAAACAAGAATGTTCTTTTGCACATAAATGTAGCAAAAAGCCTAAATGTGTCTGATGTGGATTAAAGTAGCAAAAACCTACTACTTGACTTTGTAATTAAGTGATAAAATAAAATGCTGACATGCACAGAGGAATATACTCAAACAAACGATAGGCATATACCAAACAATCATTCCATTACTGTCCTTTGAAGAACTGCTTTAATAGTTTATTAATATGCCAGTCATTGGAAACCAACAGGCTGCTACAGACAGGCAGCAGAGGGAGTTCAGGTTTACTGCTACTTCTCGAAAAAGGATGCAGTACCTGGAGTTTCACAAGGGAAGGGGAACATGAAAAGGCAGTTTCTAAACCAGCTGCATTTTTTAAAGGTGTTACAGCAAACAGACTTTAAGGATATATACTTACCATCGTGGAGAGTCTTACTGCCTGTGCAGAAAGGTCTCCTACATGGCTGTAATGCTGAAGCTGTAATGCTGCATATGCTACTCCTCCCAGGGAACACGTGGTAGACATGTGGCTAAGAAGTTGCCGTAGCAGAAGTCCTCCTGTCCTGGCCCACCCCACCTTCTCTGTGTGAGCCCCCTTCCCACGGTGGTGACTGTCCACTGCCCCAGCTCAAGGTCTTCCTGGTTGGACCCCAACTCTTGATAAATGGTGACATCTTTCCCAGCATCATTTTGAAAAAAGAGGTTCCCAGTCTCTGATATGTTTCTGTCTTTGATCCTGGCTCACTGCAAAACATGCTTAGTAATTTTAAAAAACACAGTACAAATAGTAAGGTCAGAGCAAGTTAGCCTCTACCACATTAAAAAAAGACATTTTTCACCAAATGTGGATCTGTTGAACATAGAGGCTTTCCACCATCCATTTTGAGTTTGATGACTTTTCTGGCAAGACTGTTGTGTGGCAACTTGGAAAGCCCTTGCCGATTTGACACCATTTTAGCTTTTTGACGAGCTGTATGGCTTTGTTTCCACCAGAGGCCAGACAAGTCCTTTTCAGTTCTACATCACCCCATTCATTATGTCCTTCAGTAAGCCTGCTTTCAGTTTTGACCAGCTCAGGGTAGGCAATTCAAGCCACAGTCCGAGTCACAGTTCAAATAGACCATTTGAGTTTGTCTGAAGCTAAGTTGGTCTTTATCTCTGTACCATTGCGGTTACATCTTCAGTGAAAGAAACAGGGAGAGCAAGTTATAGGCATAATTCCTCCAGCTCTTCAGAACAGCGCAAGGTTTACTTTCTTAAGTCCCCATACCCACATGAGCTATCACTCCATCCTCTTGTAGAAAGCAGCAGCATGGACTTTTACCTGACACCTGTATAATCTAAATTTCCCTTCTCCACTTTTTTTCTTCAGTTTTACAAAATTGAGGGGAGAAGAGGAGTGAAACAGAATTTCAAACTCAAAAGAGGCAATATGGGCCATCTAATCTATTTGGGCAGTTTCACCCTGTTGTTCCTACAACCAATCTGAGGAGCCACAGAGTAAGGCTCCTTCTAAACTACAGTCTTCTAAAAGCAGGAAAAAGAAAGAAAATTTCTCTGGGGAAAAAAAAGATGCAAAATTAACCCCAAAGAACAAAGCAGCAGAAATTACTTTACCTGAACTGTGTGGTGAAAAAGACTTATTCATTTGGGTACAAAAGCTGGTGACTTTAATGAAACATGAAAGAAAGCAGTTAATGCACACACAGTTTATCAAGAAACATAGTAAGGTGGCTCCTTTCCCCAGCTGTTATCCAGCAATTATCAGTTTTCAAAAACGTAAGTCTCAGTTCTGCAAGGGATGGGAATCTTTCTCAGATCTCTGAGGTAGGAAGAAAGTTTCTGTCTTACCTTGTCACTGAAATCAGGTTCATGTTCTCTTCCAAAGGCACGGACACTGGAATTACTGTGCCAAGGCCAGTGGAGGTGTGTTTTTCAGAAAAGACACTGACAGTGACTGACTCAAGTTGACTTTGTCAACATCAGCTCAAGTGCTGTGTTTATCATCTTGCACCAGCTTTGCTCATCATCAGGCATTTACTAAGCACACAACTTAATTCAGCCCAGACCACAGACCACAACAGACGTGCCAGTGGAAAACATCCAATGAGTTTCAAATTTGTGAATTAACAATATTCCAACAAAATCCAACCTGAGCACAAGGGGGAACACCATCAGCTCCCCGTCTGAAAAATCTGAGGTCATATAAAAGAAGAAAAGGAAAAAGACTTATTTTTCTGTTTCTTTTCCTTTTTTGTAAAATATGCCTCCATAGGTGTCAAATAGAAGAGGAGAGTTCAGTGAAGCAACATTTCTTCCTCAACTCTATGTAACCCAGTCAATTTGACCAAAACAATGAACTCACTGTCTCACCCTTAATAGCAAATCTTGCTAATCCCCCTTCAGTCGGGAACTTCTTACTATTTCAAAACACATCTTAGTGCTGCATCTCATTCTTTCCTATAATATCAATTCTGATGATTTTGAAATCATGTAGCAAAGGTACCTGCTTTTCTTTTTTTTTTATTGATTTGTCAGTTCTTCAAAGAATATACGGTGCTCCTTCTACAAAAAAGTCTGAGGAGGCAACTTTCAAGGAAAGTTGTTGTAAAAGGCTAAATAAAACCCTGTTGCATCAAAAATCTTTAAATACAGCATCTTTACAGTTCATTACAAAGAAAAATATCTCCTGGGACAGTTTCCTTGCTTCTGGAGATGGTGTAATAGTCAGCATGTTTGCCCGTGTACAATATATATCTCTCTTCCAAAAAATTTTTTAATTGTTTGTTTGCACTCACTTATCAGAAGCACCTTCTCCAGAGATATTTAATTTGAAACAATGGAGGACAGCAAGTGATTTACTTGATTTGGATGGCTCAGAGCGGTCATTACCATCACAGTTGTATGTTCTGGGGTTTCATCTGCTTAGAAGGGAGATAACATTAGACTAATTGGATACAAAGAAGAAGCAATATTTTTTCTTCCCTTTTTACCTTTTTTTTCCCCACAACTAAAGCAGTCTGGGTTTGCTTCTCATTGTATGGGGCTCCTTTCACTAAAGAGTCCACATCTAGGTTTTGTCTTAACTTTCTCTCATTTAGTCTGGGTGCGGATATTAAGAGAGAATCTCCTCTATTCTACTTCTATTCTACCATAGATACTAAGGTAGAATTAACAAAGGATGTGAGGAAAGGGTATGAAAGGATATGAGGAAAGGGATGTAAGGGTGAATCTTATACTGTAATCTAAGGTGTGGTCTAATAGCTGGGGGTACCAATCCCAAGAAAGGAAACACAAAAAACTGAATTATTAATAAATAACAAGGAAATAATAACATATTATCTGTTTGTTTTACCATACACATATACAGAGAAAGAGATCATATTGTATCCTCTACTAATAAAACTGGGACATGTCAGAGCTCATGTCTACACCCATGTCTAGAAATTAGACACAACCACACCCTGCCCCTGAGAAATGCCTCTTTCCTTTCCTCAGTTCAGACTTGAGACTCCCAAAATCCACTCCTTGCACACAACTAATTCTTGTGTATCCTGGCTGGCACAACATGAGCCTGCACCTTCTCTCACCCTTGTCCAGCAAGGAGCATGCCCAGCTGACTGTTTCAGTGCAAGGACGGTCATTCCTTGTCTTACCCTTTAAGAACAGGATCCAAGCACCATCTGGGGAATGTGCACACTCAGAAAAGAGATATCACACCCAGACATGCGAAGAAGCAGGACTAAATGAGCAGAAGTGGCACTCAGCAACATCTGCCCACACTGTTAAGTACTCCCAAGTATTGGATCAATGGTCAAAGAGCAAGCACCTTCCTGGGCCAAAACCCTCTCTTCTCTATAGTACACTGGTCCAGCTCCCTTTTTCCTCATTGTCACATCGTGCTTGTCAATCCCGGCCAAGGTTTTAAATGTATCAATCGCTGTAGAACAGAATGAGTTAAATCTTCAGCTTACCACTCAGCTATCTCCCCATGGTGCAATAAAATTAAAGCCAAATTGACCAAGAGACACCATCCTGCTTCAGGTCAGAAAAAGTCAAATGCTTTGATTTCACAGTGTCAGTGTGTTGTGCTGTTTTGATTTTAAGCCAGTAAATCAACCATTCCAGAACATGGGGTTTTCTTTATTTTTTTTTAATTTGCTGTTTCCAAGGTCTAGTATACGGTGTTATCAACAAACGAGGAATTCCTTTATTTATCTAGAAGACAATATATAAAAAAATAAACACTTTATTACTGAAGTAGACATGCATTAATCATACAAATACTTAAATAGATACAGCATCTTAGTGTATCAGGAACTGAGGACCCTTGAGTACTCAAACTGACAAGATTTGGAGAGATCAAATTCCTGGGGCTTTCTGAAGACAAGATCTGTTTCTCAGGTTGGGTTATCTAAATTTTGGAGTACTCCAAATTATTACCCTGTAGAAGATTAGATTTATTGAGCCAGTTAAATTTTAATTAGGGAAACTAAATTAAAATGAGAAAGCTGGATTTCAGTATAATTATAATCAGCCGTGCTTAAGAAAGATACATTCAAACTAGAACCGTTGCAAAGCATGGTCACTAGGACGATGAGGGAAAAGATTTGTTTAGCCTAGCCTAACAGAGGCTATAATGATATGCATTAGCAGAACAGAGGGATAACAAATGAGTATAAAGTGACCGTGACTAAATTTAAGGTGGAAAGAGAAAAAAAAAAAGCCTATCACAAAGTAGAGTGCTATAGCAGAAAACTTTAGAGTTAATTAAAACTATCACATGGTAGACTGCAATAGCAGAACTTTTGAATTAATTCGCCTGCATACAGAGACAATTCCTCTTCTTATTTTATCTAAAGATGATATCCACCTGGTGCTCCAAAGGAACTCCTAAACCTTCAAAACTTCACCAACTGGATTACATGGATGAAAGGCTTTTAGGTCTTACATATTCAGAATTCTTCTCTGTTCACAGGACTAGGAAATACATTCAACATAATTGTTTGTGAGGTGATGTTGTATTATTCCTGAATTGTCTTTGGAAGGTTTTGTTCAGGGAGGTGAGTTCATACAATCCTGAGATTGAAATAAATTCCTTGAACAAAAGAAGCAGTCATGGGGAGTCATGTAAAAATCATAAGAGGAAATAATTTAGTTAAGCCTAATTTAGTTTCTGCTTCAAAACTCTTATGTCTGAGCTTGCTTTATGACTCCTCTGCTATTTAAATGTATGGCGTGTTACTATAAATATGACAACATTTCAAAAAATGTTCATTTACGGCTGACTGCTTTAGTGGCTTAGTGAAAGTCAAGTGGATTATTTTTGCAATATGTTCCCCCCTATTAAGCCTTCTGTCCCAGCCTGACAAGAACCAAGAGCGTCCCAGAAGAGCGCACTCTAAACTGTAGTTTGGGGAAGCCACTAATGTTGCTGTGCTTGCTTTTATTAGCCATCTTCACCAGCTAACAACGTTGGCAAGGAACTTGGGTTTTGTTCTTGGCCGCAATTCTGTGACAAGTGTTTCCAATCTAGAGCATTAATTTTTGACCTGTTAAGCCAGAAGGATTCCCCTGATGGTAAAGGGGAAACTCAGGCCGACATCTACGAAGCTTCATTTCGTTCCATCCTAAATGTTGTTCAGACATAACGTGGGAAGGTCAAGAGAAATCCAGAAAGCAGAGAAGTGTATTCTTTCCTCAGTTAAAGTCTGTATGTGAGTTCAACAGGCAGCAAAAAACCTTCCTCTGTGCTCTGATTTTAATCAAGAGTTGTCAGTGATCGTAGTTTCACAGGTAGTCTGGGGTGTAACTGGCTGCATTTGAGGAGTGAATGTACCACCTGTGGCCCTCTGCGTGAGGCTTCAGGGCGTTATGAATGAAGACAGCTGTAACACTGAGGTTTGCTAGACGCTTTTTAATCACCTTTGTGCATACATATACCATGGAGCTTGCTGAGATATCACAGGCCCATGTGCAGGTTGACCTACAAGAGTTACATCAGTTCAGCTTCTCCCATAACAACTTCTCTGCTTCTATGCACTTCCTTGGAAAGTTGGTAGGAGAAATTTTGAAATCACACAATAAATTGTTAGAACTGAAAGCAAAACTGGCACAACCTCCAGTTGGGCTAATAGCCCCAAAGAATTGATCCACCAACCAAACAGTGAAGAGATATCAGACATGAGTCTCTGAGAGACACTTCTGTTAGCCAGATGCCCTACCCAAGATTTAAGGACTGTTATCTAGTCTCTTTCCAGCTGTGTAATGTTTTGTGTTTCAGAGTCTCCCTCTCAGTTTGATGCCACTCACTGTTACAGTGAGTTAGTGCTTCTTATTAACTCTGTGTTGATTGATATGAGCTTTGCATGACCCATCACAGGATACAATTTATTTGTATAAGACTTATGGTAGAAATATATGAAGTAGTAAACAGAAGAGCAGCCATCTTATTCTTGGATGATTTTCATGGCCAAAGGCAAGATGAGAAGTGACAACAAACTCCTCAGTAAATGAGGATTCAGGATTTCTCATCCTCTCTTTAGTGAATATTTTAGAAATGCATTTTGCTGCTGCCAAAAAACTGCAGCATGTGCTAAAATTTCCAGCTCTATTGCTGCAGAAAGTAGAGAATAAAATAGAAAATATCCTTAAAAATTGCCCATGACATGACACAGTATTTCCATCTCACCCTGAGTCAGCATGTGTAGGTTCACTGCAAGCAGTTGGTGGGGGGTGTCCATATCCACGCATATGGCTGCTAATAACATTCTAACCTCTGACTTCTTAATTATTACATCATCTGACAACTCACTGTTGAGACCCTGTTAACATACTAAAGACATTAATAGACCTTTTATTAGCAATTATACTTCAGGATTGCTTTTCATATAAATGCTCTGTTGCTAAGTGTATGTCATCTCATTGATTCTACTCCAATGTACCTAACACAGTAGTTAAAAACGGCTAATAACTCACTCATGTAACATTGCAGGTACATTTGGTACCTTTCTCTCCTCTGATTATAGACATATCAGCTCATTAAACAATAGTGTAAGAACACTAGCTGAGCCCTTCCTTTTTACAAACTAACAGTGTGAAACTGGAGGCTAAGCCCTTCTCTTTTAATGAATCAGTAGTACGCCTTCATAATCGGGGGAGGCTGGGAAGAGATGGAAGGAGAGCACACAGTGTTTCAACCAGCATTTACAGCTCCAGAGGTCGGGGTTTTTCATGTCTGATTTCAAGTATTTTTTTAAAATGTCCTCTTGTGCCCTTTTCTGGTTGCTTCTTTTATTAAAAATGTTGATGTTCGTTATCAGAAAGGTTGCTGTACTTGTGTAGCTGCCACATTGAGCAGAATCACTCCATACAATCATTTAGAAACTGTACAGTACTACAGATACAACGGCAAACTAGTATAACTCGTAAACATGCATATACTAAATAATATAACATACAAGTTTGTACAACCATATATCTTATAAGTGAGACTCTAATTTGGAGCCATTAGAGGTCAGGGAGACATTTGTTTCTATAGAGAATATAACAGCATTTCTTGTGGTTGCCTTAATGAATAAAATCAGTCATTTTTTCTCCCAGTCCAATTGCATACTAACTATAAATTGTTTCACAGCTCTAATGGGTTTCCTCTCTTGAAGATCCTAGGGATAAAAAGGCTTTATCTTCACCCAGAATTGAGCCTGCAGCATCTGGAAGGTCCTCTACAGTTACCATAGGAAAGTTAGCCCTCCAGCTATTGACACGGAAATCCTTCCTTCCTGGGTTTATCAGTGATCAGAAGGAAAAACAGATGCAGAACTAAACACAGAGTGAATCGCTTGTCCCTTAGATAGTCCCTGGTGGAATTCTCCGTCTGAAACACAGATCAGGTCACAGGGCCCCTGCTCCCTCTGCAAAAGCACACAAGAAAAGAGTCACCACAGAGACAGTTGTTTTAGAGAGTCCTCCATAGGCAGAGAGGACTCTCCATGAGCCTGTGCCCTCCTCTGTTCCTGTTGCTCATCGTTTCTCTTTTCCTTTTCCTTCCCTTAAATCTGATTCTCTTACTGGTGTGTTGGGGTAGAACTGCTTGATCTCACCACAGATCATTAACACTGTGTTTACCAGTAGTGTGTCTGTTCACACGGCACCGTTGAAAGGTGTAAGAAACATTTCAGCAGAAATATATGCTGTAGCAATATAATAGTGCCCATCTGACTCTTGGCTGATTTTCATGGCCAAAGGCAAGATGAGAAGTAATAACTAATTCTACAGTAGATGAGGATTTAAGGTTTCTCATCTTTTCTTTGCTGAATATTTAGATACAATGCATTTTATAGCTGCCAAAAAAATTACAGCACATACCACAATTTGCAGTTCCATTACCCAAGATAAATTAATACAGTATGACAAAGTGATTCAACAGACTTGCTCTGTTATTATTACCTGTTTCAGAACTCCCAAATAAAATCAGTCAGCTGCAATGTATGCTGTGTCTCCCAGAGCTCCATTAGTTCTCTTGGTACCTTAAACACAAATAACTGCTGGAAAAGGAAAGGTTATATAAATGCCTCTAAATATCACACCAAATAATTAAGTTGTCCAAAACAGAAGTAACAAACTGATTTTAGGACCTTCCCTATACTAGCAATTTGATAATATTAGGAGTTAATAAGACATATATCCTCAAGGGCTATTAAATCACTTTACAAATGACAGTCCAGGAAATAGCATTATTTGCATTTTAAACTGAGGAAATTGAGGAACAGAAATGCTATTAGACCAAACAGAAATGGTGAATCACATATAAGACGTAAAAGAACAGAAACGGTGACACAGGTTCATTTAACAGAACTTAACTGGGTCAAGCTAGGAGTATAGTCACACCACATTCCCTTCATCAAGACAGAGGGTAGCCCAGTAAATACAATTTTGCCATTATTGACAAAAGACTGCAGGCTTTTTATTACCCTTACAGTGCTGGGTCTGAGGGCTTGTCAGGGTTTGTCTTGGCATGGCTTAGCCATGTTATAAATTGTCTAGGAGTGAGGTGTGGTGGTGCAACACACCCCACCCCCCCCTTCTTGGGCCACTCGGTGCTTGGCTCAATTTTTCTCCACCTGAGCCACATAACACCTGGGCCACATAACAACCCAACAGAAAACAGGAAAGGATGCAAAGGACAATGGACCAGAATGTTACGGCAACCCCTTAGCGCACTTAGTTCCCGTGTCCCCTATCGCTTGGAAACAGTCGATAATCTGTCACCCCCTGACAGTAGCTGGATCATGGCCCAAAGAGGGGGATGATACCAGAACTTCAAGATCTAGCAAGTTCTGGGCTTGAACAACTGGTGGAAAGTACCAGAATATCCCATTGTCTGAGTTAGGCCAGAGTGGAAAAGTACCTGATGAAAGTCAATTACCTCAGACCCTATAAATAGTGACTCTAGAGACCCTTTGAGCTCTTCTGGGTCGCAGCAGACTGTGACCAGCATCTCCTCTCAGCTGGAACACCGCTCAGGCAAATGCCTCAAGGATGAAAGGGCCAGGGCAAGTCAACCTTCTTGAGTCTCAGTTATCACCAGTTGAGGAATGCTGATGCATTGTGAGTATTTACTCTAAACTTGACAAGAGGGAAATTTTAACTGTAGGCCAGCCTCTCTTTATCCACCTCTCTGTCTACGTGTTTCTGATATGCACATTAGCTTTTATGAGTGTGGGTGTTCATATATTTTACTGGATCCAAATATTTTCTGTCTGTTTGTCTGTGTGTGTGTAACAGGTCGAAAGGGGCACCCGTTGGCTCACTGGAGTAGGCTGCTGTGAAGGGACCTTGGTCCTAGCAGTAAAGACTAGGGTGGTGTGGGTGTGACTCCTTAAGTGGTGTGTGTTTATATGTTTTGTCTTCATACACACATATATTGATTTAGGACACCTTAAAGTAAGTTAGTGTGAATCTTGCTATTTTTGAATCTGTAATTAAGTTGCTGCTTAATTATTTTACTAAATCACCTTGTAATTCCTTTAATTGGTTAATGATTAAGTGCTTCTAAAATTCAACCTCTCGATCTACCTCAAACTATTAATAAATTTTGAATTGCTGCTAAATCATACTGTGTCAAATATTTTCATCCACAGCATGAGGTAACTATTGTCAAAATTTCCTTTAGCTTAGATTTAGTTCATAATAACAAGTACTTATTCTGTGTGGATTGAACAATCTAGGACTCTAGAGCAAAAATGGGAAGGATGATCTGAGGTTGCAGACTGTAAATACCAATGACAATGGTCAACAAGCGGCCACTGTACAAGTGCAGCCTGTCCCGGTTTGAGGTAAAACAGGACCAATTTTGTTCAGTAACTTTACGTTTTAGCTGGGCCTGTTCTAACTACTGAAATTAATAGCATATTGTGCAGACATTGTTCGTTCTCAGAATCATAAGACCTATGTTTATAGTGGATGCCCAGGCATGGTGTGCAGAGAGGGTCTTGCTTATACTTATTCCTATAACACCCAGATAACTTTGTTACTTGCCCCATTGGAAGGTCGGAAGCGGAAGTGTAGAGGGGTCCCACGTGTGGGGAGGAGCAGACAGGACAGGTGACCCAAAACTGACCAACAGGGTATACCATCCCATCTGCCTCATGCTCAGTATAAAAGCTGAGGGATCAAAGGGTCAGCCCTCTTTCTTCAACGGCCGACATCCAAGGACGACTCTGTCTGTCCGTCTGCCTTTGATTCTGATCCTGAATCCAGATCTGGAATCCAGTTCCTGTCCATCACTGAGTACAGTCTAGGACTTCCCCAGTGCCAGCCGGTGAGGTGATTGTCATCCTGGAAGCTTGATACGGTTTTGTATGTATTTCATTATTTTCTTTTTATTTTATTATTAATATTTCATTAAAGTAGTTTAGGTTTTTTCTGAACTCATAAGTCTCTTTTTCCGTCCTCCGCCTCTCTCTCTGAAGAGGGGTAGGGGGCAGTATCTGTCGCTCGCCTGATGGTGGGTTCGGCCTAAACCAGGACACAGCCTCACATCGTAAAGAAGAAAGCAAACAGGAAAACTGAATAACCTGGAAACAATTAAAATAAACAACATATATGAAGTTTGTGTGAAGAAAACATATAAAAATAAATCCAAGCAGATGCAAGACTGAGGAAGAAACCTATATCATGAACATCGCATTCCATCTGACAAAGACCTCATGAGTCTGATGACTTTTTATAGACCTCCCTTCTCCATTCTTCTTCAGAAGTACTGAAGGGTCAACCTTGGACCCAGAGGGACATAGAAAGGAGGAGACCAACAAACAACGGGGAGATACTAGGAAGGCTTACTATAAAAATGTGAAGAATACTATTGATGAAGATTCTATGTGTGTGTTTGGACTATTAGACTGTTAAGACATTAACTGGGCTAGCAATAAATTCTTAGTTCCATATGTATGATCTAATGCCTTTTGCTCATAACTGAATTTTGAGCATAGGGAGACAGAGCCTGGTCAAATCTCAAGGCACATGGACTGCTGTAAGCTACATGGTCCTCTCTTAACCCTTCAGTTCCATCCCCAGAGTGAAGTACTGCAAGTTCTCCACTAGCTCATACACTCCTGCTAACAATAATACCCCTATTTACACAATTTATGAATTCTTACTCTACATTTAGAGGAAATTACACTGCTTTCAGCATATAATAATTATGGTACATCTGAATGCAAAACTCATTTCTAATATGAATTATCAATAAATAATATCCATTTTTAGAAGGAGGAACTGAACTCCTGGTCAGTTTCAAAGACAATAATCTGTGAATTGCAAATAACACTTTCCCACAAAAGGGTTTTCATCCTTCCTGATAATGGCTCTACTGCTTTCAGTCTTAAAATATATTATATTGTTGCATTCTGCCCACTCTGGAATGGTTGCATTTCAATAAGAGGTGAAATAGCATTCTTCCTAATACTTATGCCAAAAAAACCTACCATGTAAATAGAATGTCATTTTTGTAATTAGTCTCTTTCCAGATCATTCTTCATAATGCAGAGTTAGCACTTTTCAGCTGACTGTCACATTGTAGAATATCCTCTTTCTCTCTTGTGTTTGGTATCACAAAATACCACGGCAGATTAATCCTGTACAGTAGCATGATGCCCCAGCAGGAACACTGAAAACAAGCCCCACCCCAGCTCTTTCAAAACCATAGTTCCTGTAACACTAGATTTCACTTCTTTAGAATTCATGATTTCTTAGTAAGCAAGAGTAAGAGTAGAAAATTATTGACAATGAGCCTAAAACAAAAGCAGACTTACATAAACTCATTATTTGGTAAAAAGAAAAAAGTCCTGGCAAGGGAATAATGGGGAAAATTATTTTGGGGGCTGCAACCAGTGCAAAACCAAACAATATATAAGTTAAACAATTCCAAAAAGGAAATGCAGTAAGATTCATTTGGACTCACAGGGAGCTCTCTGAGTACTTTGGAATCAAAAAAAGGATTGTCCAAAAAGTATAAACAGAGAAAAATTGCTTAGGGTGATTAAGAAAGTAGTACAGAATCAAAAACACAGAAAACCAAGGGGATAAGTGTAAATGAATAAAATCCAGCAATGGATAATAAGCTAGCAAAGGATAGTAAAAAAAACCCAAAACAAACAAAAAAAACCCAATATATAAAGGCACAGCAAAGCAAAGTAAAATGTCTTCAGCTTTACAGAGAAGGTGAGCTATTAACAGATGACATAGTAAAGGCAGAAACGTCCCAGGGTTTTTCACTTCCTTTTTCACAAAAAGGTTAATAGTGAATCAGATGTTTCACAAACTTGCTGTTAACAAATAAGGGATGTGAACCTACATCCATACAAGAATACATTAGAGAATATTTAGGTATTCAGGAAAGTTATATATATTCAAGTCACAAAGCTTGGGAAAATTTATTGTGGAGGAAAGCAATCTTCGGATTGTTAGTGATTATCTTCTAGACTTCACGGAGAATAGATGAAATCTGAAAGGGATGAAGAAGGATAAATATTGATCTTACCTTTAAGAAAAGGAAAAATAAACACCTGGGGAATTAAAGATCAGTAAACATAACTTTGTTATGCAGAATGATACTGAAGCAAATTATTAAATAATCAATTTATAAGCTCCTAAAAACAATGAAGTAACATTAAGTACCCACTATCCATTTCTTGAGATCAAACCTTTCCAATGACTAACCTGTTTGCCTTTTCTGGCTGTCTCTCCCTCAGTAAACAGAAAAGAAGCACAAGCCGAGCTGTGTATGGAACTAGGGAATGTTTTTTACACAGCCACTCTCAGGAGAAAAAGCAAAAGGAAATGATCTGCTGTGATATCACTCAGCCACTGGAAGAGTTAATGAGAATCATCAGTGTCTGGCATTTTGGTTCTGCCTGAACACAGACGCATAGCAGGTAAAAGAGACATTTTAAGGTAATTATCACTAGGTTGCATCACACTGGAAGATTGTATTAGGTGGGGACGACATGAGGCTGCACTGCATACAGTTCTAGTCAGTGATTTCATGAACAGTACAAACAGTGGAAAAGCTCCCTATATCATTTCTGTATAACTGAGCTGGGAGGAGTTGCAAGCATTTTGGACAGTAGGTTTAGAATTCAAAATAGTCTTGATAAATTGGTGAAACGGGCTGAGATCACCATGGCAAAATTCAATAGCACCACCTGTGAAGTACTACAGGAAACTCAAGTGCACACATATAACATGGGAAACAAGCGACTAGGTAGCTACACTGCAAAAAAGGACCCTGGGGGGATATAAGGACTAAAAACTGGACACAAGTTGGGGCCGCCCCTGGTATCAATACAGGCTGGGGGATGAAGGGATTGAGAGCAGCCCTGCAGAGAAGGAGAAGGACTTGGGGGTACTGGTGGATAAAAAGCTGGACATGAGCCAGCAATGTCCGCTCACAGCCCAGAATGCCAACGGTATCCTGGGCTGCATCAAAAGAAGCATGGCCAGCAGGTCGAGGGAGGTGATTCTGCCCCTCTACTCTGCTCTGGTGAGACCCCACCTGCAGTACTGTGTCCAGCTTTGGAGCCCTCAGCACAGGGAAGACACGGACCTTTTGGAGCAGGTCCAGAGGAGGGCCACAAAAATGATTAGAGGAATGGAACACCTCTTCTATGAGGGCAGGCTGAAAGAGCTGGAGTTGTTCAGCCTGGAGAAGAGAAGGCTCTGGGGAGACCTTATTGTGACCTTCTAGTACTTAAAGGAGGCTTACAGGAAAGATGGGGACAAACTTTTTAGCAGAGCCTGTTGTGACAGGACAAGGGATAATGTCTTTAAATGACATGATTTAGAGCATATATAAGGAAGAAATTTTTTACAGTAAAGGTAGTGAAACACTGGACCTAGTTGCCCAGAGAGGTGGTAGATGTCCTATCCCTGGAAACATTCAAGGTCAGGTTGGACGGGGCTCTGAGCAACCTGATCTAGTTGAAGATGTCCCTGCTCAGTGCAGAAGGGGTGGACTAGGTGACCTTTAAAGGTTGCTTCCAACCCAAACTATTCGACAATTCTATTCTATGATTTTATGAAATATTTTGGGAAGTATCAGTAGCAGTATGGCATATAAGAAACAGAAGGCAACCATCCTGCTGTACAAGGCACTAGAACGGCATCCACTGCAGTCCAGTTTTCAGCAGCAGACTTTCAGAAAGATGCAAATAAACCAAAGAAAATGTAAAAGATGGCAATGACAAGGGACTGGATTAGAAAATACAAAGTGTAAAAAGAGGTTGAAAGAACAGAGTATTTTTAGGCTGGAAAAATCAAAAGGGAAGGCAAGATTCAATCCATCATTGCCACTCCATGGTCTGTCACAATTTCCTGGCTCAGCTGACTCCTCCTGAGTATGTCTCTTTTCCTTGTCTGTTGGGAAAAAAAAAAAAAAATTAATCTAGACTAAATTCTTTCATATTACCAGCAAACCAATAGGTGGGTGAATTAAAACTGAAACAGCCTATTTACTTTGACAAGCCAATTGTCCCATCTTTAGACTTCCCCACCTAAATCCTGATTTCTTTCAGCTTTTCTTAGTAATCCTGTGCCTGTAGTATGTGAATTAATCTGCTTTTGAAAAAGCGCAACTAGACATTGCCAACTAGATTTAGTTCAGTGCATGATTTATTAATTGGGACATTTATGAGCATAAATTGATCTGTCATTTTTAGGGCCAGATACTTGATAATATGCATAATCCTTAAAATATGCAAGATAAAGATAAAAATACAGCCTGTTATCAGGAAGCCATTCTAAATCAGTTCCAAAATCATATCAATTGAAATGACACTTCTCAGCTGATTTCTGCTTCTTTGACGCTAATGTTCTCCCATAGTACCATAAACAAATTATGCATTTTCACAGAAGAAACTTAGCTCATTGGTGGCACTTGAGCACAGTAAAGTTCCTTGCAAGACTTGAGGTACATGGTAATAACCCTTACTTCTACCTGGCTCAGTAAGTAAAGAATTTCAGCCAGAAGACCATACTCCTTTTACACTGGAAGATGAAGCTGGAGGAATGGTACCACATTGCATCATCCTGTATGCCATGAGCTAGATGTAGCATTGAACCTTTATTTGAGTACTGCTGATTGACGAGAAGCTCAACACGAGCTGGCAAAGTGCAATCGCAGCCCAGAAGGCCAACCACATCCTGGGCTGCATCAAAAGTGTGTCCAGCAGGTTGAGGGAAGTGATTCTGCCCCTCTACTCCACTCTAGTGAGACCCCACCTGGAGTACTGCATCCAGCTCTGGAGCCCCCAACATAAGAAGGACATGGACCTGTTGGAGCGGGTCCAGAGGAGGGCCATGAAGACGATCAGAGGGCTGGAGCACCTCTCCTATGAGGACAGGCTGACAGAGTTGGGGTTGTTCAGCCTGGAGAAGAGAAGGCTCCAGTAAGACCTCGTTGTGGCCTTCCAGTACCTAAAGGGGGCCTACAGGAAAGGTGGGGAAGGACTTTTTACTAGGGCATGTAGTGATGGGATGAGGGGTAATGGTTTTAAACTGAAAGAGAGTAGATTTAAATTAGCTATTAGGAAGACATTCTTTACTCTGAGGGTGGTGAGACACTGGAACAGGTTGCCCAGAGAAGTTGTGGAGGCCCCATCCTGGGGCCAGGCTGGATGGGGCTTTGAGCAACCTGGTCTAGTGGAAGGTGTCCCTGCCCATGGCAGGGGGGTTGGAACTAGATGATCTTTAAGGTCCCTTCCAACTCCAACCATTCTATGATTCTATGAGTAATCAGAATGTCAAAAGGAACCTTCACTTTCTCATTCAGGTAAGAATCAAATAAATGTTGGAAAAATTGCAGACCAAACCTCACTAGACATGGACAACCTACAAAACTGACTGTTCAGTCAGATAATGGTGTTTCTCTTCAGAGACTTTAGGGTAAGCCTGTATTTCCTCTTCAATTTTGGTCTTCCATTGCTGGAGAGAGTGTCTCCAGATTTCACAGCATATTTCCCTTTCAGACAAGTCTCCTTTCTACCTTCCTGACATCTGACTAGGAAAGAGTGGTGACCCACTAAAACACATGAATAAGAATTGGGAAGTTACTTTGGAGTTTTAGCAGTGAATGTTGATTTTCTATTCATTTTTGTTCCTCTTTGGGCTGCAATCTGACATGACAGCACAAGGTCTTTATTATCTGCTGAGGAATCACAGATAGATGGATGGATAAATAGAAAGAGAAAAGCAGTAAGGTAATTGCTTCTAATGGGGAGGCGGGAGTGGTGGTAAAGATGGCAGATATTGTAAACGCTCCTAAATCAGACTGTTTCTTTTCTTATATCAGAGATTCTCCTATTCATAGTTACCAATGCAGCAAGCTCCACGTTTTATGAGAATCTGAAACATATCATCACAACAAAGGAGAGAGAAAGCTCTTGAAACAATGCGGTGTTATCAGCTCCCAAGCTTAAAGCCCAGAGTAAAAGGGAGAATGTTAGGAGAAATCAGTCCAGATCCGGCAGCCCAAGGGAGGTGAGGCTGCTGCAGCTCCACAGCCTGGGTCCAACCAACAGCGAGACTGAGCATGGATTCCCAGTAGGCACACACAGAGTACATGTATGCACCACAGATATACAAACATATGCAGCTGGCCACACAGATAACATGCACAGCACTCGCACAAACACAAGCAGTGCCAGCGGCCTCATCCTGCTCTCCTCTCTGGCTGAACAGAATGGAAGACCACCAGTGAGAATGTATATATCTCTTTCTATATATGTATAGGTGCATATATACAGAGAGAGAGAGAGATACACGCACGTGAAATGTGGACCCCTCCCAAAAGGTGGGCTCAGACACCCATTCTGACCAATAACTGGATCCCCCAGTCTCCCCAGCTGCTGGCACAACTGGGTACAGATGAGTCCCTGAGGCCACAGTCCCACTCCATCTGCTGGAACACACCCCCCTCACACAGACACACACGCACAATACGGCCAGGTCTCCCATGGGCCCCAGCAGCCAACCTTGCTGTGGTCTCACCTGCTGTGCTCCTATTTGGGTGTGCAGACCAGCTTTTACCACAAAAGGAGAAGGCAGTCAGTGACTGGGAATCATGTTCAGAAACGGGAAGGAGGTAGTAAATTAGGCAGAAGAGAAGCCTGTTCAGAATTATAAAAGAAGGAAGGGAAATCTGCAGAAAGTTCCGCTGCAAATTCTGAACTGATGAGAGAGGGTTCTTCAACAAAAGCAGAAGAAAACAGATGAGGATTTATGAACTTGGTTTGGATTTGAAAAAAGAGAAAACATGTATCCCACTGAGAACAGTTATGGATTGAGTACATGCTTGTTCGCTACTGCTGTATCACAAAGCTGTCAAAATTGCAAATGCAACAATGTGCAATACCAGGGACACATTAAATTTTTAATAAAAGGTTGCCAAAACACACAGTGGGCAGAAGCTCAAACTAGTGTTTGGGAATGTTACTTATTTGTCCCAGTTACTTACCCAAATATTTGATTGGGGTTGGCAAAACAACATAAGGAAAAATAAAATTCACAGCCATGACTTGAAAAGAAACCGTGGGACTGTGATATTTATACAACACGGGAGGTGCCCTACAGTTCACAACAAAGAAAGCCTGCCAGATGTTTGCCAATTTATGCATGCCTCATGCCATGGCCCTTCGCAGCATTTTGTATGTAATGGAAGAGAAGCCTGCACAAGAGGAAAGCAAACAAAAGGAAAGAGTAATAGAAATGGACGTTTTGAGCAAGAGGAGAGGGAAAAGATGTCAAGTCCATTTTGTCAGAAACTTTCTCTATACTAATCTTCCCTGCATAAAGATACAATAACAACCCTTTTTTCTAATTAGACCTCATGAAAATACCAGTGAAATGTTTATTTTAAAAGTTGTGCATTCTCCATCCTTGAAGATTTTTCAAAGCAGTCTGGATGAAGCCACAGGTAACCTGGTCTGATTGCAGACACAACCCTGCTTTGTGTCAGAGGTTACACTAGAGGCCTCCTGAGATTTCTTCCAGCCTGAATTGTCCTGTGATTCTGTGATCCTAAAAACCTTTGTACATCAGAAACTTCATTTGCATATCTGAAAGAAGTCAAGGCAGCAGGCAGGTTCTGAAAAGTTTGTAAACATGTCATATCTGTGTGTGTCTCTTTCTGCAGGCCATCAGTTACGACTGTGGGTAGGTGCATAGCATAGAAGTTCGAGGTGCTTTTACCTCAAGAACTTTTGAGTTCAAACCGAAGAGTTCATTGAGCCTGAACTCAAATTATCTTAGAATGTAATTTTTTTGTGATATCTTTCAGTATAAAGGTCATCAAACTCTGACACAAGAAGAAGGTGAGTTTCAGGGAGGAGCTGTCCACTCAGAGGAGCTGTCAGCCTCTTTAGCCTGCAGAGATGAGGCAACAGATCTTGGACCTGTACCAATAGCTCCTCTCTTGACAATTGTCTATGAGCAGTCTGGAAGTACTTGCTTTTCTAGGTTGCCGTAATAGTGTTGCTGCAAAGTTCATGTTTGCATTATTTTTTTCAATTCATTGTGATTTTCTGGGGTGGACTTTTCTGTTACCTAAACCTACGTTCCACTGTTCAAGCGGCATGGAGGGTATCACTGATAACTGGCAAGAGTTATGCCTATGCCAAGGAGCTTTCCATTGGCAGAAGGATGGTGAAGGCAGAATTGCCATGTCCCATGGCATCCTATTTAGTGTAATGGATAGGAAGGAAAAGTGCATAGTAACGGTGCTGAAAAAGCACATAAAGTCAGCTGGTAAACAGAAACTAGAGATGCTGCTTGGGAACTGTTTAACCAGCAACACGAAGCAAAAATGAAAAGCTGTAAACATCTCACTGCGCCTGAGTAAAGCTCAGATGCAGCTAAAACTCTGCTCCTGCTGTCCCTGTTTAATTTACTCAGCTCTCACCATGCTGTTTGTGAATGGTTCATATTTTTATTGCCAGTTCCTACACGCTTACCTTAAATTTTTCTGTAAACGTGGAAGAGAATGTAAAAGATACACAATAATGCAAGAACTGGGAGAAATCAGAACAATTACTGACAAAACAATGTCCCTCCCATAAATATAGCATTATGCATATGTATATGTATATGTATATGTATATGTATATGTATGTGTATGTGTATGTGTATGTGTATGTGTATATGTGTATATATATGTATTGTTGACAAGAACAACAAGAAAACTTACTGTGTACAAGATTCTGATTTCCATTCAGGCAAGAAATTGATGCCATTTTAAAGCAGTAGTTCATAACACGGGAAAATTCTCACTATGCTGAACATGCAGCAGATGGTGGGATGCTCAAATGTCATGCTTTCTCTGTGAGGACATGAAACCATTGAAGAGCAAATATGTTAAAAGTGAAATAGAGTTAAGGAGGGTTTTGTGACGTGGGAGATTTACACTTCCTAAAGTTGTCCTGAGAACAAGGTTGTTCTTTCCATTTAAATTATGTCCATGGCAATTAAGAGCTACAAAGCAGTTGACAAAGCATTTGTTACTGGTGGACATACCTGAAACAAGAAAGGACAAATTTACAACCTTACTTTGAAAGTCATATAAAAGTTCTGTATAGACTCTTTCTTGTCTTATCAAGTGCCATCTCAGTAAGATGGTTATAACAGTACAGAACCTTCTTACAGTGGTATGGAACGTCTTTATGTTTATCTGTCAATGACTGATTCTTATTTCCCTTCTTCTAAGAAAGTGTATTATATGTTACTAGATATTATATATTACTACAATTGTTTTGCAAACACAAATACAGAATAGGGAGTTAAAAATATTAGAAGATGCACATATGGAACACTAAATACAGCTGGATGTTGATCATGTGTCTATTTTCTACACTGGTTTCTGGACTTTGTATATTAACTTCCAATCAGAATCTGCTGCATGTGTTTCAAATCCTGTCAAAGTAAATAATTTCACACCTTTCTGGAGGCTAATCTTTAGCTAATCTAAAATTTATATTTAATACAAGTGGATCATATATACAAATGGCACACATTTTGTTTGTTGCTCAGATGTGATAATTGTTAATAACTTTAGCTAGTATTTTCCATTAACATACATTAGATTACATCAGTTCATCTTGTGGATTGAGGAGATTAAACATTGTGGGGGGAAATTAACCCTCTGAGCCTCATTTCTTATGCTTTCATGAAGGGTAAACTGCAGTGGTAATGTGACCATAAAAAAATCCCCATTTGTTTGCTGAGCATTTTAAGCAAAATCTGCCTTAATGCTTTTGGTTATACAGCTGATTATTAACAGTCCCAGAAACTAAAAAGCTCTGCCATTCCACTAAACAGCTAAGTGACATTTAGTGCTAGAAAAATACTGTCCACATATCACACTTCGTCCTTCTGTCCTACAATAAAGAGTCATCTTGAAAATGAAGACTGAAGACTTCATGATCATTCCACCCTTACCCTTTGTGATAAAGCTGCCAGCAAAAGATGTTAATGATGATGACTTTGAAATACAAACACTCATCCAATAGAAATGAGTGAAAGAGTGAACAGATTTCCAAGATCCACTAGGGAAAAAAAAAAAATCCCCATGAAATGGAAACCACTTTCTGATTCAGATCAAGACTGCAAGGAATTAGTCTAATTTGTAATGGTTATTATCTCTACAGTAGGCTTTTCTCTGGTGCAGGAAAGGCTTACTAGAACTACATCCAGCACACAGTGAGCAAAATAATTCTACCCTGTCCTCATAAATTTGTCTAAAAAGTGCTGAGTACCCGCATTCAAATGTCCCCACTGATTCTCACCTCTAGCACAAGAATGCTTTGAGGGCCATTCCAGGTTTACTAGTAACGTATGGAACTGTACAAAGAATAGCTACATGATGCACAGTGGGGAAGGACTCCTTTTAGTGCGATAGGGATTTTTGTTGGCTAAGCACGATCATCCGTTCTGTGTCTCTGCTGTGAATCAAAAGCAGGATCCACTGGAAGAGCTTCCTGTAAGTACATTCCAATGTTAATCGTATAGAACCACTTTTCAGAGGGGCTGCACCAGGTCTCAGGCACCAAAGAAGCATCTGCATCACCGAGGATAACAATTTCTCTTGGCGTGGAGTGGGCTTCACATACTGCAGTGTGCTCCACGGCACTATCACAGCCCCTAGGAAGCACCCTAGAAGCAGTACAGTCCCAGGGTGAATGCAGGCAAGAAAATTCTGGCACACCTGTGAATGCTTACATCTATGGTGCACGTGGTGATTTGGATCAGTCATTGCTTGCAAATACACATATTTCAATGGAAATACCTTAAAACCTGCCGTATTGATATGTTATAAGGTTTTTAAAGGACTGTGTGTTTAACGTATTTTCATTTCTATGGCGAGGGACTGCTAATCTGCACTTAGTATATTGCATCTGATAAATTTTATGGGTTTGACTGTATAAGGGTTGATTTCTTTGTCAAAGAAAGTATCAATTTAAGTGCAAGCCTCTATGCTTTCTACTTCAGGGACATAGAGTGCTATTTAATTGGCTTGTGTAGATTGCTTGCTGATTTTTGATACTTTAATAAAACTCTTTGGCATCGCTGTGGTTTCCTATTTCCTTACAATTAAGCAGAAAACAAGTCCTTAATACAAATGCAGAACTTTATTAAATTTACAAATGTATGCAATAAAAAAAATTCAGAGCAGTGCAGTCCAACTTGCTGATTGCTAACAAGGTATAAAAGTGGGTTTTTTTAAATTATCAAACGATGCTTAATCTAAAAAGAAAAAAAAAGGAAAAAAAAGTTAATTAAAACTAAAGCACAGCTTGTAAATAACATTTTAAAACTTCCTACAGGCAAACTGAATTGCAGTGATCTGCTTTCTTCCCTACACTTACCTTTTCTCTTATGCATGGTGTGGAGTCGTACCAGAGCTGAACGAGTGGGGAGTATTTGCCCTGTTACTCCTACAGTTACTTGAGCTCTGCATGCCCTAAAATACGTGAACATAGCTAGTAAATCCCGTGTTTGGGCACTTGCTTGTTCACTAGCCGATGGGTTACCAATAACATACGGCACTTTCCCTGATTCTCTCTGCTCATATTTGGAAACTTTGTGAGGAACCCAGAGCCAGTGAAAATGCAATCCGTATGCAATAGACGACATTTCGTGATGTCACACAGATAGAATGACCATAGCTAAATCTCAGCCTGAGGTGGAAATTAACTGCCTTTTGTTCCGCCTTTCAGCTGCAGCAAGCTATATAGGTGCCATTGGGCCGTTTGGATTAGGCCGTTTTTTTAGGCCAGATGGATCGATCTGAGGGGCCTGATTTTGCACTGTCGTAGTGGAGGACTCCCACTCCACCGCAAAGTCAGATGGGGCAGTCGTGTGCCTGTTCAATACCTTGTGAAGACTCAATGGACCTGCAGATGTGGGAGCGCCCAGGAAGTGGGAGACTGGGGCTTTGCGCAGGCCCCACTACCACATTTACATCCTCATCAGCCAGAGAGGAAGATAGGGTTGGGCGGTCTGTGTTGCACGTGGCCATGTGCATACTTTGCGTGTGTTTATGTAGGTGTTGATAAAGGCAGCAGTTTCTTGCTTGTGTCTGTGTATATTTGCATCTTCAAAGTACACACCCAGCCTTGCTACAGCCTGGGACTGGAATCTAGACCAGCAGTGGCCATGTCTGGCAGACTGGGAGGAGAAACCCTCTGCGTCTTAGAGACCTCAGGATCTAGCTTCCCCTAATATTACTAGGAGCTCAGCTTCAAAATACAAGTGCTTCTGAAGGCCAGTTTTTCATGCATACACCAATGTGACATTGTGGTAAGGAGAAACATGGCACTGCTGGGAATACTTTAGCATGAATGTGAGTCACCATAAGAGGAGTTCCTAATCCACAGGCAAGCTATCTCCTACCAGCTAGTCTGTGTGTTGCCAGAAATGTTCTTCACTGATGGCAAGGATGGTCATCTGTCCCTGTAGTGGTTGGCTCATAGTGAGAAACATGGATGTGATGAGAAGTTGTTCCAGTTCGGCTGGTAATACCAGTACGCCTTCCCTTCCTCACAGAATAAAAAGCAGTACAGTATAGTTTTGTTACAACTGCAAAGCACACATAGTCAACGAAAGGTTCATTGCAAAGAAAATATGATTCCTCTATTAAAACAAAACAAAACAAGAACAGAGGAGAGCACAGCACAGAGACAGATCCCGGGGTAGATTTCAAAAAAGCAGAGTGGCATATTGCCACATTACTGAGGGGAGTACAGCATCACATGGCACTGCAACTCCCCCATCACGAGGCATCTGGACCACAGACCCCATTACACCTACTCCCGCTCAGATCTCTGAACAGTAAATCAGCTCGTACTGCTGGGCAGATTACTGCTCCTGCTCACACTAGCACATTGCGAACTGGCTCGGGCATCTCTGCAGTCTGCTGTGTGGATGCCCCAAAGTGCACACAGATCAGCACACTCTGCAATATTAAACTCCTCAGCTCACACTCTTAGGTATTCACACAACATTTTTTGTTGCAACTGTGAATGAAGCATGTTAAAATTCCAAGCCTACAAGCACCAATATTTCAACCAAACTCATTTGTGCTCTTAGTGGTTGATCCACAGCCCACTAGAGACAATGGGAAGACTGCCATTAACTTCACACCAGGCTCATAAAAAATGAGGCAGATAACTCCCATTAATGTTAACGAGAGTCATGTATATAAATCACCTAACCGCTGATGGAAAAAGAAACCTTTTTCTGTTCTGCTTTCTACACAGCTTCCACAGTCTGTGATGTTCATCCTCCTCCAATAGCATTGTGAAGACAAAAGGTTTTTCAGCCACATCTTTCTAATAATTTTGCTTTGTCAACACGAGTCAAGCTTCGTGTAGACAGAATATATTTAATCATACAGTGATGAAACAATTACATTTAAATATTGTAATGAACAGACTTAAAATTACAGCAAAATTATTTCCTAGAAGGCATATTATTATTATTTCTCAATTATTGTTGAGAAAGTACACTAACAACTCTTGTTTTTCTTTTCAATTTACTTTAAAAAAAGAATTATTTTCCTAAACTTGCATTTTAACTAACAGAGATAATTATTTCCCTTTTTTTATCCTTCTGCCCCCCAAAAGATGCTTTTTTCACTTCCTTCTATGATTGGTTCATGTTGCCTTTACAGCATACAAAATCGCTTGCCCTACAATGAAGACATACACAGGCATACATATGCTAAATTCATAGAGTGGTGTAAAACAGGTCCTATTTGTTTTAGCTTACCTTCGCTATTTACACAGTGGGTATGTCCTGGGTAGACAAGATAATAATAAATCACGTGGTGTATCACTAATTCTGGTCTAGTATAGTAGTCCCTAGTGGGCTTTTGTATAGCTTAAAACTTTTTTTACACTCATTATTTCTACACACACAAAAAAAGATCTTTCAGATGTTCAGTATTTTCTAACTCTTTCTATTTGTATAAATACATATGTAAATTTTTAAAAACAAATAGAAATTAATTCTATTTTTTTTAAGTGGAAGGTAAAAATATAATATGGCATTAAGCTCAATAATATCTAAATTTGAGAGGAATTTTAATAGCATTCCAGAGGCTGCATTTTCCTGTACATTTCAATAATGATGGATGGTCAAGACACAGTGCAGGAAAAATGAGCTACCGTTAACGACTTGTCACCAGCAGGAGATATTAGGATTCTAGAAAGCATTGCAAATGGATTTTTAGTTTTCAAGACTAGACTGCAGCTGCTTTGCTCCACCAGATTTAGTCTTTCTTTGGCTGCTTATCCTTAACTCCTTAATGTGGCACATTAATTATAGCCCCTCATATGTTCCATTTTTTCAGGTCCCTGAGTCTAGAAATGTTGCCACTCAAATAGCAAAGTGCAAGCTTTCCATCATTCTAATAGTTAAATAATGGCAAGGCTATGCAATTGAAACAGCATGAAAGGTCACCTTGACAATACTCTGACTGGTAAAAAGTGCCTTAAGGCATCACAGCTCTTTATTGTGAATGAGTCGACTGAGTTTATGACTATTCAGGATATTTTAAAAATTTCCAGGTTTGACACAAAGTAAGAAATGCCATTTTGGAATTGCTTCAGATGATCAAATATGTCAAATTTAAAGACAATATTTACAAAGCGTGGTTTCGATTATGTTGACGAACAACAAAGTGGGGACAGGTAGGACTTTGAACAAATGATAACATTTTTCGAACTGCTGGCGCGGCTAGTCAATATGAAATTTAAACCTGAGCAGAAGCCCATAAGAAGCTTAAGTCACCAGCAAAGTTCTCAGAAAGCTCTTTTTTCAGGCTTTAAGGAGCACAGGCATGGAGTAGAGACCTGGCACTGGAGCTTTGAGAGTAAAAGCCAAATGCCTTTCATAAATTGCCTTTGGTATGTGTTTTATGGCAGGACAAAGAACAGAACTGAATTTCACATATTTGTCTGTTGGAGGTGGGACCAGGACTATATAATTCCCACAGTTATACAGCAATATGACATCTGGTGAAATTGTAAAGGAGGTTCAATTTTTTTGTCACCTGTATTTTTTTCTTACCCAAGCCCTTGAAGTTTCATATGCTTTTATCTAGGTGTTCAAATTAACTGCAGCCTAATTTTCTAAATTATTTAACTAGAATGCTTAAGGCCAGATTTACTTGGAGAATAATTTCACTGAAGACAGTAGAGCTAACCCAGACACAAACTGCCTTGTACTTCCTTTTGTGTTTCCTTTCAGAACTGCTAATTGCAGAAATTGATCGGTTTAATGTCCTTATGTTACATGCTTTAACAAAATGTGACGTAAGATTCCAGCTATATGGACTTGGGCAATAAACACATCATTAACTGAAGTCCAGTCAGCACTTTAGCTCCCAGTCTTCTGGTACATTTGCTTCCAAAGACATAAAAATGGGGAAAATACTTGCTACTTTCCTTATCCATTAGGAACATTAGGTAAAGCACTGAATTTGAGGTGTCCTGGATATTTCATTGCATATATCAATACTTAAGGATCCATCTTTCAAGTAGCTATTAATCTTTTATATTAATATTACTACTGCACAAATTTCTGTATAATCAAATTTGAATCAAAGCAGAGGGCTGGATATTCTGAATGACAGAACACAATCTTACATATAGGAGTTATAACTTCCTTCACTGAGCAAAGTGCCTAAGAGCAATCAAATCAGTATATCTTCAAGGCTCTTTTACTACTTCATCATCTACTTTCTAATGCTGGCACTGACAGAATGGAAAAACCACAACATGCTAATGAAAGACTTACAACCCAAAGAGCATTTTCCTGCAGGTTTAAAAAGTCACTAACCAATGACACTTTCTTAAAAGGTGCCACCAGTAGCCGACAGAGAGGCTAATACATATAGAGCACAAAAGAATAAATTATAATAGGATGAAAAAATAAGAAGCTGCAAATACATCTTTTAAGTGCATTGTTCAGACTGGTGCAAAATAATAAATTTAAAACTTTCACTTTATAATAAATATTTATCCTGCAGCTGTCAGAAAAAACATATAGAACCATCAGAGTTAACAGTATAAGTCAAAAGCATGTATGGTGATGCATATTTTGCTTCCTGCTGAGGCTCATCAGAGCAGCTGCTCTGCTCTAAAAGGTGCAGGGCAAGAGATGCAGCTTGCCAGCAGTGTACTGGGCAACGCTGACTTAGAACAGTTTAGTAACACAGTCCAATTTCAGTAGTAATGGAGGAGGGCTGGATCTGAATTTCTGGAAGCCTTCTCTCAAGACATGACACCAAATCTTGGCTTTAGACAGGGATATTTGCCAGCAAATCAACACACAACTCTACCGCAAATGCTACCTAAACAGCAATTTAGTGTCTCCTTTTAGAAAGGCAGTGACCTAGATGGAGACATCCTGTGGACACATCTGACATTTTTGAGGCCTGTAGAGCCACACTGTAAGAGATGTCCACACTGTTTCTCTGTGTCCTTCCAATATACATTTAGGCATGGCATTTGATTCAGCTCCATGCAATAAGGGGTATCCTGTCAGAATTGCTTCTTCAGGAACCAGGCAACAATGATGTCTGCAGACCATATTTCACCACGTGACAGACCATATTTCACCAGCCACTACAGTAAAGTTGTGTGTTCCCAGACATCGGTCTATCCACCTCCCAGCTGTACACTGGGTAACTTCTGCTAGTGCCCACCTCCACCACTGGGACTTTTTTATAGTACCCCAAATGCTCCCTGTTGAAACCAGCTTCATGGTCATTATTGACTAAAAAATAAGAGAAAAAAATTACAATAAAACAGGAGAGAGTCATAAATGTAATTTAAAAAGCATCACAAACATCAGCACATAATATTTTGAATTCCTGTGTGATTAGCTTATCTTTGCTTTATTTAACTATAAGAAAGGATAAAGAATGAATTATTAATATTCAGTAGTCATTAAAATAAGAGTTCTGCACTATATATGATCCCCATCCATCAGTCAGCTGAGCTGGATGAAAGAAACATTATTACTTTTTTTTTGTGAAACACAAAAAAGGTATTCATAAAAGTCTTCGTGTTGACACTGAAATCACAAATGCACATCCAAAGTCCTGATCCTCCCAACAGATTTGTACAGGTAGAACTTTGACTTCTCTTCATTCCTATTACCAAAAAGATCTTGCACAGCTATAGTTTAACTAAATATTTGGAAAAATAATGTAGGAAATACAGAGTTGGCCTCAAATCAGCAGCAAAATTCCCACCAGTATCCCTAAAGCCAGGCTTTAGCCCATCATCTATAAGTATCTATAAGTATCTTTGAATGCACTGAGGTAACGGTTCCATAAATGTTGATTTGCTTATGAACTGGGAAGAAAGAGTTTGAACTTTCTCCACTAAGTTTGCCTGTGCACAGAGGTCTTTTATAATATAAATTTAAATACACAATCTGTTTTACAATGTTTTCCATCATCTCTCCTCTCCATATGTTCTCCCACTAGGAATCTAATGAGTTCTACATATGAGGGATGACAAGGGAATATGCCTGAGAAATAATTCCAGCAATTACGGCATATGGAGGCATTGTTTTTGAGTCGCTTTTGCCATGAACATTAGGCAGAGCATCTGGGACCAAATTCTGTCTACCTGCCCATGGACATTAGCAAAATCATCATCTTCCATTTGTAAATTCTGCTGAGGTAATCTGCCATACAGAGAGGACCATTTCATCAGCTTTATGATCAGAGAGCATATTGAAACACAGACCATTTATAGTCAGGAAAAAATGCCTCTATTCAGACAGAATAGTTTAAGCTGGAAACCATTTTAAGAGAAAATGATAGAGACGCATCATCGCTCTCTTTCTCTTCTCCCCAAGAACTACGAAGAGCCTGTGTTCAGTTCTGGGCCACTATTTATTAAAAAAACTTTTCTCATCACTACTGAAGTTTTGTAAGAACTGACTGGATCCCAGGAAAAGAGAAAATGACCAAAGAAAAGTTAAAATAACAACAACAGCAACAACAACTCTAAATCAGTAATAGGAGGGATTATATTCTCTACACCCAAATATTGGCAAGACACCCAGAATTAATCATAAAGACATAAACAGACTAAAAATCCTCCTTTATACAGAGACACAGTTACTAAAACAACCAGCATACATTTTGTGAGTCCTGGATATCAGATCTAAATACTAAGACATAAGGCTGGAGAATTCAAGTTCTGCTTTTGTCATGTTTGTTATGACAGTAAGGAGAAAAGAGATCAAGAGATTCAACCAATATGCTGATATGGGGTAAACTTGCAACTCCACCTATTCATCATATTCAAGACAAATGTCTCAGCAACGCGAGTAACATACTTATTTTTACATGTTGTTTTCCCAGCTGTGCAGTTGAAGCAGTGAAAGCAAAGCCATAAATCCCATACTGCAGGGTCTTTAGGTTACCTCAATGTTATAGGGAGAAAAAGAATGGCCCTGCTGTTACAGAGGATCTAGCCGGAATTTTACAGTTATGAATATAAACATATTTTAAAGAGCTAATATAGAACTTTTACAGCTAGGGTTACATATGGGCAATAATATTTCTATTACACAAACTATTTCTTGAACTCAGTTAGGCAATAAACTGGTTTTCAGAACTGAAAACAAGATATATTTCAAGTTTTCAGTCATGGCTAATATTGATGTGATTAGTGATATTTAATCAAGAAAATCTATTATTAAGGAATAACTGCATTTCACTTCCCATTACCACAGAATTACCTGTGTAGTAGCAAGGAGGGATTGAAAAATAGAAGGAAGGTTCTTTAACCATTAACCTGAATAGGGATAGGCATGTGACCTTTAATGACCTTGCTCATTCAGAATTTTCTGAGCAAAATGCTGGAGAGTATCAACTGCAGCTGAAGGCCTTATCCAAAACCCACTGAAATCACCAAGGTACCTTGCCATTTCTGCGGTCTGGCTTTGGAGCAAATCCCAGAGACACATGAGACAGACCTTTCCACCACCCTAGAGAACAGGCCCGAGGACCTGCTGTCACCACCACAGCCCCAGCTTCGGGATGCTGACTGTGCCCCAGCGCTCCCAGGCAGGATCCACTTCCCCAGAACCTACACCTCTGTTGATGAAACCGTACTACAATGGTTTTGCCTGGCATCCCACTAACAGCACTCTAAGAACCTTATTCATTCCTTTATACAATAGTTTCCAGCTGTCACCGCCAGTGGTCCTCCTGCCAGATGGTCTTAAGTTAGTTTTGGATTAAGAGATGTTGGCAACACTTGTCATCACCTGTCAAAAGAAAGTTCTGGAAAATTCAGCTTTTTCATATACTACCTCGTATAATCACCGCATAAGCAGTGCCGATGAATACAGTGGATGTAAAACAAACAGCCATGGAAGACATTTTTGCTAAAATATTTGCAATGCCTGACTGTAAAGTGGTACCAGAAAGTTACATAACCTCTTCCAGAAACAAGATCAAAGACGTAATTTGGAAATGTTTTCTCATCCTGTAGAAGAATAAACAGAAAAGTTTCTCAGGATACAAACTGTATTATAAAGACTAACAAAGTGATTAGGTAATTCTCATTATTCAGTTTAATACTACCGAAACCATGAGAAATCATTTAATACCATCAGATTGTTCAGGTGTGGCGTGTTTTATACAGAGCTATCTAAGTCGCAAAAAGAAAGTAGAGATTAAGGCAACACTTCTGTTACAAACCAAAACTGTGCTCTTTTTCCTTGCCAACATATTTGTTAACAACAGATGTGTAAAATTCAAGTCATGAAGGAGGAAGCAGTAAATCAACACAAAAGGATGCCAATCACATCTTTTTTGTTGTTATAGACATCCATGCATTACCTGGAAACTATAAAAGCCAGCTGTACAATCATAATGAGCAAAAAAACCCAGCATATATTTTTATGAAAGCTAACAAAATAACATGCTTTATAGTAGACTTTTAGTTTCAAAATAAATTTATCTATCTGATGCACGCTGCCTCCAGTTTTGAAACATATAGATTCTACACAAAGTAGAGCTGCATCAGCTTGGTGAAATACTGAAACCCTACACCAGTAACGTTCTGGAGCAGAGTTGGAGGAGCCAAGATTTAAAAGATATAGGATAGATAGGAAGATTTAAAGGATATAGGATAATAGGTGGATATAAAGGTAGTATCTGCAGCAGTGCTGTTTCAAAGGTTAGCACTTACTTATGACTAATAAGCCTGATACAATTAAGATATAGTCTTGAATGTTTTTTTTAAGCTCTATTTTAGGTTTATTATATCTGATTTGGAATTCCTTTTCATTAAGACCAGAATTTCCTTTTTGCTTTGTTGAACTGATCCAGTGCATTTAATTTTGAAAGGTTTGAACAAAGCAGTGAATTTTCTTTCCCTGGCAATGCACTGCCACATGGAACCGCAGAATAGGTACCCATATCCTCCTGCAGTTCAGAGTTCTTGATGACTACTGAATTCAAAGGGTAACATGGATTTCCCTCTGATCATAATGCCTGATCATCTTTGTAATCGGGTGAATCTGGGTATATCAAATAATCTGGGAAGTAGTGTATAAGTAATAAAGGATTAATTGAAGCAGGATTCATCTTCACATGCCTACAACGTGAAAGCCCATAGCTGATCTACTCACCTGTACTCCATTTTCAAAGGTAGCACTAAAACAGGCACTACAGATAACTGAACTATGGCTCCCAGCTTGCTTTGGGATGCACAAGCAGAGTCCACTGTTAAACTGGCTTTTTTGATTTTCTATTAAACAGTTCAACAAAATAACCTGAAACATTACCTTTTCAGAAATGCCTACCATGTTCTGTTGCCTGGAAAGGTCTAAATGAGAATTTTTCATGATTCCCATTTTGTGAAGAAAAAAAATTTTATTCAGTCTGGCCTGAAAACAACAGTACGCTCACCAGAATGTCTCATGACAACGCTAGAGCAGTTGTGCTGTTTCCTCTGGAAAAGGACCTTTCAAAGTGGTAGGAGATATTCCCAGCTCTACTGAAGAAATACAAAATTAATATAACCCTTGAGATTCTTATCCACTGAAAAAAAATTATTTTGTTCCATGGGTAAACAGAACAGATCTCCAAAGTGCACATCCATACAGGGAACTATATTTTATATTACAATTTTATTCACTTGTTATGAATATTCACAACATTAATCTACTGCAGATAATCTATTCAGTATATTTGAAAATCCATTTATTTTCACTTATTGATATGCATGTGTTACACTTGTATATAATACAGTATCTTCAGTGTTGGTTTAAGAACAAAGAAACAAAGAAAACAAATATTGAGAAGCATGATGTAGATTTTTGACCAAAGACAGGCCAAATTCCGTTTTTACAAAACAGCACATTCACACTTTGCACTGTCCCAGACAATCTCTTTAAGATGCTACCTTCTGTCCTGCACCGGCTAGCGCAATTCCGTACAATATTAATCCATCCTAAAACACTGAGATACCTAGTGGCTGCTACAAACAGTTTATCCTAATTAAATTTTAATCAGAAAAGAATATCTTTCCCTGCCAACATTTTTTATTATTTCTCAGCAGAATGATAGAATATACTTCTCAATTTTATTCCCAACAGTCATTTATTTTATTTAAGCTCTCCTGTGCAATAATACAGCAGAGGTAATGAAATGGTTTTGGAACAGCAGGGGCTACTGTGACAGGCAGAGCACTCCAGGGTGTTCATCCATCATGGAATTTAATATATAACTACCTAGCCATGTCAATGGCTTGTAATGATAAAATCATTTCCCTCTTTTTCTGGGAGTCTGGTAACCACACAGGACTTTATTTAAATAAGCTTGCCCCTATATATTTTTGACTACCATTAACTGTGTGTGGTTTTCATTTCAATGCACCAAAGCATACAGCCAGGACTCCCTCACCCTCTCCAGTCATCACGCTTATGCAGTGTCACTAAAAGGAATTGCCAAATTTCTGTTGTATCAATATTACAGATGGTACAATATACATTAAATGGAGTATAAAATTATACATTCTGTAATAACTTAGAAAAAAGCTCAGAGATGCTTAAGGCCTTTAAATATTGAGGATTTTTTTCATGTAACAGCACATCACAAAGTTCAAAAATTGCTACTGAAACAAACAAAAAAAAAGTAAATGTGATTTTGGCAAGGATCAGATCTGAATTGGATGACTGTAAGCAAGCAAAATACCCATGAATTGTGAATCTGGGAGGGCACTAGGACTTTTTTCCTTTATAGTAAACAGACTGGGCAGACATCTACATAAGCATCCAACAGTACTTACGTCCAAGCAAGAGATTTTATTTTTTAATAAAAAGACAAAAATTCTGAATTATTACCATCCAATTTCATAATTGCAAAACTCATTTACATCCCTGCCTACCTTTATAAAAAAGGGATGAAATACTGTCATCGACTGCTTACCATGGATTTCAATCAATTAAAGGTTGGGAAACTAAAGTACATACCAGGAACACCCATCTCCTTCAAACTAAATGGAAATGTATATCTTAAAGGTATAAAATGCCTTATAATGGAAGTGGTAATTGAGTTTTGACCACTACTTTTTTAACTGCCAAAGAGCTGCAGTAGTTGGTTAGCCTTAGGGAAACATGTCAACCTGACTATACATTCTAATATGACTGATGTATTCAGATAACTATTACTTGTCAACAATAATTATTAACAATGGATATATATTTCCATTCCTATAACAAAAGCAACTTCAAGATGTTGAAATATGTACCTTTGAGAGCTCCAAGATTAGAATACAAATAAAAATGTCTAAAACTGCGCCATGCCAGAGGACAACTTCTGCGACAGAAATGTAATTAAAGCAGTGTGCAGTCCCACCAGCAATCTGAACGATGGACCGGGGATCATTTTAGAGAGAAGGAACAAATACATTTTGGAGGTTGACTTCATCAAGATGAAAAGCCATCAGTCTGGAATGGAGAATCCGAAAGATTGCTGCTTTTCTGCACCTTTTGAATATCAACTCTTGTGATTACAGCTGCAAATTCCTCAGCAAGTGCAATTTTACAAGTGTACACAGTTCAAACAGTTGAAATCTTTGTGACACAGAAGTTCAAAATAACTTTCCAGTAGTTTTGATATCAAGGCTGCTGCTGATTACAAGCCAGGTTCTCATTGAAACAATTGATTCTGAAGGATACACCCCAGCAGTATAAAATCTCACTTCAAGGATTGCCTGGAGGAATGAAATTCCTATGTGTTGTATTTAATGTTATCAGCCTTGAGACTGACTTGATTTGTCTTTAGCTATCGGGTTACCTGTAAAGAAAAAGAAAATCAGAAAATCAAAACTGTATGTAGAGAATCTACTTCTGAAGTACTGGAAACTGAGACTGAAATATAAGATCTCTGTCCAGCAAAGCTCTTTCGATTGTTTTTAAATAAGTGAATAATTCCCAATGGTATTAGATGGGATTGCTCCCCAACTTAAGTTGTGTGTTTAAGTGCTTTGTTGGAATTGGACCTGACAAGGAGAAATTGAAATGTGACCATGCTTAAAAACATAATAAAAAAATGTGAAGGTCACAAATTACCAACCCACAAATGTCAAAAGCATTGGTTTCAAGGAAAATTTCTGTATTTTGTTGATGCGTTTCAATGTTAGAACTTCTTCATGGTAACAACTATGCTTTTAAAATGTTAACCATTGAGTATAACAGTGACTGATACTGGAGATTCTTCTGTTCTTTGCATGCTACTTTAAAATGCAATGTCCTGTTAAGGGCGAAATGCATTTTTGCAAGCAATAATCACTTCATGGAGAAACAGGACAAAAATCACGCATACATAAACAAGAGATAGATATATCCTGTTATTCACAAGGTATAAAATAACTATCAAGGAGTTCACTTAGACTGGTTTCACCAAGCCTAACATGAAACAAGAGTGGAACAGAAGGACCACAGAGAAAAAGTGGGAGACAAAGCATTTCACAGTAATTGAACTTTCCCTGTGTCTGATTTGGATTTTAAACATTAAAAGGAAAAAAAAATCCGTCATATCAAAGAAACATAACTGAGGAATATTTCTGCTGTGTCAGTGGATACAATTAATGATCATGTAACATTTTAATATCAAATTGTGTCAGGGGACAACATCCCAACTCTTGAGGAACAACCCATTGAAACGGTCACAAAAACACTTTATGACATCAAGGGGCATACGCTTTTCATTTTGATCACAGAGAGAAGGGTCGTGCTCCTTAATGATGAAACATTCTTTTGCCCTCGGCAAAACTGTTTGCATACAGCTCTCATCGGCTCTGCAGAGCACGAACATAGAGCAGAATATTAAAAGAACTGTTCAAGGAGTTCATTACTTCGGTTTGCCTTCTCCACCAAGTTGTTTTTAAGAACTGCACTTAAGAAGGCAATAATAAAATTGTGCTTTGTGATTTTTATGATACATGGGTTTATTTATTACACTGCTCTTGTTTTGTTTTGTTCTTGCTGTTGGAAACAGCCTCATGCGGCCCCTTCTATAGTGGAAGATTGCCTGAAAAAATAATGAAGAATTAATTTAAAAGTCAGGCAACATATTTCTATACTCTGCACCAAAGCTCAAAGGGCTGACACAGCATCTTATTGTTATTTATTTTTTGCTTTATTGCAACAAGCTGGAATTCTACTCATGGACCCAGGTGCCACTGAGCTACATAATGTAAAATACACATCTTCTGATCCTATCCACAGGTGGATTTTTATTAGCTTCACTTGATATGTGTGTGTATATATATATACACACAACTGTGGTAAATCAGCCGATGCAAGGCACACTGAAGACAGATCAAAGGATGTGAGATTCCCAAAGAGGTCATGCAGATGCAGGGTCAAAGCTTCTTACTTTTCCAAACAACAGAATACACCCAAACCAAAGCAGAACCAGAGGACGGTTTCCTCAGAGGCACAACTGGAACTCAGCTGAATTCTCTATTCTGCCTACACACCCGCAGAGCAGACCTTTGCTATTAAAAAGAGGGGGTACTATCTGACTTTTGAGACACCAAGTTGACCACGACCTAGCAATGTGCCTTTGAAGCAAAGTAGGCTAACGGAATCCTGGGCTGCATTAGACAAAGTACTGTAAGAAGGTCAAGGGAGGTGATCCCTCACCTCTGCTCAGGACTGGTGAGGCCACACCTGCAGTAGCATGTCCAGTTTTGGGCTCCCCAGTACAAGACAAACATAGAGCTACTGGAGAAAGTCCAGCAAAGGGCCACTAAGGTGAATAAGGGACTGGAGCATCTTCATATGAGGAAAGGCTGAGAGACCTGGAACTGTTAAGCCTAGAGAAAAGGCGGCTCAGGGGGGGATCTCATCAATGTGTACAAATACCTGATGGGAGGGTGCAAAGAAGACGGGACCAGGCTCTTTTCAAGTGGTCCCCAGTAATAAGAGCTAATGGGCACAAACAGAAACACAGGAGGTTCCATCTCAGAAAACACTTTTTTACTGTAAGGGTGACCAAGCGCTGGCATGGGTTGCCCAGGGAGGTTGTGGAGTCTCCATCCTTGAAGATATTCAACAGCAGTCTGGTCCTGGGCAGCCTGCTCTAGGTGGCTCTGTTTGAGCAGGGAGGTTGGAAAAGATGACCTCCAGGGGCCCCTTCCAACCTCAAACATTCTGTGATTTATTTCTATTACATCCAGCTCTGCCAATGCATGGGCTAAGGTAACAAACTGTAGCTAGCAAAACCGGTATTTTCACACATACATGACTGCTCAGTTACATGGCTGCTTGGAAGTGCAAACATGTTTTCTTCAGCCACAAAGAAACTCAGTAAAATCATAATCTGCAGGCCTATCTGCTCCCCCCATCTAGCTCTACAGTTGTGTGGTGGAAAAATCCCTATAAAAGCAACATGAGCAGCCCTGAGGAGAAGGACTTGAGGTGTTGGTAGATGACAAGCTCAACATGACCCAGTAATATGTGCTCACAACTCAAAAAGCCAACCACATCCTGGGCTGCATCAAAAGAAGTGTGGCCAGCAGGTCAAGGGAGGTGATTCTGCCACTCTACTCCGCTCTCATGAGACTCCATCTGGAGTACTGCATCCAGCTCTGGGGTCCCCAACATAAGAAGGACATGGACCAGTTGGAGCGGGTCCAGAGGAGGGCCACAAAGATGATAAGAGGGCAGGAACACCTCTGAGGACAGTCTGAGAGAGTTGGGGTTGTTCAGCCTGGAGAAGCGAAGGCTCCAGGGAGACCTTATAGCAGCCTTCCAGTACCTAAAGGGGGCCTACAGGAAAGGTGGAGAGGGACTCTTTATCAGGCAGCGTAGGGGTAGGACGAGGGGTAACAGTTCTAAACTGAAAGAGGGTAGATTTAGATTAGTTATTAGGAAGAAATTCTTTACTCTGAGGGTGGTGAGACACTGGAACAGGTTGCCCAGAGAAGTTGTGGAGGCCCCATCCCTGGAAGTGTCCAAGGCCAGGCTGGATGGGGCTTTGAGCAACCTGGTCTAGTGGAAGGTGTTCCTGCCCATGGCAGGGGGTTGGAACTAGATGATCTTTAAGGTCCCTTCCAACTCCAACCATTCTATGGTTCTATGATTCTACAATGTACTGTCACATAGAATAAATAGGTGATATAAAGAAAAAAGGGTCAGGTAGCCATTCAAATCTCTGCTCTAAAACAGGTGTCTAATCATATACAAAGGTCATTTTGTTTATACAGCCTGCACAGGAAGTCAAGCTGCATATTCCTAGTTTTTACGATTACATGATTGGCATTGTTAACTGCTTTGCCTTGCCAGAATTTTTATTATGCCACCTGCCTTTTTTTTTCTTTTCTTTTTTTTTTTCTCTTAACTTCCAGGTCACACACTGCTAATCTGAATAACATGCAGAGTGGTCCACGTTTGTCTCTATGTAAGAAGGTAATACTTGTTATGTGCAAGCACACATCAGCCATTAACATTAATGGAAGTTATATATCCATAAGTATTAGGGAGAGACTAGACCTCTCAGATGCTAAAGGCAATTTCATAACAAAGCATTGAAATTTCAGCTAATATCCAGTAAAGCCTAATTTTGGATATAGTAAAAGCTATTTCGTTTGAGTGGCTGGGAAACAAGGTATTACGCCAAAGGTCTTCATAGGAAAAGGGGGACTGATAGCAGTATGTGTTAGATCTGGAAAATCCTAAGAGAACAGTAACAGACTGAATAGGTGCAAATCAAGGCTAATCAATTTTTCTGTTAATAATTAATATGTATGGAAAATTAACTTTGTGGCTGTTTAACAATACAAATTAAAAAAAAGGACATAAAACCTTTAGCATCCTAGGTGTTGATTTGAATTAATTTGTTCATTCTTGGAACATAATCACTCCCTTTATGCTAATATATTTTTTCACATGCTTGTTATATCATAAATACAATGCATTAGACTCTCTTCACTTTCTTGTACTAAATGTGCAATTAAAGTATAATTACTCTGCAGTTGCAGACTTTTTAATTTAAATTAGTGAGTGGCTGCTGTAAATTGGCTGTAATTGTATGTGAACTCGTTCTATTTTAAAACAACAATATATAATTAAATGCAACTGAAGTTTTCCACATTACTTCTGCTCAGTAAATGTTCAAATCAGATTCAGTCTTTGGGTACAACATTTTTGCCGGGGTAGCCCAGAATGGACCAGAGACGAAAAGACCTCAAAGGGAGCGTATGAGAAAAGCTACCAGCTCAAGAGGTTTTCTGGACAGCCTCAATTCCAATGCTGCTGACAATGGGTGAAAAATGTCCTCGCTTGTGAAATCCCCACAGCTGATGAATATAGCAGATAATGCCATCTATTTCATAAGAATAGATTCCCAATAAAAACCCAGCCTGGTAGTTTTACTCAAGACTTCCTTCTGCTTTAGAAGAGGAAGGGAGGAAAATCAAGACTATAGCATGTAAAGACTGGCTGAATGAGTATTCTCTGAATAGTAAAGCATTTTTCCTTACTTTCATGCCCCTAAACATCAAAGTTACAGGATCACAATCAGGTATAGTACAAATCTTCTATTTCTTCAGTGAAACAAATTTATCACTAATTATTGGCTAACTACAAAATAGTTTAGACATGCAAGTTAGGCATGTAATTAATTATTATTTAATAACGTTATAAGAAAATAGATAACAATATATCATATATTGAAATCAGTGTGTGCTGGAACATTTCATAACACAACTTTATACATTACTATTTTATTGACTGGCAACTCTTTCAATTTTTTTTTCCTATGTTTATCGCAAACCATACACAAAATCCATATTAAAAACAAACGAGTTTGCAAAGTCAACCACTTGAAAGTTAGCAACCTGCCTTTCTACGGGTGCCCTTGCAACTCCAATTCTATCTCTTTTCCATCATGCACAGTAAACAACAGAATTTAGTGGGGAGTGCTGGAGGGAAGCCTATTATAATATCGTCAGGACTATGTATCAATGCAAATGCAGAAAGGGGCTAATTTTTAAGCCAGTGCTTCTTCCCTCCACAGATGATTCAGCAGTGTGATGGACCCTCTGTTCCAGGTTTTCGCCAAAGAATATAAATAAAGATAAGAAACAGAAAGAACTTAGTACTGGGGTTCTTCTTTTTAATTAGAACTGTTCCATCAACTGTACAGGATTGTGTGTGTGGTCATAGCCTGAGCGTCATCTGAGCATACTCAAGAATCATGAAGCTATCTTTTCTTTTTTTTTTTCCTGAGATATGTAAGACAGAGAAAGGAATATTTTTTTTAAAGCAATTAATAGCTTACCCTGAGTTAAGTGAAATTTCATGAGACAAAGAAAAGCCATCTTGGCATCCCTAGTATTCTTCTGTAAAATATTAAAGGCCTTTGGGAAACAAAAATGGTGTGGGGATTTCTTTAAAAACTAAAAAGGGTCTCATAAATATATTTGTTGAACAACATGAGATAAGCTAAATGGAGGGAATGCTAGAAGAATCCCTTAAATAAATGCTTGAAGAAAGAGGCCTAAGAAATGGCTTGAAGAAATGTTTAGATATGGATTGTCCTCCAAGACATGGAGGTAAGACAGTGATCTTGTACCAAGACAGCCCTTAATTGTATGCAGTACATTTCCATCCATTTTGTGTCTTTTTTTCAAATATTCTTCTTATACTGTACATAAACAGACCACAAAAAAAATTTAGTAAAACAGGGTTAACAAAGTGATTCTTTAGCAAATCTTTCCTAATATGGAATAGACTTGAAGAGGGCTATATCAGTCATATTTTTCCGTGACATAAATAACTTTGTTTTAGTAGTGAAAGCCTAATATGGACATTGCAGTGCAGAAACAGCAGGGCCCATACAACCAGAAACAAACATCTGCCAATGTATTTTTTCCACTTATGCCCTCTGCGAATGAGGTTGAGGTTGGAAATGAATCTTTTGAAGGAAGCGCGCTATTTCCTGGAACTTCAAAATCCATAGAGTGTGTTTGCCATGCACTATCATTCATACGTGGCTTATGAAAGCAAATGGCAGTTTGCATTGCCACCCGTGTGTGTTTATTCACTGAAACAGTTCAACTTGTGAGCTTGGAAGGTGCTTCTGATCTAATACTACTAACTTGTACCAGTGATACTCAAAAGTATGTTGCAAATGTTAACAAAGGACAGGCTCACAATTTCCTCACAGCTTGAAAATCCTGTAATTTATTTTCTAAAGAAGTGGGGAAGCTGGACAAAAAGAGCTGTTAAGGACCTTTCTGCAATGCACTAACAGTAGATAGGTGTGGATTTGGGTGTTTATGCTAGATAACTAAGTTTCTGGGGGCACCAGAACCATTTCAAAAGTCTGAGAAATGTCGAGGCAATTCAACCATAATTAAAGGGTATGCTTGATAAAGTAACTCCAGCAGAGAACTGTGAGCTAGGAAACAGCTCTTGTTTCAATATCACAGACCGCTATTCGATTTGGGCTAATGACAAATGGCAAAATTGGAGTTATTTGTGAGCAGTTTGGAAAACAGATATCTAATGATAACTATATGGATTCATTTACCTTCAGAGAAGGTGACATATTGATAGATATTTTTTGAAGTCTTCAAATGTTTCATTCCTGCTTATAAAACTTTGGCCCTCCCTAACTTTTGATATCAAGACTCAAGAGCTTTAAATTTTTCCCTTTTAGGCACTGCAGTATGAGAAGTGTTGGTCTAAACATGTTCCCAAGCCTGTAATGAAGCAATTTAGAATTCTAGATCCTCAGGTCTGTTCTTAGGCAAACATCTCTAGCTCATCTTATTAATTACACAGAACATTTCCCAGTACACTTAAGCGGCTCAAAAGTTTCCAATGTCTTTGATAACCACCAGACTCTAAAGCTTTTAATTCTTTCATACTTTTATTGCACTGTGACTAATCAGAACTGCATTTGTGATAATTCTTGTGCTCAGGACCTTCCATTAGAAAGAAACAAACATGTTGAAAACTCATTTCACACAATGCCATTTGAAGCATAATTCTGTATTTCATGTTTTCCCCCTGCTCTTAATGATTTCAGCAGGAGATTTTTGGTGTTGAAGTGAAGTCCTAGGAAACCAGGGTTAAAAATTGTAATTAAAACTAAAAGGCTTTGGAAACCTTTCACAAGTAAATTGAGCTTTCCACTTGCTCCAAATAATCTTAAAGTTAGGACTAGACAAATAGGTAAAGGAAAAGTACTTTAGAGCATGGCATATGTTCCTGAAAATGACAGAGTTCCTCATCTTAAACATGGTTTTAAGATTAAACAGACAACATCTAGCATATCTTAGGAATACAGTGGAAATAACCCTTTCCCAACTTTTTCTGAATTTCACATAATCCAGTATGAGATGCTGAGCTTTTGACTACAAAGTGACACCAAACTGAATGTACCAAGACATACTTCCTTTCTCAGTGCTGTTCTCTTCTCCAGAGCACCTGTTGCTTTCTCATGATAGCAACTTAAGTTCATCAACTGGGTCTACCTTTGAAAGGAGAGTGAGTGAAGAAAGATGTTTAAAGGCTCCCTGAAGCATCTGACTGACACACTGAGGCTGCTTAGGAGTGCAACGCTGAGTCTCTCCAACCACCCTCCTGAAGCTCTGCCCAAATAAGCCACGATTCCTGGGCGTCTGCAGCAAACTAAGCAACTACAATGAGGAGTAAGGTACAACAATTCCTGTTAATACTGTGTAAACCTGTATTTGTACACACCTGCTGCTCTGTGAGTAATAAACCAGGGCTGGAACACATTTTCTGGAGTGGTTTGACTCTTTATTCCTCAACGAACGTTCTGGCCCTTCCTTAGAATCCGACCAAGACTAGGATTCATCACAACTAGTGCTCCAACGTGGAGCCAGAATATTTTGTGTGTGTGGAAAAATCAAAAATTGTCATCAGGCACAGCAGAAACCTCCTTTCTCTACTTCTCCATTCGGACTTGAGGAGTTTTACACGTTTGCCTAAGAAACAAACACATGTCAAGTACTACACTGTTATGGAATTAGTTACAGAAAACAAAACTGGGATAGATGGAATTGTCTTTAACTTACAAGGAAAAGTACAAAATGACAGGAAAAAACATATTTCGAAATCAAAGCAACTTCTCTTAGCAAAAGAGCATGGTCTCAAAAACACGCCCGAGATATAACAGTAACCCCAAAGGAAAAGGTTTAAACATACTCAAATTCAAACTCATTGATTTGTCACCAAAAAACAATAGAAAATGATAGATAACACTCATTTTTGCAATTATATCAGCAATCTTTAACTATGATAAAACAGTAATTGAAAAGTTATTTGAATGTAAGTCCACGGATAGACCTGTGGTACAGAAAAGAGCCATGAAGTCAGAATACGATTCCTTCCAAATGAAATACTTGAGTGTTTTCTTCCCATATATTTTTAAAGTAAAAAAAAAAAAGCAAAACCAAAAAATAACAAAAAGGCAAGTTTAAAGTTTGAAAAATGTGAGCATTCTGAGCAGACCTCCACTTACAGTCATTTCTATGGTTAGCAGCTTACACAAAACACAATAAAATAACAGATGACACATTTCAAACAACAATATTCAATTCAGACAGCTAGTTCCTTATCTAGATATTTGAGGTAGTTTTTGGACCTGCTGATAATGATTGCTTCCAAAAAGGGTTGCACAGCACCTCAAAAAATCACCTAAATTTCTCTAAATAATGCTTATAAAAATATTATTATTCTCCTTTTTTTCTTCAAGCTTTTTAACTCAAATAGCATGTTGCAGTTCATTAGAAACATAGATTACAAGATTGAACTCATAACTTTGATAACTTGTTTCTTTAATAAAATCTCTACACAGTTAAATACTATGAAACAAATTAATATGGCTCTGTATTCATATTTCCTTGAACTGGATAGTTTACAAAATAATCTTAATTGATACAGCTCACTGGGATCTGATGAAGACATATGAGTTATGTCAAGGCTAAATCTAATTCATTAGTCTTTCAAATGTACTTCATTATTGTCTTCCAAAAGGTAATGCCACTACAATGCACATACCTAAACTTTCTCTATGTTTCTGTAACTCAGCAGAGAAATTAAGTTTATCATAGAATTATTTTAACTTCACAAAATCTTTCAATTACCGACAACAGTTTTCTATTAAAAGTAGACTTAAACATAAACCTTATTTTACTTTCTGTAACAGATAATAACTGTAGCAATTCAGACAAGGATATATCCTCTTGTGGTTTTTGTGGTGATCACAACTCCATAGTGGGACTGCAGCATGGCGGCATAAAAGACTGCAAGACAATTAATTAAATAAATGAAATTTTCTTCTCTTTTACACCACTTATCCCATCTAGTCATCTCAAGCGGGAGATAAAAACAACCTCCTTCCTTTTTACAGATGAGGAAACTGAAGCATAATAATGAGTCATGCTACCCTTCCAACTGTGAGAACGTAAATGGAGAAGGACAGATGGGAACAGAGTCCTTCTGTCTTTGGCTTTATCTGACCTCACTTACCTAAAGAAAAGACTACTGTTGTTCTTGACTGGAAAGGAAAACCTGCAACAAGCGGTTTCCCGTGTTTAATATTCTAAAAATGAAAAAACAAAACCAATAAAAAAACCAACCCAGCCTTGTTTTATAACTAGGTTGAGGTTTTAAATTGCCTGATAGGTATCACGGATTTTCATCTTTTAATATATTTTTCCAGAAATTGGGTAAGATTGAACTTCAAATTATCCCCACTGGAAAATCAGGTAGTCTAAATTCATCACATTTGATACCTTTTTCTTCTTCAGATGTTTAGGGTATGTTATTTTTTTCTGGGATTTTGAATGGAGAGTAACAAGCCATTTGGATGAGATCAAAATAGAAATGTAAATTATTGCCTTACCTGTAATTTTATCTTCTCTATGAGGGTACCTGCTGCTCTGTTAGTGCAGTACTGATGTGTTTTCTGCCTTTGTCCCAAGCTTCAGAGATTCCTCTGGTGATTTTCCCCCACTTGCTTACCAGCTTCCACTGCTGGCATTTTGAGGTAGTGCACTCACATTTGGCTCCAGGAATACTGCCACAGCTGAGGGAATATAAGACAACTAAAAAACACGTTAGAAAACAGCAGAGAAATATCCAGGCAGGAAAAAAAAAATGTTTAAAAACAATGAATCAGTCATCAACTTGAAACCCTTCGATAATTTTCCTCTCTCTTTCCATCCATTTAGAATCTCCACATGAAGAAAAGACTTTCCCATGCTTGGAGAAATTTTAGCCAAAGTAGTGGGTGCTGACAGAGTAGTGGGTACCCATTCAGAGAATATAAAATTATTTCAGGGAATCTAATTTTAACTTTCTCCAGTATGAGTACCCATCACGCCATCACTCTAATACGGATAAGAAACAGAAGAAAGGTGGCTGATTTGGAGGGTTTCAGAAAAATCCTAGTCACGCTGTCTCAAGTTTTAATCGAACCGGGAAAAAGGCAGACTTAAGTTTTTTCACCAAAAAGCTGTCATAGATGAACAATTAGAAGGATTTCTCATTGCCCAGGGAAAAATACATAAAGTCTGGTTCACGAAGGAGTAGTCAAGATTACAGTGGCTGATTCCCAACTAATAGTTGTAGTCATCATGGTCATCAAAGAAGTGAAAAGAGCAACTAGTACTGTGAGTTTAATGAGTAAATAAACTAAACACAAACCAGACAGCATATCCACTATTCATACTTGAAGTTGCGTGAAGACGACAAAATTTCACTGTCACTCTCTTGTGCTTTTTACATGTAATTGGTCACAAGTTCCTGTGGCATTCTTCAAAGAAGATAGCATAACACACTGGCATTAATTCCATAAAATTATGGCTTTGATGCTTTTTCCTGGCATTTGCCCTGAACTCATGATAAACTGATGCAAGTTACTAGCATCATTCCCAAACTGATTAGAAATGTCTTCTAGCTTGAGCATTATGGAGATTTCCAGGTGAAAGTTACAACTTCCTATAACTCCTCTGTACTGGGGATCATCTTGATACCATTCTTGTTTTTGAACTTCACAGTACACAGAAAAGAGGTATCCTGAAGTAAAAAACGAACTCTAGAAATTTAACTAAGAACCTGCTTTGGTATTCAATTTAATTTGTCTTTCTTAAAGAACATGGCCAGTTGTCTTCATACCTGTGTCTTCTCATTATCTTCTGACTAGTATGTGACCCGAGATAAGGTAAGTATGAATGAATCAGAGTAGCTGATCACAATTAGAGACTGGTATTCTAAAAACTCAAGTAATGAAGGAAAGATCAAAAGGCTCTGAAGAGGTTGTTGCCTTCAAATTTCAGCAATGTAAGTACCAATGATGTGCTTTAAGGTCATGTTGGACTAGATGATCTCTAGAGGTCCCTTCCAACTCTGAAAATTCCGCAATTCCATGATTCCAAGAGAGAAAAAGGACTCTGGTAATTTCTTGAATGACCCTCCAAAAAGAAATTGGCTTTGCAAGAAATCAGCTTCAAATTTGCCAAGTTGCACTCTAGGAGGAAGTCTCCTGTTCCTTTTTTCGTGCTTTGAAAATGTTGAACAATAATTATTAACAGGTGGAAGTAGAATGATGCCTTGAAGATGACAAATTTGCTTCGCTCTCGTTTTCCAAGGTCACTCTGAAAAGATGACATGGAGGCAGGACAGAGGGATCACAGAATTCTAGAAGAACAACTACTCTGATTTTTCAGTCCATTTGTCTGAATTGGCAACAGCACAAGCAGAGGTAAAGTCCTTTGGTCTTCTTTTAGCAGGGACATGTTTCTGAGCCACAAAGCTTGAATTCAAGACAAAGGAACAAGCTGTTGTTCTTCTGGCTGGCATCAGTAACATATTTTCTGGCATTCTTGAACCTGAAGTGGCAAAGCTGTTCTGGACCTCTTAAAATATGCAGCTCCATTAAAATTCTCAAATATTCTATTACTACCGAGTTTGTAGATACATGTTGGCTAGACACAATCCATTGTTTCCTTTGAGATTGTATCCATTGTCATAAACTGGACACACTTGTGTTCACTTCTGGTTTTGGACATCTTGCCAATATAATTCTACAGGTCACATCATAGAAATAATTCATGGTGAACTGGATATTTTGTAGCTTCACCCAGAATCTCCAGTTCAGAGCTCTACGAAATTTCTCACTGCAGATATGGAAGGGGATGAATGTTAGTCACAACAGTAAGATCTGAGAAGGAATCATCTGTGTATGCTAATAATGCAGTAGAAGCAAGCTCAAAGTCCATTTTGTAGAACACACAAAGTCCTTTGAAGTCTTCTCTCCACACGCAGCAGTAGTGTCTTTCCTAAGGTGAACCTGGTGTTCACCAATGTAGAAGGAGGAGTAAACTACAAGCTATGAAAAAAATGAACAATTTCGAATTCTTATGGAAATTCATTTTCTGTTGGTCATCTTCTTTTTTTAATTTAGTCCTAGACATCAATCTTCCACTTATTCTTGCCTGAAATACATTTTTTCTTCCTTTGGAACAGTTCTTAGGCAGACAGGAGTCTCTTCATTATTCTCTCATAGAAATAAGTAAGATTTACAACCGTGTTCACTTTGGTCTGCGAGGGAATAATATCCGGGTAATCTGATTTCAACTGGTTTGAGAGTCGTTCATTCCAACGGTGACTGTGCATAATGCTCTGTATGACTGCCTTTCTCCACTTGATATTATTATCCATTCCCTTGTCTATTAGGAGGCAGAAAAGCAGACCTGCAACAGGGCAGTACTTCTGGGGTTTTCTATAAACAGTCCAAACGAGTAAGGAAATACCTCAAGAAAACTATGGGACTTTGGAGAATTGAAAGTAATACCTTTTGGACAGTTGGGGGCCACTTTTCCCCTCTGTCATATCAGTTCTGCAACTAAGCAGTGTTGCACAATGTATGAAGCCTGTGCCAAATACCCATGGAAAGAGGCAAGATTTCTGCCTGCAGCTATTTAGGTAGTAGGTAATGTGAGGTTTCAGAACCCTCCAGTCCCTCTGACCTGAAACGTATCATTTCTGACTTGCAGAAATGATCCAAAGAAGCCCTTACAGACTGCAAAGGAGAGTGAGACAAGGCAGAAGAAATGGTTTTAGAGCATGCCAGCATGACTCACACAATACTGGCATTTAAGTATCATCTTCCTATATGGTAACTTGTGAGGTGGTAGAAGCTGACAAGGATTTTGCAGGGACTCTAAAAAGGACTGCTAGATATTCAAAGAGCTCTTCTTGCACAGCTGTGAAAGGGCAAAGAGACTGGCAGAATGGAGCTGCAAATGAGAGTGGAAACACCTTTTATTTCAGTGTCAGGACTTTTCCACTTCATGGAGAAGTGGAGAAACCCGGTAATTTACATACAGCCGTCAGAACTCATTCTTATTTTCCATCACAGAGGCAGAAAATTATTCTTCAGACATGAGGTCAGTATCTCAAACATGCCAGCAAAGGACAAATTGGGGGAAAAAAGAAAAGAAAGAAAAATAAATCACAAGCTGAATCTTTTGGGACAAAGGCAGAAAACCTCTTGGCTGGACTGATGGAGTGGAGGATTCCCACGTGGAAGAAAGTAGTGCTTGCAAAAATCACTGATTAGTTAATTAATGACATACAACTGAAATCCATTTTAATTTTTTTTTTAAAATATTGCAGAAGTATTTTCCTTTGATTTCAGAGTAATTCTGTCGATTTTCAGGTTCTGCAGGAGCTAAAATGATGGTTTATGATGGATGCCAGCTGCAGTCTTACCTTAGGAAAAACTATTCCCTCATAAAAATGTATAAACCACAGCATATATTACTAACAATCTGCGAGTGTAATGAAGGGATTGCAAAAGATTTCATTTCTCATGGTTTGTACAGTGTGTCTACTCACAAAAAAATTAGAGTAACCCTTCTGAATAGCTAGAGACAAGACTCAGTGTATTCACAAGGAGACGTAGCAAAGAATTGAAAAAAAATAAGGAAAAATTGCAAACCTTCTATGCAAAAGCTGCTAATAAAAAATATCAATACCATTCTGGCTTTAGAAATTTTTTTTCTTTCAAATAATGCATTAACAGGCTCCCTCTTTCCAAAAGACCTGTACCTAGGAATATTGCCTTTAACCCCTTCTCTCCTTCAATGTTCCTCACTTTCAGTTCTTAATATCAGTATCCATAGGACTCAAAGTCAGAATGGAACTAAACAAAAATCGAGACTGAAAATCTCTTGGGAGTTGAATGTTTGGATTATCTTCACTTGTCCAACAAGTTTTACTGACTTTTCAGTCTATGACTTTGCTTATAACATTTCACACCACAACACTTCTTCCTTTAATCCTTTTCACCATAACTTGTGTTTTATGGGTATTTTTAATTACATTTGCCATTGAGGAAAGGACTATGACTTGTCTAGATTTCTGTGACCTACAAATGAACATCATCAAGCTGTAGGCCTAAACTCATGTCAAATGTAGACTTGCAACAGGAACCTTTTCATAGGGTAGAAGTAGGCATGCCAACTTCACATTAAAGTAAATTTGGTATACAGAAGCTATTTTTAAGAAAATCAGTGAATTGCATAGCCATGAATACTGATGATTCCTTGTAACATGTGTTGGCTGGAACGTTAACTATTTTCATCAAAATGCCCAAGTGTCCCAAAAGATTAGTGTTTAGGTGTCCTACAAAAAATTCAGAGCTTCAATGTAAAAGAACTGTGATGCTAGATCAAAACAATAATTACTGACTAATACAAAAAGCTAGCCTGACCCCAGAAAACATAACCCTATTTCCATTACCAGCTCATTTGCCCCCTGAAACTTGTATTTATTTTTAGGAAAATGTGTGCATACCACTTATTGCTATTTTAATGACAGATTAGATACAGTGAGTCTCTGAGTTAGCAATGAGAAACATGCTGAGACAGCTGCAAATTTCTCCTAGTGACAGATTAGCCAAAGGCATAGAAAGAGATACCATAGCAACAAAGAGGCTGTCACAAGTGCAATCACTCTTTTCCATGGGTAATATTTTGCTACAGTCTGTGCACTTACTTATATTGTAATCGCATCCTTTTTATGAACCACAAGGTATTGCTAGTCACTGTATACATGTGTATTATTCCTGTAAATCATCATCTGAAATTAAGGTAGAAGGTGAGGAGTCTATAGACAGAGGCTCTGAAGTAAGGCAGGGGGATAGAACAGTCTTACTTTGAGGTTTTTTCTTAATTTATTCATACAGCCCCTTAAATAATACTAGGAAGAGCACTTCCTGTTGTTATTTACTACTGACACATGGCTGACCATTGATTTATCCCATAAGTATTTCACATTTCACAGTGGTCAAAGCAAAAGGCAAATTGTATCATGTAATGGAAGTCAGTAGCAGTTTTACACTGAAAAAAGGTCATGTGAGAAATACATTGCCTTATTAGCACTGACTGATCACAACTATCCTATGTCTGGCCTATTGGAAACATCCTAGAATAACCTATACATGATGTTTATATGATGAATTTCTGCTTTTTCTAATTACATGTCATTACTACAGCTGTTTTGAAAAGCCTGGAGGAGAAAGAGGAATAAAGATGTGAGGGAAGAGGCTGCCACAATGGCAATATTCCTCTTCAACTTTGGCAGAAAAATCAGTAATACTTGTTCCATTTTTTTCCCCTCTGCTGCTGCTTAAACAGCCTATACATCTGTTGCTCATGCAGAGAAGCACAGATCAACTACTAACATAGCTGCATTGCTAACACTGATGTCAGGCTCAGTTACAAGAAAAATGCCATTTTCTTCTCATATTGAGGGACATATTTTAGCTCTTATGTATTATGTTGTCTTACTGAAGCAGTGGTTATGACAGCACTGGTAGTAGTTGAGTCACCACCACTGCTGCCTCCTGACACTGGGAATCTCAGTAGCCCACTGCAAAGCATCACTATGTAAACATGCCTAACTGAGGTCCTTTCATTCCTTGTGCTGAAAGGGTTATGAACAGCAGATTTTATAAACTGAAACACAAATAAAATTACTGCCTCTGCTTTCAGTAGCTGTAATTAATTTAGAAACAATCCAGCATCTGCACGTGAGAAAGAGGTGATAGGGTGAAAATGTAAGCAGTATTTATAGATAGCAACAGAACTACATTGATTCAGAGTATTGGAATGCACATACTGAACACCATTTGGCTTCATGTGCAGCCAGTTGGTGTGTTTGGATGGAACGCTTTCTCCTCTTCCAAGAATGTTATTCAATTTTTAGTTTCTTTTAAACTCTGGATGCCATAATGTAAAATTAGATTAAATGGAATATTACAAATATCTGACTTCAGGCTCTCTCCAATATTGTTTTGGAATGTAGATAAACACTCTCAGTATGGATTTCTCTCCATGCTGGCAATATTTCTGTTCTTTTCACACTAGCCGTCTATCTCTGGTATTGATTTGGAAAGCAGATTTGGATTTGGAATGTAGATAAATATACTCAATATGGATTTATTTTTGGCCCTGTAATATTTCTCTTTTATTTCTCTCTGTCCTTGTAATATTTATATTATTTTTTTACAGTACTCTATTTCTAATATTGGCTTGGCATACAGTTACATAGTAATATATTAGATATTGATTTCTTTCCGTTCTGCAGTGTGCTTTTCCCCACATATTAAAAATAATAGCCAGTTTTCAGAATGACAATTGCAGTTCCTTCTGCCGCTCATAAAAGTGTGGGTGCTCAGCTACTCCAGAAGTTGGATGCTCATTTCCAAAAGATGGCCCTTTATGACCTGTCTGAAAATACTACCTTCACTTGTTTATAGGAAAACATTGTTCACTTTCACCTTCTAGAGATTTTCAGACATTAATAATCAGTGCCTGCTATGCATTATGTCTGATCTTTTTGGTTAATTTCTATTAGTAGTATTAGTATTATTAGTAGTATTACACCAACAAGTCAATTCCAGAGCACATGCACTGGTTGCCAATTTTTGCTGAGTAATAGGTACTGGACATGTTGCTCATCATAGTATGATTCACCGATTTAGTTCATAGCTGAGTATGTTCAGAACATAAACATTTTTGAAACTTCTTTTATATTATATTGTATTTGATAGTGGTCAAAGTCCAAAGCTTCCCAAACCGACAAAGAATGAAGGGGCTTTTTTCATCATCGTCCTACTGAAGACCACATCAAAGCGAGTAAAGTCTCAGCACCAGCATCTTCCTATTCAACATTAAGTATCTAAATATTAAGCGCTAAGCTAGTCATCATAACTTTCCTTTACCGTTATTAGGGACAAATAAGCACCTCCAGAAGATAATTCATCTGTCTTATCTTTGGACAGAATGAATTGTCCTCTGTAATTGAACAATTGTCTCCAATACTAAAAAGACAGGCTAGAGCTTAGGCTAGTCATCTCACTCGAGACAGTCCCTAACCCAAGAAAAGTCCAGTAAATTCCACTCCACATATTTTAACCAGAACTCAGTGTTAAACTATGCCTCATTCCACAAGCAGTTCTACCAAATCAAACTAAAAGCTTTAGGACAAGGTACTGTTTTGTTAGTGCACAATGGTTCAAAGCTGTGCCAGGGGAATTTAGACTGGACATTAGGAAACATTTCTTTACCGAGAAGCTGGTCAAACACTGGAACAGGCTTCCTAGAGAGGTGGTCGATGCCCCAAGCCTCTCAGTGTTTAAGAGGCATTTGGGCAATGCCCTTATTAACACGTTTTAACTTGGTCAGCCCTGAATTGGTCAGGCAGTTGGACTAGACAATCATGGTAGGTCCCTTCCAACTGAAATAGCCTATTCTAGTCTATGCTTTTCTATGCTTNAGCCTATTCTATTCTATGCTTTTCTATTCTATTCTATTCTATTCTATTCTATTCTATGCTATGCTATGCTATGCTATGCTATGCTATGCTATGCTATGCTATGCTATGCTATTTCACATCAAAAATATCAATACTTATTTCTCTATGTCTTCATGAAATACCAGCCAGGGGCACTTCCCCAATCCTGAGCGCAAGTGCACAGTTCTTCACTCATGTCGTAGCTCCAGGATCTCAAGATGAGACCCAGGATGCACCACTTTAACTGTGTTCCTGTGGTCTTGTTTCCGCAGAAAGGATATACATGGGTTTAAGAGCTGCCCAGGAGCCACGACATACTCCAAGCTAGTCTCAGGGTAGATGCCTGGGGAACCAGGACGCCAGAAGGCATTGCATTATACACTTTCATACAGGTTACATGCAGCTTCCAGTGCTCTTATTTAAAGTCAGCCTCCATTATAAAGATAATGGGCAATGTACTGTTCTTAAACATACAAATAAAGCCTGGCATCTGGATTTACCCTTGAAAAACCCCCGTCCAGAGACCTCTGGTGTGGAATACACCCCATAACTGAGAGAAATATGAAATTGTTTCTCCTCAGCTCTTGTTGTTTTCCAGTCTTTGTAAAGGGCGTCTTTGTCTAATACAAACTCATAGCATTTTTTTAATGTCATTGTCACTTTTATACATAATACTGCTAAATTTTATAGTTTTCAACTGATGGGAAAGTTCCTCTGTTTTAAAAAGACATTTTCCTTATTTTGCAAAAAGGAAAGGAAACAGAACCAAGAGAGCTTTTTTATTTTCCCCTTTTTTTAACACTTTTGTCATCATTTGAGGAGGGCAATGTGACAAAATTTTTGTGTTTATTTACCAAAACATTGTGGCTAGCCATATAGAAAAAAATTCAATTGCTTCCTCTCACAACAGTTTCTCAGTTTGGAGGAGAATGCCACAATGTGCCTGGTAAATCTCAGCTGTGCACATAATCATTTCATAATTCTCCTAATGTGCTCCTGAACATCCTCTTTTGTTGTTGTATAAAGCTTAGGAACACAAACACGCATTTCTTTATCTGAAGTAAAAAAAAATACTGGTTTAGCTAAAGTGTCATTGTTTTTTCTCCCTTTCCCCTCCTGCAGGCTACATAGACCCAAACTAGTCAATTCTAAACCAGCACAAGTTAACTCATTACTCAGTCCTTTCATACACACTCCCCCGCCCCATATTCATTCCTTTTCCACAGTTAACTCCTAATCTCAGCCCTCTCCCGCTAATATACAAACTCAAAAAAAGTTTAAACTTTCCATAATACCTGTTTTTGCATTCTGAAGATAAATAATTTCTACCTGACTTTTCTTAACATTTGAATTCTGAGTACGATCACATTCATGCAATTTCTAATTCATTATTCGTGTATTACCTTATTAGATCCCCATATCTGAACAAAATGCAAAATGTCAAGTAGACCACATTTTTAAAAATCAATTCGTTCTCTCCCACTATTTACTTGGCCTTTTTGCTTAGTGACTGATACCATAAGTATTAAGAAGTTGGTATCATAATTTTTTACAATAGTGTGATTAAATATTCTAACAGAGGCGCACAAGCAAAATACCTCTTTCCTCTACTGGTTTTATCACTAACGTAGTGCTTAACTATCAACAGCTCGAGTTGTGAAAAGGTAGGTGCTGCTCTTGAACTTGGTATCCTCTAGAAGCGAAGATAGTCCTTCACTGGTTAATTGGGTTACCTTTTCTGCACATGAAGGAGGCAAACTTACAGAAAATGTTGGGAGGTGAATATAGACTTTCTTAGGCCTGTCGGGAAAGCCTTTACAAGGCTTTTCTGCAATACTCTTAAATCACCCAAGCTGTTCAGTTAGGGTTTGTTTCTTTATGCTTTTGCATTATACATGATAATCACATATGGGTTATTTCATTTGACAATCAGAAATTTATTATTCATGACTTAATACTGGCTCTGTGCAGTTCTTTTCATTTTTCTCAAAAAAGGGGGTTTTGAAACTACAGAGCACTTTAGAATTTTTCCTTTTTTTATATAGACTTTGAGGAGCAGAAAGAGGAGCTACAAAAATATTGTAGTCACTACATATTAGGTAAAAATACTTGCTTTTTGATAACAAGCTACTTTCTTAACACAATGAATCACTCACATTTCCAATAGCAGTGTATATTTTTCTGGGCATCAGAATGACACCTATTAAAATCTCAGCCTCCTGCGTCTGGAAAGAGAGAGACCTTCATTCACCTGCCACCTGGTTTCAGTAACTGAGACCAACTCTCTGTCAGAAATAAGAATTCAAGTTTGCTGTTGTCTCAAAAGTTTTGCAGCAGTGTGGGAAATGAAGGAAGAAGGTGGCAAACATACAGTATCTGGACAAACTGGAAGGTAGAACAAAAAGTGGAGGATTTAAGGGGATTAATATTTTCCTTTTAGTGGTGGTAGGTCTGTAAGTGGGTTACGGCAGCCATCATACCGAATCAGCGTGTACGATGGCAAATAGAGAACTGGACTGGCTTTTTCATAGCTTCACTTCTGAAGAGATATGAAATGAGTCTTGATGATTGCCTCCATCCATGAAGGGCACAAAAAGTCCAACTCCTGCAAAGAGCCAGACCCATGAGTCTGCAACAGAGTCACAAGCCCTTGAGGACAAGAGCCTTGGGCTTCTATAGGCTCCTAACAGTGGACAGAACTTCATAACCTTGACCAACGTAGAAAAATCTATCTTCTGACAAAATGTTAGGCAATTCTAACTGATATCTCCCTCTTTTGTGACCTCTTTTTTCCTACAGAAACATAATCCAGACCCACATTTTTACTTACTGCTTGTTAAACACATGAAATATAAAATGACATGTGTTCTTTAACACTATGTAGTAGTAAACAGGACAAACTTCAAAACACACACACACAATTTTTCTATTTCTATTACTGTTATTAAAGTCTATCTAGTTCCTTTTGGAACCAGACACATGCATACACATTTTACATGTGTATAATCAGATTTGCATTGGCATGTGCAACGTTAAGTGTGGGCAGCATTCAAGCACGGTTAGCTCTAGAAGAAACACGTTTGAAAGAAGACTCAGGAGTGGAATTGTATATGAAACATTTAGGAAGTAGCCTTCCTTCAGAAAATGTCAAAATGTTTTAAAGACTTATGCATACAGAAACTGAGACATGCAGAGCTCTCTGTGGAACAGAAGGAATATAATTCACTCAATGCATAGTACCTTTCACTACAACCAAGTTGTACCAGAAATTTAGTGCCTACGCAAGGAAGATTGCAATCAAATGACACACACCCAGACACCTGCATAGAGTAAACACCACACTAGCAAATTATGGCCTGACATTGCAAACAATTACTAAATACCTACAAGCAAAACCAGTCATCAGTATGTGTGGTGGGGCGTAGGGGTGAAGGTGTTTATGCTTACACACGCATGTGTGTCTTCAGAGTGCATTTTGATCTGGTTTATGTTAATGAAGAACTGTGTTGACCTTATAGAGATAGAACACTGTAGTTTTAGGAAGTTTGAGTGCTTAATGCTTATCTGAAGAATGTGTTAGTCTTCCGTTTCTGTTAGCCACTAAAAAGCTGAGATGACAGCAGGTTTACTTTGTTTTCAGGCATTATATATGATGAATGTTAGATGTATTTCTGTTAATATAATTTCAAACCAATAATATAAAAAGTGTCAAATGGAGAAAAGGAACTCACTGAAACTCTGTCAAAATTTTTTAGCAAATACCAGTCATACAAGGTGGAAAGAACCAGAAGATCATATTGTCACGACACATCAAATGCTTACCATACTCAGCAGTTTCTATGTAGAAACATGGTAACTCCATGTTACTGATAAAAATGCATTTGTTTGCTATCCTGTGAATGAAGAGCTTAGCAGGGTGTATAGACTTTGTGCAACTGGTTTCAAACAGAAATACATATCAGATTATAATACATTGATCATTACTGGTAGCTGACAAAGGAGTCAACTCTACTATCTCTACTGCTTACCTGAGAAGGTCTGGCACACTGCTTACCATGTTCGAGCAATTGCAAAATGTGCTGAAAAAAGTGTGTGGGACCAGGAAGTCCAATTGTAGTATGACTCTCTTCCCACACTTCTTCAGTCTTCTCAGCTGATGTCTTCTATGTGCACCCAATTTCCTGCACACTTTTTTTTTTTTTTTTACCTGTTGGTAACATGTAAGGTTGGTACTATACCTACCCTAGTTGTTTTTACTTTATTCCCAGAGGAACAGCTCCATCCCTTACGATCTGGAAGAACTTTACATTCCTCCCCTTCAAGACATGGATGCATGTGGCACCACCATTTCTGCTCCACTATTGAAGCTACAAGAGAGGAAGACAAACACATTTGCATGCTGTTGAAATGGACACTTTGATGTCATTAAGTTGCAACATTTCTTTTATTTTCCAGGAAAGTCTTAGAAATATATTGACAGACAGATAGTCTGTGATTTTCAGCCAGCTCAGAATCTTCATAAGAAATTAGAATCATAGAATCTTAGAACTGTTTAGGTTGGAAAAGACCTTTAAGATCATCAAGTCCAACCGTTAACCTAACACTTGCCAAGCCAAGTCCACCACTAAACCATGTCCCTAAGCACCACATCTACATGTCTTTTAAACATCTCCAGGGATGGTGACTCAACCACTTCACTGGGAAACCTGTTCCAATGCTTTACAACCCTTTCGGCGAATAAATGTTTCCTAATATCCATCCTAAACTTCCCCTGGCACAACCTGAGGCCATTTCCTCTCATCCTATCACTTGTTACTTGGGAAAAAAGACTGACACCCTCGCTACACCCTCCTTTCAGGTAGTTGTAGAGAGTGATAAGGTCTCCCCTCAGCCTCCCAGCTCCCTCAGCTGCTCCTCATCAGACTTGTGCTCTGGACCCCTCACCAGCTTCATTGATCTTCTCTGGATGTGCTCCAGCACCTCAATGTCTTTCTCGTAGTGAGGGGCCCAAAACTGAACACAGTACTCAAGGTGGGGCCTTAACAGTGTCAAGTACAGAGGGACAACCACTTCCCTAGTCCTTCTGGCCGCACTATTTGTGATACAGGCCAGGATGCTATTGGACTTCTTGGCCACCTGGGCACACTGATGGCTCATGTTCAGCCAGCTGTCGACCAACACCCCCAGGTCATTTTGCACCAGGCAGCTTTCCAGCCGCTCTTCCCCAAGCCTGTAACATTGCACGGGGTTGTTGTGACCCAAGTGCAGGACCTGGCCATTGGCCTTGTTGAACCTCATGCCGCTGGTCTCAGCCCAGACAATCCAGACTGTCCAGATCCCCCTGGAGGGCCTTCCTACCCTCAAGCAGGTCAACACTCCCGCCCAACTTGGTGTCGTCTGCAAACTTACTGATCCCAATACTGAGCCCTGGGGAAAACCACATGTGACTGACCACCAACTGGATTTAAGTCCATTCACCACAACTCTTTGGGCCCAGCCATCCAGCCAGTTTTGTACCCAGTGAAGAGTATGCCAGTCCAAGCCATGAGCAGCCAGTTTCTCCAGGAGAATGCTGTGGGAAACAGTGTCAAAGGCTTTACTAAAGTCTAGGCAGACAACATCCACAGCCTTTCCCTCATCCACTAAGCATGTCACCTTAGGAGGAGATCAGGTTAGTCAAGCAGGACCTGCCTTTCATAAACCCATCCTAACTGGGCCTGATCACCTGGTTGTCCTGTACATGCTGCGTAATGGCACTCAAGATGATCTGCTCTGTAACCTTCCCAGTCACCAAGGTCAGACTGACAGGCCTGTAGTTCCCCAGATCCTCCCTCCAGCCCTTCTTGTGGGTGGACACCATATGTGCTAACTTCCAGTCAACTGAGACCTCCCTGGTTAGCCAGGACTGCTGATAAATGATGGAAAGTGGCTTCGTGAGCACTTCTGTCAGCTCCCTCAGTACCCTTGGGTGGATCCCATCTGGCCCCATAGACTTGTGTATGTCTAAGTGGTGTAGCAGTTCACTAAACACTTCCCCTTGGATTATGGGGGCTTCATTCCACTCCCCATCTCTGTTTTCCAGCTTGGGGGGCTGTGTACCTGGAGAACAACTGGTCTTACTATTAAAGACTGAGGCAAAGAAAGCATTAAGTACTTCAGTTTTTTCCTTATCCTTTGTCACTATGTTTCCTCCCCGCACCCAATAAAGGATGGAGATTCTCCTTAGATCTCCTTTTGTTGTTAATGTATTTATAGAAGTATTTTTTATTGTCTTTTACTTTTAATTTCTAGCTGGACTTTGACCCTTCTAATTTTCTCCCTGCATAACCTCACAGCCTCCTTGTAGTCCTTCTGAACTGCCTGCCCCTTCTTCCAAAGATCATAAACTTTCCTCTTTTTCCTGAGTTCCAGACAAAGCTCTCTGTTCAGCCAGGCCAGTCTTCTTCCCCATCTGACTGTCTTTCGGCACTTGGGGACGGCCTGCTCCTGTGCCTTCACGATTTCCTTCTTGAAGAATATCCGGCCTTCCTAGACTCCTTTGCCCTTCAGGACTGCCTCCCAAGGAACTCTGTCAACCAGTCTCCTAAACAGGCCAAAGTCTGCCCTTCAGAACCCAAAGTAACAGTTCTGCTGACCCCACTCCTTAATTCTCCAAGAATCAAAAAGTCTATTATTTCATGATTGCTATGCCCAAGACAGCCTCCAACCGTCACATCATCCACAAGTCCTTCTCTCTTCGTGAACAACAGGCCTAGCAGGGCACCTTCCCTAGTTGACTCACTAGCCAGTTGTGTCAGGACATTATCTTCCACACACTCCAAGAACCCCCTAAACTGTTTCCTCTCTGCTGTATTGTATTAGGTCTCAATTTACACAAGATGCTATGTGCTTCAAAGTCAATCTCTTAACTGTGGTTTGCTTGGTTTTTTATAATTTACTGCAGTTCAGGAACTGATTTCACAGCATCTCTTTCCAACCCTTATTTTTTCTGGCTTAGTCAGATTTCAAAGTTTTAAGTAGAGTATCTTCTTTTGAGATAGTGTATTTTGCCTGATCGACTATATAGTCTAGCATAGCCTGATTACATTTATTCCCCAATGATGACATATTTACGGCTTCTCCGACAGCCAACAACATATCAACACTAAAGAGATCATGTAATGGGTGAATCCATCCTGCTCCTCTTTCAGAGAAGGAGATGTGAAAAATCAGCTAGCATTTTCCCAAATAAAATATATGAGCCTATGTCAGATTTGTTAAGTAAAACATTAATATTGCACTATGAATAGGAAAAATAGTATTGGTCTAAAAAGACTAAAAAACAGCCAGAACTGTATTCTGTTTGTTTGTTTTTTCCTGTATGATAATAATAAATATATAAACAAAATGTAAGACTGCAGCACATGAAAATGATATGCTTGTGTATATTTTGCATAAACACTTTTAATTAAGTGAATTTCATACAACTCTGAGGGCACTCTTTTAGTTAGATCAAATTAAGCTTCTCAAGAGGTCTCTTTCACTGGCATCCAATAATTTTGCTTAGCATTTCCACAGAGTAATAGCAAATAATTCATTTTTCCCATCTTCCTCCCCTTCACATTGGGCATGCCATTCAAAGTGCAGAATCCTTCCTACTCTTATTTTAAATAGTTAACTGTAATGCAGTGGTTCTCACTGATGACATTAAGTCAGCAAAACCCCCAGGAACATGCAACAAAAGGAAACAATAGAGTAGTCGCACCATCAACACAAGAAGGAGCTGCCCGGGTGGTACCTGCTACCTGCCCGGGGAAGCAGGAGCACTTCACCGTCTGTGATCTTTCTTCTATCTTGTTCTTATTGCAACATCTGTGGAGTGCCACCACTTCACAGGTCCCAGTTTTAACATGGTGAGCTGTGAAAATAAGAAGATGAGCAATTTGATAACATTGCGAGGTAACATCATACTGTTTGGGGTTGTTTCTTTTAATTGGAAATACATTACACTTGGCTCTGTAAGGCAATCTGCCACGCATGAAACTAGAATTACAATGGTACTAACACTAGAATGTAAAGTTGAGTTCTTCTCCAAATGTAGTGTAACTATCTCAGGCAGAAAACACTGGCTGAAGAAGAACAATTGGAGAAGACTGCATGGGACTGTTCCAGTGTAGTGGGAAGCAGAAACATTATAAAACTAACCTAGAAACTATATTAATTTCTGGACTCTCATAAACAGCTGTGTATCTCTACTAAGATATTTTTTTTTCTTTTCCCTAAGGGAGAAACTTTGAAATGGAAGTTTATCAATATTAAAATAACAATACGTCCATATGTTTTCAGAATCTATGTCTCCAGACTTTATGTCCAGGGCAGATGAAGTTTTTGATATGATATCCCAACACGTTCCTACAAATGGGCAAAACCTAGAAATAACATCTACAAGGAATCACATTTTATATTGTTCTGCCTGGCACTGCAAAGTAAGTCTGGGAACGTGGGGAACCAAATTTTTCAAACACCGGAAGCAACAGGACAATCTTCATTATCCAGTACCCATCACCCACACCCATGCAGCTCTAACTGATCACCAGAATCATGCTACTGGAGTCCTATGAGAGGACCAATTTGGTAAGAGGGGAGCTACCAAACTAACCTTTCTGGTTCAGCAGCCAGTTACCAAAGAATCTGGCGTTCAGAAAAAGTCATTTTAACTGAACTTCCAGTGATTACTAATGCAAGACCAGTTATTTCTGGGGGTTAGTTCATTTCCATTAGAAAGGAAGACAGAAAGAAATCTGAACTTTTAGCTGGTATTGACGTACAACCTTGTACAGGGAGGAATACTCATTATGCAAAGCAGTATGTGTTATAACAGTACCCCTAAGTCCTCTATTTCTGCTGCTGTTTAACTTTTTGTATGCTTTATGCAAAGCTTAGGTACTGAACGCTTCAGCTACCTTTTATATCGCTAATGGCAAACAATAAACGAGAGCTTCCACAAGGAGAAGGTCCTACTAACAGGCTTTCAGGAGCCCAGCATTGATCTCTGGATTCACTCAGTTGTTATTGCAGTGTCAGCTCCCAAAAGGCCCGAGGAAGGAAAACAAACTCGATGTGGGCTATGGACCCCAAGAATGTGCCTATAGGCAAAAGCCACAGGCAGCAATTAGACTCTGGGTCTTCATCAACAAAACATAAACTGCTAAACATTTCATGCAGGCAATTATGCGTTTTTCAGTAGAACACAGTCCACTGAACAGTCTGTGATCTTTGTTGTCACTCACTGCATCGTACTATGTCAGGTTAGATTATACTCTGTCACATCATGCTGTACTACAGCTGAAATGATATAACACAATGTGAACAATTAACCCATGATCCATCATATTGTGATACAACAAAATGTTACATATAAATCAGAAAATTAAGAGAAAAAAATCTTTTCTACATAAAAATTCTTTTCTTTTTTTTTAATATTTATGACTTTTAATTCAATAGAGGATGAGGAAAGCAATTTATACTATCTGTGTGAACTTTGCAGTCTCTAATATTTTGATACCTTTGATGATAATCTAATATTTTTACAGCTACCACCACACTCTGCCATAAAAATTACTTTTAATTATTTTTCAAACACTTTCACTGGTATATATACCAATAAAACAATTTAAATAAATACATTCATTTTTCTCGATAAAATGGTTATAAGCTTTTTTATTTGTGAATATGGTAAAAATAATTTCTAGGATATATTTTGAATGTATAACATGTAGTAGAACAAACACATTACTTTTGTAAGTTCACATTAATTTTTGATAGGCAATTACACATCTTATACCCACACATGCTAACACAAATTCACTAATTTGTATTTCATGAAAGGTACATAAAAAATCCAGACACTGAATCTACAAAAGAAAGTAAATTTAGTGGTAAGATGTGAACTTCATCCCACTTAATTTTTCACTATATTAGTTTTCAGTCCTTATTTGTATTCTGATGTGTATCACTGATCCTGAAATTTTGTTTTCTTGTTCTCTTATTAAATAGCTTTACACAGCTCTACCAGGTCTACAGAAATGCCATAATATGCCTAAGAGAAATAAAGTACAATGTGCACCAATAGCCATCTGAAATGGAAGCCAGTTAAAAGAGTTGTTGTAAAATCTGTGAGGGAAATGTTCATACTGAAACAAAACTTTCAAAAGACTTGTTTTGTAGTAATTAGGGAGAGAAAATCAAGCATATTAAGATTTTATGGAAAAAGAGTGTAATTAAATGAAATGGTCACTTACATTCATGTACAATACAGAACAGCATTTCGAATGGTGAAAATATATGTGAAAAATGGGAGAGAACAAAAAATAATCACATACTATTGAGAGTATTTGGGGAATCTTTAATAAAGCTGCCTTGAAATTTTCCAGGTATAAAACCAAAACAACCTAGAAAAGTATACAAAGATATTTCAAACATTGAAAATCTAGGCCAACCGTCCTCTAGTTTCTATTTACCATCTGGAGTATGCAATGAATATTCCTTGAGAGGAAATGTAGGGATTTCAGCTCCTTATGCTATCAAATAATTAAGTTCCAGTGCAGTAAGTACAGGATCTGTCACATTCATGTGAAATGAAAGCCTCTATACGGTAGATAAAGGATTTCCCACAACCTAATACAAATTAACCTCATTAAGCCACTGAACCATTCCACGAAAGGAGGATAGTACTTTAGGAGATTCACATTTTGGTTTTGTTTCTTTTTCTCCTAGTGCAGACTTCAAAGTATGCTGCTTGCTTTGCAGAAAATGTTTGAGGAACTGAATGTCATTTCTGGAATCCTACAGAAATTCATTATTCAAAACCACTGCTAACACTCAGTCCTGCATTCTCTGCTAATACAAGTAATCCTTCCTGAAATCAATGGGAAGAATGACTGAAGAAAGAGACTTGGAGATATCTATGTGTACAGACTGTGAAGTTTTCCTGATGATTATGCATAGCACAATATATGTATATATTATGTTCCAGGAGATGTAACACTGAAAGCCTAACTTGGAAAACAGACATAACCATATCTCACCCATTAACGGTATATCCTGTAACTAACCTGCTACTTTTACAGCATTTTTCACGTAGGGAAATCATCAATAGCTATCTCTTAAATCAGTACGATAATGGTGCACCAAAAACTTAAGTGTTCATAATCATGCTCCTGGGAAAAAGTAAAGCTAAGTAATTATCATTCCTCATTTTATGTAAAATTGAATGCACTTAAAGAGTATGTTCAAACATACACAGCAAAGACCTTTAAATATATATAAATTCTACTTGCTCTTGTTCCTTTATGGCAACTTCAAATTTCTTCCCTTCAGGTGAATGAAATTTCAGTCATATTTGCACAGTGCATCTGGTACTAAGTCATGGCCCCTACTCCCTGCTTCTGTGGGAAGTTTGTTCCAGGTGAGAAGGAAAGTCACTGTTCAAGATTATTATTTTGCAACTCACAAATATGAATATACGGTATTTAACATAGACGCAGTGTTATACACAAACCCAGCATTAAATCAAGGAAAGTCTTCTGAATTCCATTGTTCGTTATGATGACTATTTCCTAGCCTTACCACTTAAACATTCATTTTCAATTCTGACACCCATCTGCTCGACCATTTGAACCTTTTCTTTCCTGAAAGTTGCACAGGTCATGCATTAACACATACCCTGGCCATTAACAAAGAGGAAGAAATCACGTTGTCATAGATGAAATAGTCACCGGCTGTTTCTGTCCTCAGTTTCCCCATCAGAACAGTAGTCACATACAAACAGTGAAAAAAAAACATCAAAAAGACTCTATTATATGCTCTCCGCAAAGATACTGGCACAACTGGGTGCTACAGCTAAACCCATCTAATGACTCACAGCTACTGGAAGGAAAAGAAGATCCCTTGTCCCTTTTCCTGCACTCTTTCATCCCTTGCTTGCATGAACACTGTCATTTGATGGGGACAATCATAAGCCAGGGATTTAGACCGGCAGAAAAATTTCCCCTTTTTTTGGTCGAGTTCTCTACCATTTTAGCTCCTACAACTGGGTGCAGAGACTAGTGAAAAGCAGTTTCAGCAACAGAGAAGCAGCAGGAGCAGGCAGCCACGGATACAGGATTACCTCCTTCTATAGAAACCAGCTCCTATATCGGCTTACAAGCACTGCAGCTCTGCACTCTTATATGGAATAATGTATCTTATTTTATTCCATTCCAGCTAATTCCTCTGAGGTCGGAGAGACAACGTAAAGTGTGCAAAGCTTTGTTTGCCCGTGTCTGTGTGTTTTTTAAAGCTCTTCACACAAACAAAGCTTTAGTTGAAACAAGAAGCAACAGATCAGCAATAAGCAGAGGAATGGAAATTGCTCTTAGCCACGAGTCTCAAGCCAAATCACATGGAATATTATACAAAATTTGGCCTTTTTGTCATCTGGGGTATAATCAGGAAGATGTCCTATATGAAATACTATAGTGACCTAGTCCTTCACAGTAGGCACATAAGTAGTCTTTATTCATGTAAACAATATCCACATGAGTAATTGCATTAAGGACTATAATGGAACTACTTTTTTTTATAGCCATCTGTAAGGGAAAACAAACAATATTTCAGCAGATTATCAACCTGTTTCATCCATCTCCCTGAGCCATCAGTCACTGTTCTATACCCCAATATATGGGGGGTGGGGGGTGGAGGGGTGTATTGATACCAGGAAAATAAACAAAATTGGTGGTTATACTGTACCATTTCCAGATTAGGCTCTAACTCACTGTCCTGCTCTTAAGTGATCGGGAAAAAAGTGGGTTTTCTTGTTCATATAGTCTATTTGCTTTGTTCATACTGATTGACATGGAAAACAAATGTAGGTTATCTTTCTGCTACACTTCAGCAATTTCAATATGTCATATCAGTCTCAGTGTGTCACTGTAGATAGGAAGGATACAAATAAACTTGCAAAATCTCTCACACACAAAACCCCATAGTCACACACAATATTGCTGCATTTTTTCAATAGTTTAATAAGTGTTAGTAGCTACCACATCTAAGCAATCAAAATCTTATGCAATCGCAGCTAAGCCAGGATTTCCAACTCAGCTTTCTCTGTCTAAACATCAAAGACTTATGAAAAGAAATACACTGTCCAGTTCCTTCATTCAATTAATTTCAATATTTTTCAATGTTTTCTGTTATGTCCACCTAACAGCTGATAAGGAAAAACCTGAATTTGGTTTATTCATACTCTGCCAACATTGGTGGTGATATCGCTGCAGTTGCGTGATCTAAAAACACGAGCAAAGTGAAGCTTTTTGTTAAGGTAAAATCTTTGATTTGACCAGTCATTAGCACAATTGGGGAAAAAAAGCAGACAAACTTTTGGGAACACAAGCTTCAGTTTGCTTGTGTGAACACAAGACACAGCACACCTTCCTTTCACCTCCATGGGTCAGAGGGACAACTGGCAGCACAGAAATCAAGAAAAGTAGAGGTGTTTCCCATACCAGTCTTAATCTCGTTACCTCTGGCATGCAGCAAACCACTGACTCCCAAAGAAGCACCAGTAGATACACGTTGACAGGAACCTTACCGAATACAACCTTTAAAGATCGGATTAGAAACCTTTTGAAATCAGTGGGTTTGGTTTGATCAGTTGTTTTGGATCAGAATTTCAATCATAGAGTTAAAATTTTGCATTGTCAATAAAAGTGACACCTGGATTTGCAACTGAGATATTTATTCTGGGGATTGCATATGTAGCACCTGTTATAGTGATTGAGCAAATGATGACATGTAGTCTGGATATGTGACTGAAAAGTATGATAAGTTAAGATTTTTAAATCGTGTTTTAAACCATCATTAGATTTGTCACGTGTTTTTTCATTGAACAGTTCTTTTACTGAAAGTACAGTATCCAAGCAGTTGTAACTATTTTTGAAATCTAGTCAAATTTGGTTACACATTGAACCTAAAAGTAGTCATCCTCAGAGCAGGGCAAAAAAAAAATTGTTTCCACATGTTTTCTTAACTTTATTTTTTAACAATATTATTAATTGCTATGACAAAGTATTTTTAAAATTGTAAAAATTCTGAAAACAAAGCAAAATATTTTATTTTATTTTATTTGGAAAAAACCCTATTTGACATTTTTCTTTCCTTTTTTTTTTTTCTGTTTGGCCAGTGAACTGAAAAATCAATTACAGACACAGCAGTAATTCCTGTGTCCTCAGTGGTGACAATGAGGCATGCCACAGTTGTGGTGCATCTCAGGAAAGGCACTCGTGCTGCTTTATTTTCCAGATGACACATGGGGTTGTGCGATAGAATCAGCAGGAAAAAATGATAATTTTGTGCTGTCTTAGTCTACACTATCATTACATTTCACATGGCTACTTAAAAACTTATTTAGCTATCTATTCCACTGATGCCACGCATATTTAAAACATTCACGTAGTTCAAAGTAGCGTACTACTGATAAAATATACCAAATTTTACTTTTAAAGAGAGAATTTTCTGTAGGGAGAAGGTGCTCTCTAAGTCTTAGATGATCCTTTTTCCAAACACCGAGAACTGAGGATATGCCAAATAACCCTCACCTTAGTGTGGCTAAACATGAAGACCCTGGGGTCCAGAGGAGCCCCAGAATGATAATGAGCATCAAGGGAGCACCAAGGGAGCACCAAGGGAGCACTTCGACCTGGTGCTCCCAGTGCCTTCCAAGGAGCACCATCAGCCCCTGGGCCTTGTAGGAAACCCACTGAGATGAGTCAATACAAGAAACTGCCTCCCCAGAAAGCCTTGCAGACTAAAGGGAGTTATTGCATGCAAAGGTCGAGGACCTGTTATCAGATTAACAGAATTTGTGTAAAATTTGCCATCAGACATTTTGTGGAAATGTGTGCGACTTATCATGGGATGCTTAGTGGAAGGACCAGGGGCAGAAAATGGGAGGGGGTCAGGGTGGACTGGGGAGGAACAAGCATGAGTCAATAAAGGGGACAGAATAAGAGGGACCAGTGAAGTATAAACTGCAACAGATCAGTATGCTTGCCTGGCTGAGCCTTGTGCTCAAACACTGCAAGCCACCTACATGCCCATTAAATCCTATTTCTAGCTTTTTTTTGCGGGTGATCTCTCTTCTCTGAGTGGGTACATGTGAATGCTAGGGAAATTTAAGATGGACTAGTTGGTAATAGATTAAGAGATCTGATTGCCTGCAGCTGGCATAGGATCACAAACCTCATGGGCTTGTGAATCCAAGTGAAAGCAACGGGCCACATGGAGGCATCTCAGCCCAATGACCAGTCAGGCTGAATGTCTAAGACCAGCTACTGGAGTGACCCATTTTGCGTGTTTGTATATACATGTAACACCCTCCACTAGCAGACTTCAGCCCTGACCAGCCAGGCAACAGGAAGAAGATGGGGCCGTCCATTGTGTGATTGTCGTATGCATTAACTTGGGTACCAGGAAAAGCATTTTGTTCTGTCAGCATTGATCTGCATGGCTGGCTCTGTGTGTACTGTGCATGTGTGAGTCTGTGTGTCTGTGTGTTCATCTATATGTGTCTATAGAGCATACATGCTCAGCCTTGCCCTTGGCAGAACCTGTGGATAAGGAGCTGCAGCAGCCTCACATCTACTCAGCTACTGTATTCACCAGCCTCTAACAGATGCGAGTATTAGAAACCTTTTTGGAAAGAAAAAATAAGCAAGGAAGACAGAGGCAGCATTTGGCAAAATCACACTCAACCCTCAGCCTTTGCTCTAAGAAACATACACAGACTGTCAAGATAATTCTCTCCTATTAGGCTGGTTACCCGCATGTTCAGCAGATCAATAGCTGTCGAGGGGCACATGCCAAAACACTGCAGGGAGTCAAGCAGACAAGTTGCCCTGTTCGATGAGAAAAGTCCATCCCACGCCAGAGGACATGCAGACCTTTTTGTTTGCTTGATTTGGGTAACGCTATGATGTGGACAACTGCTTCCCATGCAAATATTTCCTAAATCCCTACAAACACACCTTATTGACAGGACGTTGAGGTCTTATTTACTGCATTCACATTTCCATGCCTTGCACCTCAGCTATAGCCATTAAAAGTCTCTTGGTCACCTTGGGCACTGAAAAAGTCCAGATAGACGGAGCACACACTATGCTTTACTAACACCAGTGGAGAATCAGTTTAGCTGAAAAGTACACCGTTGCTTTTCATTTCTCTTTTACTCTGATGTCTCTTGCATCTTGGGACATGTTCTCAGGTGAATCGTTAAAAACCGGAGTTGGTTGCTTGCACAGATTATTTTTGCAGTGCCACCTGTAGGCAAAACATCCACCAAAGATCCTGCTAACTGCAGCCCCTCCCAGGCTTCTTGGATTCAATGTGGTGTTTGCTCTCCTGAGAGAAGCATTTTAAAATAACAAGAGTAATTCTTGATAAGTGTTTATTCTGCCCAGCTCCTCTCATCAGGCTGCCTCTACCATGCAATTAACCCGGTTAGTCCACTTGGGTGAAGGATGGTAAGCAGAGTTCATAAGACAACGCTGTGCAGACAGCATCTCTGGTAGCCTTTAAAAACCAAGCTAATGACTGGTTTGCCACAGTCACATTGCCAAGCATACTTTTCTGCACAGTGCCAGGGAAAAATCTCATCCATCAGCTTGTCTGCCAGCCACCAGTTATAGCCATCTGTGTGGGAAGACTTTTTCCCTTTTGGAAAAAAATCAAGGAAAACTACAATGTAAGCGTTCCCCCGAGAAGAGCTCACTAATGGCCCAGTGAGATCAAGCCTCAGATATGTCCATGGCACTACCTATGCACTGAGATGGAATGCAGGATTGAGTTATCTCCACTAAGAGAGAAAAAGACTTACTGGAATAACACAGCAAGCTGGCACAGTCCCAGCTGGTCACACAACCTTTACAAACATAAAACCGCAGATGGAGCACTTCGTGTAGGATCTCTTGGACCTGGAGAGTTTGCAGCCATCTGACTTTATCCTCCTGGCCTTACTGAAGCTAATTTTATTCAATCAGTCCTTTGGCAGGAGTGAGCCAGACTTACTCAAACAAGCTTATCTCCTCTCTCACAAAAGTCAGAGCCTTTATACGCCAATGGCTATAAATGATGCCTTCATGTCAAACTTCTAGCCAAAGACACAGGAACTCAAAACACAACTACTTTTCAGGTAGCATGACTGATAATTTCCTCTTCTTCATGTAACCCCCTCCCAGCCTAGAGTGTTTCCCTCCCTCAGTCCCGCTTTCAATTTTGAAATCAGATGATTGCTAGGCTCACGAAACCACAGATGGTTCAGAAACAAGATCACAAGCAGCAATCATTCGGGATCTCACAGCTCTTTATATGTTCACCCCCTGGAAGAGGAGAAGAAGAGGAGGCTTCTGCACATTTGCCCAGTCCTCATGACAAGCTTGGCTCCCCAGTTGCAGCCTACCCACCAGGTCTCCCACTGCCTACCTCCGCAGGTGCCCAGGGTGGACCTGCTCCACCGTAGCCACCCCACTTGGTGAGCAGCGGAGCAGACAGGGGAGGAAGCTGATGGCAACAAAGGCTGCGTGTTTCCCTATGGGCCAGAAATGGAGCTGCTTTACTTTTTGCAGGCAAGATGCTTCCGCGTTTCTTCTCTAGCATCTGCGGGCTGACGCCATCCACGAGACGAGCCTGTGTAGAGCTGGTAGAGAAACACCCAGGGCGAGGCGCAGTTTATAAATACTGCAAGAAGTCAAAAGCCCCAGTATCTCTGAGGTTGTTATCAAACATGTTAAGCAAACGACATATTAAAGTGTGCAGACATTTTGTAAATTAACAGGCTGAGGTTTGAGATTACTAATTATATGATTTCACAGAGAAAAAAGACCAATCCAGCTCTCAGGCACTCAAAAGAACATTTGGCACAAAGACTTTTTATTCTCTCCTACTCTCTCTGTGGGCCTTCTGCCAAATATCTCGACTCAGCAAGAAGCAGTAGCACATGTCTCAGAGCAGCCTTCAGCATCTGACAGAATACAAAAAACCCCACATTTTTTGCTCAGTCTCAGGGCTTCAGAAGCCTGTAGTTTACACAGTTTATGGGGAATACGTTTCCCACGTTTCCTTAGATGACTCTCATTATTAATTTTCTTTTCTTTCCAGCCAACCCAAATGGTCTCAGGGCACATTGTGCTAGATGACAAATTAACATGTTCTCAGGGACACATCAGAAAAAAAGAAAAGATGGGGTTTTTTTCTACCCCCACGTATCTGAATGACCCTCTGGCACACAACCCTCACCTGAAATAACATCTTAAGAGAAGTGCTGTGTATAGGAGTCTCTATGAAATAGGATTACTGTAACAAGGTGGAGAGGTAAATTCAATAGTCCTTTTGAACAGCCTGCTTTCAGGCTTCTCATGCTTATTAGAAAATAGCTCAAGCACCACAGCGGACTTTCGGTGCCTCTGTGGAGAGAGCAGCTGAAGCCTAGGGAAGGACAACCATGGTTTCCCCAAAAAAGGATGCAGCTGGGTCCTTGTGCTCTATTTCCATCTCAACACATACCTAGCTTCTTATATGTGATCTTGCTTCTGCAATTAAGGTATTCATTTCTTTATTAAGGAGCAGAAACTTATTTAGGTAATAGACCTCAGTAATAAGGAAGTCAATTCATATTTAAGCACCCGAATGTCACCATGAATTCCATTATCAAGGTATGTACGCTTTATTTTTCTTTTCTTTTTAAAAAATTATGCTTAGCACCCTTTATTCATCCCATGCTAAGATTCTTCAAGGTTAGAAAAGCAACAGTCTCCCAAATTTATTTGGAAAGTCTTTGATAAATGCCATCAAAAAAAGAAGAGTAAACAGAAAGCAATGACTTTCAACGTAAGCAGCACAAAGATTTTTTTCTAAGAATGAATATGAACATCACTTGTTTAATATCTGTACTGAAGAAATACTAAGCTGATGAAATGTAGAATGCATGCTAGAACAGAAGCACTCTGTGACTTTAGTAATGACCTGATACAAACCACTCAGAGGTCAAGATAGACTTCTGAAAACTCTGCCAACTTCAAGAGTCCCATTGTGCAGAGTTTTTCCAAACATAATATTTAGAATACTGAGTCATTCTATATCCCTTTTCTATACAGAAAGGCAGTTATGAAAACCTGTGCACTCGTTCATCTAGAAAGGATATTTAAATAAAAATATACCATAAGATTCTGAAAATACTTTTCCACATTCATATGTGTGTGTACACTCACCACATATATATGTGATGAAATTTAACTTATCTATAAAAAGCATTTAAATTTTTAAATTACACATTTTAAAACTTCTCCAAGATACCTTGCTTGCTTGGCTAGTTGTTTTTTACAGACACAGTTGGTGTGTTTATTTTTTCTTTTGGGGTTTGCTTTGGCTTTGTTTTGCTTTGCTTTATCTATTTTTGTGACTGGATAGAATGGTATCTCTGTGCTAATTTAAAGTTTCTTTAATTGTGTAAGGTATTTTTACAATACATCACATTCCATTTTGCAGCTCTGTGATGCATTTTTACTTAACCTGTCAATTAAACCAAATTATCAAATATACATTGAAATATTCCTCCCACAGACTGCAGGCACATATATGCACACTTGTCTTTCTGAAAACTATGTAACTGGTTTTTACTTTTTCCTTTTCCACCCCTGCCTTCTAGGACTTCCCCACAGTGCTTCAGACTCCCCCACATGTGTTAAGAGAAACTCCGTAGGATGTCCCAGCACACAGTTCACCATCTGAAAGAAAGATCTTAATTTTAAGTTTCAGCTTGCTTCTGTAGAGCCCCAGGCAATCTCTTTGAAGTGCAGAGTCAGGGGAGGAACTTAACTCAGGCCTTTAGAAAAAAAACTGCTAACAAGGCACATGTCTAGTCCTGTGAAATCCCCTCTTTTAGAGTGATCTCCCCTGCTACAACCTTCCCTCTACATTATTGATTCCATATAAATAGCAAGTCTCTAAGCCATGGGCATGATGAATCAATAAGTATCTAGACAGAGTCTATGAATTGAAACTGGATGGCCTGGGAAGAGGCTGGCTATTCTTCAAGACAGAGGAAAAGAAAGCACATTTCAACAAGCAAAGTAAAAGAGGAGAAACTGCCAGGAGAGCCATTCGGAGCTGTGCAATCAAGAATATTTTTGCTCAAGGATTCCCAGCAGATAATACTTTCAGATATCTCTTCTTGCTGAAAAGGTATCTTTTAAGATGCTCCTAGAAGACTCCCTGGCACTTGTTTCTGAAGGAACTCTCGTTAATAGAAGCTGTTGATAGGAAACATACATACCACTCTCATTGCTAATCAAAGTCAGAAGCTGCAAAAATACCACAGTGTCCCAGAACCCCAGAAGCGTGCTTTGTAAAAACTGTCAGGTAATGAAAGCATCCAAAGTAATTCACACCTTCAAGAGAAACCTATTAAAAACTAAGATATGGGGGAAAAAATCATAATTATGCAGGGACTTTTTCAGAGAACGAGGACCTGGCTTTACGCTTGGCATTTTACCCTGTATCTCTACAGAAGCTCATACATTGCACCCAGGGATGCAAGAGGCCACGTCAGGCCAGCTCAGGATCCCTTTTTGTTACTGCCTATCCATGAAATAAGCCGGGCACCTTGCGTATCTAGACCACCGCTGAGACACAAGTACAGAGCGCAGCAGATCTTGCTGGGCAGCGCTTGGGCATGAGCTTTCCGGGCCCGTAAAATGCACACCTGGGGCAGGATGCAAGTAAATTATTAGTAAACTAATTTTACATTACCCCAGAGAGGTCAAGCCTCCTGCATTGAACACAAGACTCACAGACCAGTCAAGAACCATGCCTCCTACCATGGAGCAGGAGGAAGGCTGCAGTGCTATGTTGCTGCTGCTGAAAGGGGTGGTGAAGGGGCTTGAACAAGACGAGCTTCCCACCCCTCACCAGGTTCAGCTCCCCCAGCTCCTCCTCTGCCATGTTACCCAACATCCAGATCCATCCTTCCCCCACAAGAGCTGGAGCAATGCTCCCTCAGCTGCTGGGAATGAGGCACCCTCCAATGTGTCGTGTCAGTGCCAGAGACTGCTTGTGCCAAAGGGAGACTCTGAAGAGGCATCCACAGTTCTTACATCTTTCTTACCACTGTGAAAGGGTGAGGGGGGAAAAGGATAGGGGTTGCTCCTCAGGGAGCAACGAAAAGGAAGGACTTAATATATAAGCAAATGACCACCTGCACATAAAATTATAGCATCCATATACTGCCTGTATACATTTTTATGGCTCCATATTCTTTGATCCTTTTGCTACTGTAACGCAGGATTCTCCTCACAGAGGTCAACATTAGAACCTCCAAACTTGAACCTTCAGATCACTCTGAAGAGCGCATTCTAGTTAAATAACTGAAAGATTATTATTGAGAAGCAGTTGTTATCTGTGGGCTGGTTTGCATATACTCTTTCTAAGTCCCAAGTGCGAAGCTGAATGCAACATACAATACATAGCAGTGAGGTGTATTTGTCTTCCAGTGCCTAACAATGTGTCAAAAATGACAACAGATGAGTGGCCATTTATAAATATCCGTAGGGCTGTGCCTCATTTCAAGGTTAGATGAAATCGTTATGGGGAAATAACCAACTACCCACAGTTCCTTAGGAGTATCTGCACTGACTCACAAGTATTTTTACTGCTTTAGTTCTAAAATGCACACCAGAAAAAATATATGAGCATTAAATAACTGTCCAGGTCCACGGCACTGATATTTTGTGAAGGGAGCCAAGCATAATCTTCTTTACCGTGTGGAAGACTCTCACAAAACAAGAATTGCCTTCCCCTTCAATTCACCACCTTAAAAGCTGAACAGCAAGGGGATACACTGTAGGATTTGACAAAACGCCATTCATGAGATACCTTGTCTGATCGCATACACAAATCTAGCGGGAGTTTTATCTTCACAGGGCTCACAAGTCAGAGAAATCTTGAGAATAATCCTAGCGCATATTCTCCAGGTGCAGCTGTAGTTAGCAGAGCATTGTAAAACAAAATAAAAAGATGGGGAAATCGGAAACTGAAGATGCAGCAGAGTGAGCCAGCCTTTCCTGACTTCAGTGGTACAGCCTTGCTTTAACACCTAATTCTTTACATGAAAGTGCTGCATTGCCTAGCAGCTATATTATGACTGGGCACCTATAATTTCCAAGGACCAAGACCCACAATAAAAAAGTCAACATGGACCCTGTGAATTTCCCTTTATTTCACACACAACTACTCTGATATTTGTGGTTTGTGACTGCTCTTCGCTTGGATTTTTACTTTAGCGAATACACTGCATAATGGGGATGCTATTTGGTTATTTCTGATCCTCTGTCTCACCTCTTCAAGGGAATGACATGTTCATCCACCTTTCCTTTCCTGTACAGTAATTTCTAGAGTCTAGCAACACATGTATTGCATGAACATGTCATCAGCTGAATGAACAGAAACCAAATTTCCACAGTGCATGCATGGTTCAGAGCCCCAAAAGCAATAATTTACCACAGTGTCTGAACCTGCAAATTGGACAGACTTGCTGGAGTTTTGTCTCTACATATTTTTTTCAAGTATTATACATATGTGTACATACATACATACATACATATACAGTCAAGGACATGTAAGAAAATGTCTCTAAGTAGAAGGCTCCAAAACTTTAACATAGCAATACATCTTGACATTTTTATTCACTTTCTGAATCTTTATACCATCATTTGTTCTATTATTGTAACAATAAAGAAAGTGGGGGTCCCACTGTTCCCTACAAAAGCAAAGACATGTCACCATACATTGGATGTCTACAGCTTTGGCATCTAACCTAAGCTGGACATCCCTCTATAATCAATGCAGAGCTAGAGAAAGGAGCACTCCCAGGAGGTAATACCTGAATTATAAGGGTGCAAGATTAGTTGCCTCCCTAAGGGAAACAGCTACATCAGCAGAGACATGACTTGGTCCCTGGTTAGTCATTTCTTTAGGGAGATTGCCCTGATGAGAATCTGACATTACCACAATACTGAAATATACCTAACAGAAGGGCAGTGCTCTACAACCATGTCTGCTCTGGGACTGATAATACAGTGTATAACTAAACCAACCTAAAATATATCCACTGATTTATCCTCCACTGTGAAGTTGACCGCTAAGATCTCAGACATTTGTCAGGACTCAGCAGAGGAGTGACTTTCAGGTCCAAATATAACACTAAAGTCAGAGGAAGAAGCAAAAGGACATTTGAGCAACATACTCCCCTAGCTATTTTTTCAGGAGCTTTTAAAACGTTACTAGTTTTGGTAGCAGCATATCTAGACCGATTTTCAAAGTTCTCTTTAAACAGTGAACTTTCTCCTTCAAAGAAAAAAAAATTGAAACTTAGAGGACTCAGGCAGACCCCCTGGATTTAAAATACATCACTGATTTATTTCCTCGTTGTAGACAATGCACTTTAATAAAGGGACACAGAAATAGTCTGAAGCATATAAATCCCACTCTATATCTGTAAAATAACAGTTCCACATTTTTCCGCACGTTGACTGCAAGAAAGAAATCTCATATGTCCCATCTATCTCCTCCTTAATTATTTATTTGCTACGCAGAACCTAGGAGATTTTTCCATAAAATAAGTAAGGTACAAAATAAATGCCACACATAAAAACTTCACTAAAAACTATTGAAATTGTTACCCCCCAAGTCGTCATTGTTATGAAAAATGGAGTGATGTTTTATAGTTTAACACTCCTCTCCTACAATGCCTCTATTAGGATAAGCCATAATCTGGCATTTTCTCATATTTTGTGTGTGGGTCATAATGTTGCTTAAGCGCAGACTGTTGTATTCCTAGCACCCAGCAGAAGAGCAAATTAGTATATAATCACTCCCACAGATCTCTTCGGACCATAGAACAGATTTTTAGGAGAGCTTATCTGGCAGTCAAGATCAATTTGATAAGTGGGGCTTTTTACATTATTTTTCTGACACCACTCTTTGGTGTGATAGTTTTAAATGTGAGTTCTTCACAGGATTTATTGTATATACAGGTTAAAAATGCTCATTAAACTAAGTTATATTTGAAAATAGAAGCAAGAACCAGACTTGAGAAAGGTATTTGCTTCAACAAATTAATTATTTTTAGAGGTATTTTCAGTACTTACCGTCAATAGTACCCAACAATTTTTATTTCAAAAATATGAAAAACGAATGAGGGTAAAATATCGCCTGTGATGAAATAAACCACCTGAAATGAAAAAAAAAAAAAAAAAAAAAGAGCATGATTTCCATGTGCCATTCAGACTGCTCTAATTTAGTTTTGCTCTGACTTTCAGCAAAAAACTTGAAGTTTTAAATGCCTGTAACATGAACACAAAAAGTTGATAATCTATTGGTGAAGGTCTCAGTCCAAAATAATTAAAAGATTTTTGTGTTTTGCTATTTCCAAAAATAGCTCATTGATTCTGAACATTTTTGGGGTACTTCTATAACTAAAGAACAGCTGTTCTAGAATACGGTATTTTTACAGGCAATAATATGCGGTGGCCCTTCTGTTTTTGTTTTTTTTTAAGAAAATTTAAAATGACACCAGTTTAAAAATTGTTTCCTGTTCTCTAGCATTTAGGTTTTACTTCAGATCTGTGAAGTACAATATATCTATCCCCTCTCTGGTAGCTAAGCTCTTTTCTTCTGTCATTTTCCTCTACACAAACTTCAGAAAAAAAACAGGAAAATGTAATGACTGTAATGTTGTGACAGGGGGAGGGTGGGAAATATGTACCGTCCTCAAATCGCTTAGCAGAAAGCACATCTAATGATGCAGGGCAAAAACTGAAAAGTCAAGAAAGGCATGAGATAAGACATGAGCACTGGTCCTTGCACTGGTGTAATGGGGATCCTCCTAATTCCCCACTTTTTAGCTGTTTACATCCCATTGCATCTTTTTCTCTAACGTCAGGCAGGGGGCCTGACTGCACTTCATTCCTGCAGTCCCCAAAGAGCAGTTTCCAGGGCTGGCGTGACAGCAAAATGTAAAGAGCCCTTGTGCTCATCTAAACTATATTATGAACAGGAGTGGCGTAAGTAAGATGAAAGGTTAATTCTTTTCTCAGGTGTTTCCAGGGCATAACCTCTGCAGGATGCCCTTCGTCTTCTGCAACCCAGCTTTCTAGTATACTATGTATTGTTATGATGAGGGACAAAATAGCAAAATATGGATTATTTACTTATCATAAATGAGATTTTCTGTGTTTTCCCATGTTCTGAAAAAGTAAACATAGGCATGGAAACAGTATTTTTATTTTGCTAAGGTGCTTTTGAACCAAAACTAGAAGGAGAGGAGAGATTTACACAGCCTTCTTATGCACAGCATGCAGCAGCGTAACAAGATGGCACAATATTACTCTTCCTCCTTCCTTATTTAAACTTATAACTTCTCTCAGATACAGTTATGTTTGCTCTTAATATCTCTGGCAGATGTTCTGGGGTGAATGATGCAATTAAGAATCCAAAATTCCCATTTCTTCCAGATGCTTATTTTCTCAATATTCACTCACTGGAAATATATTTACTTTCCAGTCTGCGGTGTCTAGCAGTTAGCACACCTTCTGGGTTCCATTTCACAAAATTTCCACAGTTAATCTGACACATGCCAATGCATCTTAGATGAAAGTTTAGCCCCAGTAATCTTTTTTTTTTTTTTCTATCGGTAGTAAATTTACATAACATAACAAAACTGAGCAAAGTTTTAAGTAAGTATTTTAATTAAAAAAACTTTTCATTTTGTTGTTCATAGGTACAATAATTTCTGCTACCTGTCATCTTTTTAAAACTTATCTTTGGCTTTCCCTAGCCTTCCAGCTGACTGAAGGAATTAATGATGATTTCAGTCTTTTCTACGATTCATTCTTTTTACTGAGATTGAATTACAGGCATAACTGCTTCATCCTTGCTCCCTTCTCATCAGGCACGTACATAGTCTCGAGTTCAAATTGTGGATCCAGAACAATTCTGACCTTCCCAGCAACTCAGCCAGTCTCCTACAAGCCCTAGCTCTCCTCTCACACACGGTCCTGAGGCACAGACTCAGCTGAAACAATTCTAATAACTTGCACCTAAAAATACAACGGCACAATGCACCCAAGATTTGTGTTGGTCTTAACAGAACACTTTTCTCGGGCATATCCTTTCTGCAGCTCTGCGTTCACCCAGAATAACCCACACATTCAGCTTCATACTTCAGTCATTCAAGGACGCTTGATATTGAAGCCAGAGGTATTTTGCAAAAAGAATTCAAAGTCTACTGCATTTACTTGAGAACAATTTCCCTACAAGAGTTATACAAATCTATGGGGAAAAAAAGAACAAGACAGACTTGGCAGCTCCTGCCTCAGCCTCCTCATCACTACAGACAGAATTCTTGCTCTGCCTGGTAAGAGAGCCGCACAAAGCAGACTGCTCTTTTATGATTTTCCTGCTTTCTGTCATCTAAACCTCCAAGCCAGCCTCCATTCTCCAGTAAGTATGCCATGGCTTTGCTCCCGTCTATGTGGAGAATTGGTTTTTTCTTGGTCACAGTTAAATGGTACTTTCACGCTTTAATGGGAAGGTCAGAATTTCAGTATTATCCCTCTGCAAATTTCAAGAATTCTTCCTGACTTTCTCTGTATTCTAGCTCAACAAGGAGAAACGGAGCAAATGCCAAATCTAGGTTTTACAACCAAACCTTTTTTAACACAACAGAATGACATTTGCGGAATGATATGCAGACATAAATGAATCTGTCACAGACCAAATTTCACTGGCTTCTGAACTGCAACATGAGACTCCATTTGAACAGTAGAAATAAAATAAGACCTTTACAATTTTATTCGGACATTATGACCCTGATGCAGGAGAAGAATTATAAGGCAGATAAAAGAACAATATCCAAACTGAGTCCTCCTGATAAGAGACTTTCCAAAAGTTCCAGAAGGTTTCCAATAGGTTGCAAAGTCTTTGGTGTATGAATTCAGGGAAGTATTCACACCTACACTGAAAGCTTGAGTTCCCACTTTGTGAAAGGAATGAGCTCTGAAGGGTGTTTCAGAGCACCTAAGAGAGACGCCTAAAACTGGATATGGTGGAAAATTCCCTGAGTTTTCAGTGAGGTTTGAAAAGCACCTAGTATTTTGTGAAGCTCCCATAAATAAATGATAATCATTTTAAAAACACTGAAATGGTCCACTTAAGCTATTTCATCAGTGATGACCTTGCATTTTTCTCTTTCGTCCAAGCCTCTCATTATCTCTGCGTGCATATGCATACACATATGCATGCATACAGACGCAGGCTTTGCTGCTTTGGAGCTGTTGGTTTGTGCAGCTTAGGCTCGGATCAATTCCCGTATCTTCTGAAGAGCTGAGGCCCTTTTACAAATTTACATCAAGTCCTTTACAGTTGGACTCGATGATCTTAAAGGTCTTTTCCAACCGAAATGATTCTATGATTCCATAATTCTAAATCTGTACTACAGTGGAAGACTGTCCCAGTGAGCTTTGAAATGGTAAATCCCCTTCAGCCCCCACAGAACAGAATTAAAAAATTTTGTTCAGAAAGAAACTTTATAAATTGCAACCCAAAACACATAAAGGATTTTTCTCCTGCTGTTCCTCAGAATAGCTGACTGTTTCTGAACATTTCCTTGGCACTTGTATGACTAAAGAACAGCTGTTCTAAAATATTACATTGTACAAGCGATCACTTAACACTGCTATAGAGTAAACTCAGTGAAGAGTGTCAAGACAGAAGGGCATAGTCTTTAGGTATCATCAGCAGAAAATTAATGCAGATGAAAGTTAGATTAACATATCCCCTGAATGGTATAGAAATAATCTCCACATGGGATGTGATTTTCCAGGCACAAACTTCCCAACCTGAACATGTGAAACCCCCTGAGTCGGGTAACAGGGGTGTGCAGTAGATACCGGGATACATATAAGGCAGTCATCACTGCACATATGGAATGTATGTTGGATGTACGGAACGTGTATTAGAAAGCCTGAGGAGCAGTGCGGAAAACCCTAAGACCAGCACTGGGATATGTGACCTCCATACCTGAAACCAGATCTAGACTTTGAAGATAGAATTGCCCTAATCCTGCCATTGCGGTAATTTTACATATCTGGATACTGTTAAAGATCAGACTCTAATTATAATGTGGTATTGACCCATTATATTTGACCTATAAATATGACACGATCTTAACATGTTGAATTTGGAGAAACCATAAGGTAAGGGAAATGGTAAACTAGTCAGATTTTCTTTTCAATTATATTATTGTTTGGTAGTCCCAGACATAAATAAAATTTTATGAGTGTTTCTCTGAGGAAAGAGACAGAAAAAAACAAAGTTGTCGTACCAGTGGAGAAAAATCCGCCTGGTTTCTCAGCCAAAGAAACCTTTCCAGAGTCTTGGACGTAAACTTTGTACTCGTCATGACCTTCCAATATACCTCAAGATACCATCTGAGCTTCAAAGCTGTCAGAAGACCTGGAAACAGCTCTTCTACAATGCATGGCAAATTCCAAGGCTGGAAACTTCAGCCAGAAGGTACATTCAGAGCCCTCCTGCACATAAGGATTCACACTTTCGGAGTAACTCAGTAGATTCTTGTTATCAGCATTAAGTATTTATATAAATAGACAGAGAATTGCATTTCCTCAAAAGGTTTTATCTGTGTAAACTCACTCTGATATTTACCATCAAAATTTTGTAATCATTTTCCCATTTACGACTCCTATACTACCTGTCTGTACTGGAAGAATCCTCTTTAAAGACAGTGTAGCCCATATAGTCAATGAGTAAAAATATTTCCAGAAAGGGAGAAGGGTCTGGGGAGTGGGCAGAGGCATTGTTTTCCTTTCCTGCTCTATGGAAAAGTTTATTTTAGGCATTATCTATGCCATGATATACATTTAGGCAAATGAAAAACTCAGACTATAACTGTAAGCCCAGAAAATAATATTTTAAATCTGAAAATTCTAACAAAACTATACTACTATATGCTACATTAACTGAGCACTTAACAAGTTAATGAAACAACAAGGAAAATTCTGATCAACAGATCCAAGAAAGGGGTACTATTAAACCAAAACTAATTGAATAAAGACGACTATCTAGGGGGGCTAACAATTTCTTTCATACTATTTTTATGGGTTTAATCAAAACTGTGGCATGCAAATGTAAGCACTCTGTTTTCCTAGGCGTAAGGACAAAGGAATCTAGCAGAATGCATTACTTAGTATGCATAACAAATCAACAGGACTAATTTGAAACCAAGAATACAAAACTGGAAAAGTAGATCTCATTCCAGTATTAGGGAAATGTCAACATTTACTTATGATAGGAAAAAGTAACACCAGGGTAAGCATACTATCAGTGTTTTTTCAGTCCTAACATCTTACAATATTTTCCTAACAAAAAAAGCAAAGGAAAGCTTAATCTTCCAAAACAGAAATTAGCTAAAAAAATAACTAATTGGTGGGCCAGCAACCCAAGGGAAGATAACATTACTAATAAATGAAAGGGCTGAAAATGTTAAAAAGTTTGGTATTTCTAACTGTAAAATCAACTATGTAACTTTTACACGAATATAATATTTTGTGCCATCACCTCCTTTCCACTGCAACACAAAACCTGAACGTATTTAAGGAAAAGATCCTGGGTATTCACTCATGGAAAGTTAATAAAAATTACAAGATCAGGCCCAAAATAAAGAACCTCTATGCACTTCCCTGTTACTTGTCTTAGAAAAACATCCAGAAACCATAATACCCGCCAAATACAAACAGAAATATTTTTAAGTTATCAGTATAAAGGAAAATGCATGATATCTCATTGCGACTCTCCAACATCTCTCCCCGCAGCTGCCTCAANGGGGGGGGGGGGGGGGGGGGGGGGGAAATGAAGGCAGCCATTTGCTGTGCTGGAGGCGGCAGCACAGAGAGGAAACAGGCGTAACTCTGCTACTGCCATGATTTCTGCACCCATGTTCCAGTGAACCATCAGAACTATTGGCATCTTGGCAATCGGAGAAAATTATTTTCCTTTATAGCCTGGCAGAAGGCCAAGGAATGTTATCTACTCAATTCCAACAGATACTGTATTAACATTTTAGATTGCAGTGACAGATACTGATATGAAAGTGTTTGACTGACTGTTCTATTTTATCTTCAAGGAAATGGCAATTTTGGGATCAGGTTCTGATCCTGATATAACTGAAACTTTCAATTAATGCCCAAGCTAGATAAGAACATCTAATATCTTTCTTCCCCATGTCTGCCAAAATAACTATCATCTCTCCTTTGTTTCTATATTTAAACATTAATTACAGTCAGAATTAAGTTAGTGAAAGCTGCACACAAAGCATTCTCATTTAAGAGAATCTATCTCTGGGACAAACTTCCACAAGAGATAAGATTATCCATGTATGAGATATTTAGCAAATATGACAAAAGAGTTTGATGAAGCAGGACTGACAGATCGACAATAGACGAGCGGATGCCTCCATCTAATATTTTGACAGACCCCACTGACATCTTCCAGCCTCACCTGGTAGAACCTAACGCATCCCCACACGTGTCTGCATGCTTGCAACTTCCCTCATCTAAGTGTTAGGCAGTTTTCTCCTACCTAATTCAAGCAAAGAACCTGGGAATATGCAGCACAACTCTTACGTCCTTTGACAGGCCCACACAACCAGAAGGTACATGGTGAACACATGTAATTTACCTGCAGGGTCAGATGCCTCACTAAGCTTTATGGTACAGGCACTTCAAAAAGTGCAAACAGAGGAAAAAACGGTTCTGTTGCTGCTGACCCTTTATATCAGAACCCATACCATGGAACTGGGAGTTCTGCGTTCAGTGCCCTCTTCAGCTCAAAGCGGTTCAAACCACATACTTATGTCCCCAGAGAATGCCATTACCTCCAACAGGACTCCTTCAGGAAGGAAGGAGAACAAGAGGGAGCATGTGGCTATCTAGACATTACTTAGCTGGAAGGAGGGATGTCTTTTATCTGGTTTCTGTCCTCTGCACTAAGGGTACTTATTGCTTTTAAAATTGAATACAAACACCCTGCATTACGAACGCTGCCTTCTACACAACGTAAAATCCTCAACAGAAAAGACAAAGGTGTATTCATACTAAAACAATATAACTTCATGATGAAGGCACTTCTATGGAAAGACAAAGGTCTGAATACTTCGGAGGTCTCACATGTACCAGTTAGGGCTATACTTATCTAGACGCTGAGACTCTTAAACACTAGGAATGTAGATCTCAAAAACCAAAATGATAGGCAACCCCTAATTTCCCTGAATGCAGTAAACTAGACAGCATTATTTAGCTGCAATGTGTTGTAGGTATTTACCCAACCTTCTGAACATTGTTGTTAGTAACCTGCACAGTCTTAATGCATTAACAAGACACCAGAGTAAAAGACTGATACAGTCTTTCACCAGCCCTTCTGAATGATTGTAACCTCCAGTGTGATTCCCAGCAGTAGAACCGGTTACATATATTCTACAATGTTCCAGCTGATATAACATTCAAGAACATTTTATATGATTTTTCAAACAAAATGCAATGAGACCAAAGGCAGTCAGAGGTCTGTGGTGGACCTTTTCTTACAGAGTACCCTAAAACTTCAACGGGACTAATAATTCAAAGTCATTATTATAAACTAGACACAATCATATTTTAACACAGAGAAAACTCAGTGGTGTTGAGTAAAGCTGAACAGAAATAAAAGCGCTTATAAACAAATGTGCCCTTGGTCGGATGGATTCCTCTTTCCAAGTCTGTCCTCAGAGCAGAACGCCTCAATACAGTCACATCTCACTCCTTAAGTGCCTTTCTTCCCATCACTTTAAAAGGTGAAGAGCTGTTTGGCTCTTCATCAGCCTTCTCAGCTGTCCCCCGGTCTTTGCTCATGCTGTAGGCTTCCTGCAAGCTAGCCTGTCTCCTTCTCTACCTGACCACCCATGTGCTCTAGAGGCTTTCTCCCACCCCACTCAAGACAGTTTCATTTGTTCTATATCAAGCAGTCAGCACAAGAAAAACAATGTCTTCTGCTCTGCTGCTCCAGATTTAAACATACAGCAAAACAGCCAATCAGGAAGACAAATAAGCAGAACTAATCATCAGGGCTCAGAAGCATCTCCACGTGGGCATTGTCTTCAGTAAACTTCAAGGTACATTTACTCACGTCTGTAATACGCAGTACTTCTGATAATAAAGGTTTCTCCTGGGAGTCCAGGGAGTGAAAGCCAGTACCGGACTTTATATACTGTTATCTGAACATGGAGTCACATGTATAGCAATAGAGTTACACACAGGCAATTAGATGAATATCAGTCAGTGGATAACTGTAAGGAGACAGTTCGGCTAGGAGAAAATCTATGTCAAGGATCAGAGGATCAACGGTATATTTAAGGCACAATTCACAACACTGAGAGTTTGGAAAGCATTGCACAAGACTCAGCAGCATGCCTCGAGTCCCTCACACTGCCCTAGTGATACAAAAGAACCACAAATACGACATAAATCACCTATTTAGTCATCTTAACAGCTGTCCCAAGTCACCAGTGAATTTCACCCCTTGTGCACAGACCAGGCATGAGGGCATCGAGGCAACGCACACAGGCCATTACCATAGCTTTTAACAAAGTGCTATATTATCTCTCCTCAGAACAAATCAATTCCGCAGCCCAGGGGTCGGGCAGAGCCAGGAGCCTGTCACATGCTGATTCAGTGCAGCGTTAGCATTACTGCGCTTGCTAAGGGAGCCGCGCTGAACGCCAGAAGCCAAAAGAACGGACTTGCACCGCCCCGTCTGTCTGCAAGAGCTGTGAGTCCTTCCGCTCGCTCTCCAGAACCAAGCGTGCTACTGTCCGTACTGCCTTATGCTATCACATTTGATTGTGTTTGATCATTACTGTGAGATTTCTTCCCCTAAAAAATGTTTACATTCTCAAAGATACACACGTGTGGAACATGTGTTAGACTATATGGAGCCCTGTTCAGGGCTTGCCACCTTGTGGTTTATTTTCCTGATAGAAAACATGACAAATCTAGACACAAGATTTAAAAGCTCTTCCAGAGCAAACAGAAATTATGAGTTACCCAAAGAAAATAAGATACCCGGCGACAATGATTGCGATTAAGCTGCATTTCTAACCCAGTTCCACAAAGACTTAAAATGTCCAGTCAGTTCCTTAGGCTTCCCAGGGCTGTCCTGCACATTTTATTTCTACTCTTTTCACAAAACAAAAGGAAAGAGACCTGGTGAACAGGGAAGACGATGACTGCTAATGAAAGTCCAGCCACGGACAGAAACACATCAGTACCACCTGAAAGCATGCCGCTGCTACTGTTGGGTTTCTCGCTTCTCATAGCCATACCCATTCCCAAACTCCAGGCCCATGCATGGCACAGGCGATCGTCCTACACCGCAACACTGGTGCCAGCAGTGCTTCTGCCCCAGCAAGGCAGCTGCGAAAGGCAGACTCATCCAGGAAGGGTGATCTAACGAGCAGCTTTAGAGGTTCAGTGGCTCCTTCATTCAGCTGGGCTTCAGAACAGCTGCTCCTCCAAGGAGACACCGAGATCCATTTTCTCCTTGTGAACAGCAAGACGCTCCCTCGGACTTCTAATTTAGTGCAAATTCACAGACAAGCAGGAGCAGCAATTCTGCAGCACAAACCAGCAAGAGTTTAGTTTAACTATATGATAGGCATCAGGTGAATAAGTTCAGCTTCTGAGTGAAATTTTTTAAATGAAAATAAATTATCACGCCTTTTCATCTAGTAAGTCCAAAAATACTCAATTACTTTATTTATCTACCTGGAGTGTTTTCCTGTTCCACAACAAATTCCTTCTGGCAAGCAAGGATTCGTGATTAGCCATATTTTCAAGTGGCTTTTTATTTTATACAGGGATTTAAAATTTATTATAAGGTTTATTGTTTTGTATCTTGATGAATATTAAACTATGCTTAGATTCAACAGCACCTTTAATTTATTTAGACTACCTTATTGCATTATCAATGTAAAAAAAACCTTAGTAATCACAAAAAGCTCAGAGAAATCTAAATTTTGAAAGAGTTTTTAGTTTTAGGGTAGAAACTGTGTCTCGCAATAGCCTCTTGTCAACAAAGGAGTGCTTGTAAGGGATAATCAGTATATTTCTTTCTCAAAAGGACCAGTCCAACACTTGAAACCTTAAACACGGGCTGTGATACAATGGTCGCCAAATCAATTCATGTTCCCTCTGACAGCAATAGCAAACAGGCAGTGATGCTGAACTGATGCCTGCCTGCCATATCTGTCAGTGAACACTATATGTTTGCACAGGTTTATTTGTTTTCCAAGGGCTAGCAATGAGTAGGAGGATCAGGATCAGTCTTATAATAAAATACCCTTATGGATTTCTTTCAGCCACCCTCAAGGTATATCAGTTTTTAGACTCATAACCTTGACAACATCCTTTTGGAGACTGATATGCCACTCTTTACTTGTCTCTTCATACATAGCTGCTGCAGCACAAATGGATCTGGTACTGCGGGTGATTCCCAGGTGCATGTGCTCGGGTAAGGCACACATCACCCCAATAACAGGGTCCCCAGCAAAATGAAAAAGAAAAAGCAGAGTTCCTGTTTCTTTTCAGAAGACAGGATAAATGGAATATAAGCATATGCACACCCAGGAACTATGCAGGAGAACTCATAATCGTGTGTGTGGCAAAAAAGTGAGCTTTGTGTTTTCTTTTAAACACTGTGAGTGCTTATCTATTTTATCTCTCAGACTTTCCGTCCAGACTGGTGAAACTTTAACAATCAGTCAAGATAAAGGGGGCAGACGTGTCTTCAAACCAGTCTTCTCAAGAGAAAGAAGGATGGACTTGGCACCCACGCACCTGACACTGAAAAAACTGTAATCTGAAATCCCAGTTTGTAATCCTGGTGGTTTCTCAACTGGACCTCAGAGCCTGGTTCCCCATGCCCTGCCTCAGCCTCTGTTTTTCTTGCTGCTGAGTTGGGATTTCTCATTTGTGCTGTATCCCTGAAATAAGCGCAACAAGCCTAGAGACAGCCTGTCAGAGTCAGCTGTTTACATCCCTGCTGAAGTCTGTCTGGAGAACAGAATGCTCATTAAACAATTTTTCACACATTGATGATCTTTCCTTCTTGTTCTTTTTCTTTTCTTTTACAATAGCCTTCAGAAAAAAAGAGATGGTTTTAAGAATTGGTGCAACTGGTACATAATATGACTAAGTCAATAGGATAGTAAAGATTTTTTAAAATGTAGATTATCGATCTTTGAAATTGTAAGGGCTCCTTCAAAGTCATTAGGGTTTGTCATGTCAATATGTTAGTAAGGACTTCTATAAATTAAGATTAATGATGCTAGGGATAATTATCACTGAAGAAATTCGCATATTTCTCAGTATTTGGAAACTCCATGCAAAGGTGAACAGTGTCAAGTTCTTCTTGAACGTACCTCAGCTCCATTTCTGCTATTAGACTAGAAGGAAGATTTTCTTTGATGCAATGGGAAGTTAAACTCCCAGTTTCTTTGGAAATCAATGGCAGTTGAACTGTGTAACTCTGATTTGTGCTTTTTAAAATAATTCCCCATATACAGTGAGTGCAGCTGATTTGCAGATCTACTAAATTCACAAGCCAAAATCCTTCTGAATATTTTTTCTTTCCAAAAGAATCTGAACACGTGAAATAGCTGCTTTTCCAAATTAAACACTCTTATTATTATTGTTCCCTGCAAGACTTCTTCATATATTTTGCTAGAGGCGTGAAAAGTTAAAACTAAAAAAAAAAAAGGAAGAACCAAAGCTTTTTGTTAACTTGCAGGAATGTAAAGAAGTCCCTAAAGCTAATAACCTGATTTTGCAATATTTTTTGTGCATATTTTTTTAATCTAAAAACATCAAATTCAATACTTCTCAAGTTATTTCTGCTCTAAGGCTGGGGCTCAAACGCCAAGTACTGTCCAGATAATTAATGGAATAGCTCTGCTGGGGTTTCCCTTGCATGAACATATCAGGAAAGATAAAATTGGTGGGAGATCATTTGATTCTCAATTATGAAGCACTAATTCCCCAAACAGTCCTTAGGATTATAATTTGTTTCCATTAAAATCTTGGTGACAGGTTTTACTCATCATTTTTTCAAAAAGAATATCAAGCATACTTTGGCAAAGTTTGAATCGGATTGAGGCAAACACAGCCTGATCACCCTTTGTGGATGGAACCAAAATGATCTGGAGATGAGCTTTTTGGTTTTTAAAGAAAGATAATCAAAGACAAAAGAAATCTGAATCCAGGCTAGGATATCTTGGCTCTTTTTCAACAGATGACTGAAACGGCAAGCAAATCCATATTCTGTTTCAGAGGGGAAACAAAGGCTGAGCAAAGGGTGTCAGCACGGTTCCTGTCTGGCATGATGCCCATCTTTGGTGGCCTGCAGGACCACATCAGGATCTGTTTTGTCTGCAGCCAAACTGCAACTCGAAAATGACTTTGCAGAAAGTGCCTCTGCATCCCAAAGTGAGGAATTTTGAAGAAAGATATCTTCACACAGCAGAAAAATAGCTAGCAGCTGGATATATAAAATACCTGATCATAAAATCCTGTCATCAGAAGGAACATTATAAAATGTACATGAACATAGAGAGATGAACTGGCTGGTGTTATTGGAATCCTAGTTAACTCCTTAGCTCTCGCTACTTTTCATGTCCCACCTTTACTGAAGTTGTTTATTCTGATCTTGAATAAGTGGATAAACAGCCAACAGACACTATATGAAGATGAGAAGTGGACTTCAAAATCATATTACACTGCAGATCACATTTCTATGATTTCAAGTTATATTAGCTTATAAGAAGACATTAGTATGTGAATCCAGGTTTTTCCTTGCATTAGGGGTTTACAGAAACAAACAAACAAAAAAAAGGTGGGGGGTGGGGAGGGACGCGGCAGGGAAGAGCTTTTTACAAGCTTAAATAAACCATCACACCTTCTGCTTGTCTGTATAGATCTTAAGGGCTGGAATGACCAAGAAGAAACAAATCTCTCATTGTCACAAGTTACTAAAGTTCCTGGTCCAGTATTAGGAATGAAGCATAGAAAACAGACAACACTGCAAAGCAACAGTCTTTTTGTGGTGATGAAACAATCGCATTCAGCACACGTTACCCGTGAAGTTAACTTTGACAGAGAACTGCACACAGTAGCAGCATACATGTTATTCAAAATCATTTCTTTCTAAGGTTATTTCCATAACTTCATTTGTGGCACACATATTTGCTATCTGATATACCTATTTTTATGAGACAAGCAGATTATTTGCTTTTTTACTTTACTGCCTTTTACCACGTTTTCAACTGTACCATCGTTGCAAAATGATCAACAAGATACTAAAATTAAAGAATGCTGAAAATGGGACTGAAATACTTAAATTCTCACGAAATGAATAAAAGTCTACCCATTGAAAATTCTCTTCCTTTGGTACTCATTAGTGGACCAATACCAGGAGACAAAGACACTTAAGGAAAAAAGGTTGCATAGACTGGACACTTCTGAATTTCTTAACAGAAGCCACCGACACCGCAATATAACAGAACAGAATGGTATTTCTTACCTTTATGATGATTTGCCCCAGATGCTAATTTCCCCCACAGCGTTACAACAAATATTATTATTAGCAGTTTTCCTTTTGTTGCTTTCTGTAAGTATCTCTTATTCATCCTGAAAACAAAAACACACGAAAATAAGTATTTATCTTAAGACTTCTTTAAAAAACATTTTTTGTCTTAATTTAAGGAGAATTCAGGAAGTTTTTATAAGTGTCTGGCTGTCAAGCCTTGAGTCTTAAACTCTGCTTAGCTCTAAATGAGGTACATCGTACAGAGCATTATTAGCATATCCTCCCTCCCTGGTCCTCCAGCATTCCTCCACCCTGGTCAGTACCAGGAGAATTCAACACCTCCACTCATCGCGTTTCTCTCAAGGCACAAGCAGTGTTCACAACCACAGCAGACTCCTAAGCTGTCAAGAAGGATGAATCCGTGCAGCTGTGCTGCAGGTTTTGATGAACACAGCAGCTCCACTAGTGTGTCTGGGGACGGTCATGGTCAATGTGGTCCTCTCTGACCAGCGGAGCAGCGGAGGTTTTAGCTTTTGGGATCGCAACTCTTTTTGGATTCTACCCACAAGTCACAAGGAGATAACAGATTTTAATAGACTGCCAGCACACATAACCATTCCACAGAGAAATCCTGTTAGGAAGACATGAGTGGTTTGGAAACATGGACTCGAGCAGGGCAGATTCACTAGTCTCTCTCCTGTCTATCTTTGGGTAATGAAAAGATTTGATTTACTACACCAAGGGAAATTGCACACAGCTACCCTCATCTTGCTCAGTGATGTTTTCGCTGTGACAGCAAGCCACCGTGGTGGCTCAAGCACAAGGTAACACATGACTTATTTCTCAGTAACCTCCTCCAAAGACAAAATACCCCTCCACCTGCCAAAAAGACAGGTTCAGGAACGTAGGCTCTAGTGCTTAAGGATTATAGTTGTGCAGAGGGTGGCAAGAGGTATAATAATGAAACCTCCTCTCACTTTTCATTCTCTGTAGAAGAGCCCTAGGGAGTTGGCTAAGAAACAGCTCTGCACGATGGTCATGTTTCTGCTGATAGGACAATAGGACAATAATGCCTATTCCAAATCACTTACACTAGTAAAGCTGCAAATTTGATCACTTGAACAAAATTATTGCTATTTTGTAATGCCTGGAACTAGGGTGCCTTTCTGAGCAGAAAAAAACTGCATTGCTTCAGTATAGTTGCACATTTGTCTCCTATTCTGTTCATAAGAAGCCCAAAGGAATTTAAGAGCATCTTTTTTGCTCTGCTTGTGTGCAACACTATCTTGGGCAACCACAACCCTGTGAAAAGCAGACCGCTCTAATACGGAATTAACAGGTAGCCTGTTCAAAGTCCCAAATCTCTTTCCATTCCTTCAAAGCAATTCCTTTCCTCTGAGCAAATTGCTTTCTAATAGAACACCACACACTGATAAGGCAACCCCACACACACCCCACAACTCCACTCGTGATTTCCAGACTTGTAACCAGACCACTTCCCGCAAAACTGCCCATCTTGCTCTCCAGGAGATTGGTGTGATCTTGTTAAGCACTGGTAAGTTTCCACACCAGGCTGTGTGTAACAAAACACGATGACTCAAATTAAGAACCCACTGAGGAGTGTACCACACCCTTTTAAACCTGAATTCAGAGCAAACAGAACTCAGCATCCTTTGACAGAAATCACACATCTACAGTGTGTTTCCCAGAGGTTCAGATATCACATTTATCAGGGAAAAAGAGAGAAGAGTAAGCAACTGCTATATCTAGGATGGTGGATGTGCCCCTGAAAGCCTGACTGATTAATAATCACAGTGGAGGTCGCAGTGTGCTGTGAACCACACCAAGCTCTGCCTTCTTGCACTGATTCCAGTGCCTTTGGAGTGTAAACTGCATATTCATCATCAGCTCCAGGTTTATGAAGCACTCAAAGCTAAAGGGAAATATATTATTTGTCACTGTAAATAAGAACAAAAAAATGAAACTGGAATGCACATTCAGCATATGCTCTTTCGCAGCCATCCCTGTGAGCAGAACATGAATTAACTCTTTCACTCCTGGATTCTCTTACTGCACCTGTTATGATGCTGGCGCCAAGTCATCTCTCATTAAAATCAAATCTTTCTTCCTCACCTACTCAACCTCGCTGCTCAAAACCCAGTGGGATTTGCACCATTAAGCAAAGTTGAATATAATACAGTTGCCTCCTGTACTCTGCCGATGCCAGATCCACTCGCTGCGCTGCAAGGCTGGCAGCAAATGCACAGCAGAAAATGCAAATACATAAGGAAAAAACAGCAGCAGCAGGGGGAAAGAGAGAAAACCAACCTATCTGCCTGTGAACAGCAGCCCCTCAGGGTAAGTGGCAGAGTGAAGATACAAACCTCTGCCCACAGCCCAGCACACCAAAGAGGAATAAGCCAGAACTGTATATAGAAGACATTGTTCTGCAAAGTACAGGAAGGGTTTCGGCTTTGACACAGAAAATCTGGGATCACTGCCATTGCCAGATTTTCCAATCATGAGAAAAACAATACACCTTTTCTGTACCACAAGCCTGTTACACTATTGTACATTACTTTATTCACCTTTAGAAGGACAAAAATCGTAACTTTGTCTTTTAGCTGCCCCATAATAGTCACAACTAGCAGAAAAGTCAGTGTCAGTAGCAGTTCTAGCTTGGGACTAATAGTTCAGGGGCCATCAGCAGAAGTACAGAAAAAAATCTCAGCAGTTAAAGTATCCGTAACATACAGCAGCTCAAGCTGGAAGATGATGCTAAGTTTCAAAGTAATTATGCGGTATAACACGAGACTTGCAGTTGTGTGCATCGGCCACTAACAGCGGTCAGTCCAAGGACAGAAGAGTGGCTGCATAAGCACAAACAAAGTACTCTGCTCCCAGCAGTGCTGGTACACACACAGAAGCCGTGCTGTAGCAATAGAGCCCTGGAAATAAAAAAAAAATGAAGGTTTTGTTGCCCAAGAAACTCAGGGGGTTGAGATGGATGCACCTCATCAGCAAAGCAGGCAAACAGCTAGAAACAAGGAAAAAACATGAGATATGCTCAGTATCTGAGCGCGTGCATTATCACCTGGGCTCAGAAACTGTGATGCTGGGCATTTTTTGTGGATTTGCAAAGCAGCCCATGATATAGCACTGAGAAGACACTGGAACTAGATAGGATTTGACCTCAGCTCTGAAACGTAACTATTAGCCTCTTGCAACCCCAATCCATGTCAAGTAAGTGCATCCAGGAAATAAAATTCAGTCCATTATTGTACTGTTATTACACTAACATAACAGGCTGTGTTAAATAGAACAAATGAGCTCTGAAATGAGGTCTACTTTTCCTAGAGCTCCACAGACCAACTATAACTATTAACCTGAATGGTTTTCTCTGTGAAACATTTTCCTCTTCTATTTACCTTTCTTTCTGCAGAGCCTCTCCCTTGCAGTGATCCTTACAGCCTTCAATAATGCCACATAAGCCAAAGGTGATCAAAACTGAGAATAGCCATGCTATAGGAGACCTCTACATTTGAAAATCAATTTTACACAAAAATACAAACTTTATGTGTAACAAGAATTTCCTGCAGTTTCTAACCTCAACATGTTGGAAATAAAACCAAGGAATTCTCAGCACTTTCACACAAAAGAGGAAAGGAAAGGCTGCCATGTTCCAGTTCATTTTTCAATGTGCTCAGAGGCAAAGAAAAAGAAAGATAGCTCCTTTTGTGGTTCCAGGGACACGTTCAAAATAAAACAAAAAGATGTCACCCACATAATTCAAGCAGGCAGTGGCTGAGTGTGAGATGACTCTGCAGTGACCAGCTCTTCACTAACACCGTAACACAATGAATAAATTCATAGGACTTGTTACTTTTGCTCCATAAGGTTCCTTTCCCTTGAAGCACTCTCCATGAAACCATCACTGGTCTGGTGTCAGGGACTCAAGGATAGACTGTTTTGGTCATTACTGACAAAAATAGGTTAAAAATTGCAGGATGTTTTCTCAGGGTGAAACCACACCTGATGCTGCAGAGAAGCTTCACAGGCTGCTGTGTCAGCAGAAATCTTTCTCCCTTGGCTTATCAGAAGCAAACTGTGAATACCCTAATAGGCTGCACAGGCTCTCCTCATCGCTGCTCCATCTCACTCTCAGCCCCCTCCCAACAGCAGATGTGGTCAAACTGTTCAGCTGTACTGAAACTGCCATGCGATGTGTATTTTCAATTTCACTGCAGCAACGTAGCATCCATAAGGTTTTGAGTTTCTACTTTCTTCCTTCTTTGCTTCTGGGCTTGAGATCAGCCACCTTTCCAACAGTTCAGAAATAGAGAAGAATCACATGGGAATTGCCTTACATTGTATGGCCAGTGCTAAATTGCCTTGCTTTCCTATTTTAAGTGAAGTGTAACCTCATGTAATCTTTATTGTTGAGGAGAAAACAAAACCATAAGGAAATAATAGCTTTCATTCTTCCTTAAAGAGCTCATACACAAATAAAATTCCCATCTGTTTCCTAGGAGTAACAGAATTTTTCTTTGTTGCTCCTTTTCTTTCTTTTCTTTACAAACATCGGGTTCTGTGAAGCTGTTCAAAATTCATTCATTCCTGCTTTACATATGTAGAAACTTTCAGTGTCAGTAAGACCCATTTGTCTTCTGCAAACACACCCACCCTGTGAATGCAAGTGTGCATCGAGAAGAGGTAAGCCCATTTCTCTACTCAGTCCTGATGAAAAGTTTGAGACAAAAACCTGATAGAAAATTAGTCCCACATTCTCTTACTTTTCTTTTTAGGACAAATATTTTATTTGCTACTTCAGAGAAACCCTAAATGAGTAGTAGAAATCACTTCTGACCCCAAGTCTCTTGTACAGAAATAATGCAGCCATTTAAATTGTGTTCTGCACTGTGTTGAATCTTACATTATTTATTAGTTGTGTTAGTTTCTACATCCCACGCGATGCAGGTATTTGCAGTTTTATTTAGCCTCTCCTGTGTAAGCTAATGCAGATTTAAAAATGCCCCTCTGGTGGATAAGGTCACTTTGTAAAAGTAACACCGATGTGACCCCTGTGTGTTTGCATATATATAAATTCCCTCTATGACATTCCTGTCATGTTTGCTCAGTGAACAAGTAATTTGCCACTCTCATTACTTCAGGTACAAGGTAGCTTGTGAAAATCAATCTTCTTTCTGCTTCATACATCACAGCCCGTAACAGACACAAAGTGCATTCTGATTCTGAAACGAAGCTGGGGGAAAAGCACAGACCCGTTCTCATAAGCTACTTTCTTTGATCGAGGTGGGCAAGGAAAGGAAGAGAGCCGGCATTTAGCCTAGCAGAGCACGCAGGTCTTACGTAGGGGAGTCACACGGGACATCTCTGTATGCAAAGCAAAAGGGGTGGGGTTTGTTGTTTTTGTGGGTTTGGTGTTTTTTTTTTTTCAAAAAGTTGCCGATTTCCAGTGTGGATCTTTTAATAGCAGAATAAGTAGCCCTAGAGAGATTAGCCCCCCCCCTCATTGAGAAATATTTGGAAATAGTTAAAGCATTGCTGGCAGATCAATACAGCAAGGTTGTCACTGTGACTTTCGGCTGAAGTGAACTGGCGGAAGCAGATTGAAGAATTTTAGGCTTAATGCCATAAGGAGGGCTTTTGAAAGGCCACTGTGCAAAGACTTAAGACACTGAGGCAAATGAATTCTTCTGCCCCAAAGTCCTTCAGCATATGATTGACATGCATGCCCATACTTGTCTTTTATTTAAACCAATGTGACTTAAGCACATGCTTAAATTTAAGCACATACTTTCCCAAACAGAGATGTATGTACACAACATGAGTTCTTGAGAAATTATTAGCAAGTGAGCTTTTATAAGAAGAGACAGTTTGAAGAAAAGGAAATATCTCAAATATCTGAAAATATGCAAGAAACAAAAAAAACATTTTTCTTTACATACTGCAATTAGTTTCCCAGGAGCAGGAACCTGGAGACAGAGGCACATACAGGTAATTACATTTGCCTGCAGTATCTTATAGCACTTGGATGTGAAATTTACATATATATTATTGTTTCCAAAATCTGATAAGCATGGATGCTTAAATTGCCAGAGGTATAAAATGCTTTTGCCACTGAGCTGCGTGCCACCTCACAGCTAGAGACTCTGAGAGATTATGGGGAAACCTTTTTTCTTCCAAAAAAGGTGTGTATGGTTGTGATGATACCTCCTTGAAAACTCAGATGATACTGATGAATGGCCTTCCCTCTAAATTGCTATCAATGTTAATCTCCCCTGCTTCCAGATTAGCACCAGCTCTTTGTAGACACAATTGATTGTAATTTTCACCTTCATTAATTTTCAGATGCAACACCTAACTGAAAGCAATAAAGAAAGCAAAGAGTAAACAAGAAATGCACTGTCCTTCTAGCCAGCTTCAACTCAAACCATACAGCTGTATTTAACTGTGTATATATTAAATTTCTTTCCGGGTCATTTCATCAAGACCAGCAAAAGAGTGTTCACCTGATGAACATTGATGCTGACACATTACTAAGTACACAGAAAGAAAATGTCATGAATTTTGGTGGGGTTAAATTCTGTACTTCTATGTATTTATGAAAATATAAAACTAATAGTAATAATCTAGCATTAGACCTGCACATCCCATTCATTGTATTTTTAAGTGCTAACATAAAACAGTACAGAATATTTAAACATCCAAGATATTCTAATATCTTTAATCTGCCCAATGATGTCCTACACCCTTGTGAAATAAGCTCTTACAGTTAAGTGTTCAGTATTAGAAGGTACTTAGGCTCCAATTCACATCATTTTCTCTGGTAATATTATGCCACTTTAAACTCTTTCTCTCCCAGTTTCGGTGCTTAAGGGAGCTTTACGTCGTAGGGGGCGACTATCTATTCACTTAATCATCACGGCAGTAGTATTTGCTTATATCTTACATGTGATCCTCTTGCAGACGGTTATTTAAATTTTCTTTATTCACATCTCACTAACCAATCAAAAGTTTAACTGGAAAAAAAAGGATAACGGTTCAATGGGCTTTGAACAAAATGTCTCACTGAGACCTGAATCACTAGGTATGCTGTGATTTCATAAAGGCCATTGCAGTGGCAGAGATAAGCCTCCAAATCTATCAAGGCAGAGAAAGCATCAAATATTAGTGGAGAATGGCAGCTGAAGTGCTCATATTTAAAAGCAAGGACGAAAATGATCTGGGCAAGCGTAAGCCTATTAGTCTGACCTCTTCAGTTTGCAAGAGCTTAGAACAGGCTTTGAAGAAAAAGATAAATTAAAGACAGAGAAGTAAATAGAACATAGGATAAAACGTAGCAGTGTTACTAAGGGTAGATTGCGCCAGACTAACTTGACAGCTTTTTTGATAAGATAACTGATTTTCCAGACAAAGAAATGAAGTAGATATAATTTGTCTGGATTTAGATAAAGCATTTACTACAGTGTCACTGCGTAACTTACACATTAAGCCACAGACTCTGTGGATTACCACAAGAATTGAAAGGCGGATCCAGGTGTGATAACAGCAAGTAGTAGTGAAAGGGAGTATCAGGGATTAATAGCATTTCTGCTACAAGTTGGGAATCCATCATTTGAAACAACACGTGTAAAAACAACTACTTTATTTCAGCTGATCACTCAGAATACATCAGCATGAATGTGACATGAGGTGGCTGTGAAAAAGGCAAATCCTATAAATTACTAAATGATATATTTCTAATAAAGACACAGAAGGATGAGTATGCATTTTCTTAAAGTATCACCCAGAATAGTCTATACAATTCTGGCCAAACATCTGCACCAAAAAAAAAAACCAACCTGAACCCACACAACATATGGGGACAGTGTAATATGATGGTCACAGGAATGAAGACCCTACCACAGCAGAAGTTTGAAAGAGCTTGGTTTGTGGAGCAAAGCAAAGGAGCAAAAGCAAAGGCTGAAGGGAAACAGAGATTGAGGAAAAGAAATAAACACACTGAGGGCAAGACACATATCCATAAGAAATGGATTAGATAATATCTTGCCAGCAGACAGGATCAAGATGCTCAGCTCTGTGATTCAGGAAGTCTCTTCCAGTCTTGTCTCTACGTCAATATCATGATCCCTTTTTGTACATTCGTACAGGAAGTCAAGTGCTAGTTTTTTCATGACAAAAACTATAAGCAAGTTCTTTCCAAGTGCATTAGTGTAGTGGGTTTTTTCCCTGAGTCATTTAACCCTCCTCAAAAAAACAAAAGTCACAGCATCTCTCTCTGTGATATCCTATGTGAAAAAAACTGTGACGGTCCTCACTGATGACCTGAATCCACGTTGGATTCCAGATAAAATTAACCATGCTGTTGAACATCTGATTAAGATTAATATTGCTCCTTATTTTCCAACATCTTCAAGGCATAATTGCCATCTCTGTGTCAGAGATTCTATGATTCTATAATATTTAACACAAACAGTCACAGTACTGTATTGGTGGACGATTCAGTACTAAAATTGTTTTTTCAGTAACTTCAGTGAATCAAAGTCATACTGCTGAACATGGGTGACCATTCCATGATTCACACTCCCTCACTTTCTTTAGAACTCACTCTCTTTTCTATCACTCTTGCTTTAAATTGAAAATCTTCCTGTTAACCATCATGTTTTTAACATTGCCATCAAGGAAACATAAAACTGGCAAGCATCACAATTGTCAAGATATGAAGGAGTTTTGTTTTCCTCAAGAGTCCAAATGTAGAAAACAAAAACTACATACTTTCAAAAATTAATTAAGCATTTTAAGGTAAAAAACAGAAGAAACAATATCATTAGAAGTATTTTAAGAGTGTGAATACACGAATTTAAAAATTTCTGTTATTATTAAATCCATTTAAAGCGACTACCGTCTTAAACATAATGTCTTTCAAGCAATACTGGAGGACTAATTCTGGGATTCTTATATGGATGTAAGAATGTGGTTGTATTACACGACTTTGCCAGACCTGGAATTTAGTATGTTCACAGGAACCATTCAGATTCTACTGCATGACTTCCCTACTGAATGTTAAATTTTTCCAAAGAATTCTTCTGGAAAATAACACTGTGACAGCCCTCTGCAGATGAACAGGGAAGCAAGACTCAGACCAAGTTCCCTCCTGCTATTTTCATGACAATTATATCTGTCAATAGGCAAAGTAGCACTTTTGACAAATAATAGGTAGGTCTGAGCCCAGTCTGTGTTTTATACCTGACTCCTACACATTTTGGGCCACACCTGAAAGCAAGGGTTCAAGTGTAAATAAAAAATGACAGGCTGCTCAAATCACAGAAAAATATGAAGCTTGCTTGTGCCATGACCAAAATAGCTCTACGAGCTGACATAACACGCTAGGAAGATAGGAGAGTTGTCGACTGGGAGTAAACTAGTTGAAACACAATTGGAACACATTCCTCCACTCTTTTAGTGTCAAGTCCTAACACATGCTCATTCATCATAGCCACCATAGGCACCACTTCCAGGGAAAAAAAAGAGACCAATATTAGACCAGGCTCTTCCAAAATATGGATCTGGTACATAATCCAAATCTCTATTCCTGAGCTAATGCATAGAAAAAGACTTCTTTCACTTTGAAAGATGCTAAAGAAAGGAAGCCAGGCTGCACAAACAACCTTCAGCTAACCAGTTGGGAAGTAGAACACAAAGTTCAGCAGCTAATCTAGATACAGAGCCTTGTACTCAGCAGAGGTATGCCCACATAGGCACACAAGGAAAATCCGAATTTTTAACTTACTCGTAGAAAAGTACAGCGTCTTTTCTGTCTATGCACAGGGTTTTATCAAATATTGGTGTTTTTTTGGCCCTGGCATGCTATGTAATCTGTCACATATACTATAATAACTAATGCTGTCTTGAGAATCATGTTATATGCCACACAATTTTGAAGTCTCCTCTCAGTCTCTATTTCCTCATCGGTGTTCTGAAACAGTAAGAAATTATTAATAACCTGCTCACACTGAAAAAAAAAAAGAAATCGGGGTATTCCTGTGATGGCTTGCTAGGAATGGACTCAATTCAGGTCAGGATTTGCTTAATGATGGCTGAAGTATCTCAATGGCACCCAGACTTCCTTGAAAAATCAAATCAATTTCCCAGCCCCTTTTCAAACACCCTCTTTCAAAGGGTAACAGCAGCTATATAAGAGCCATATTGACCATACAATTCTGAGTTTCATCCAAGTGAATGTACATCCAGAAACAATGCACTCACTTTGGCATGTACTACGCCAGCCTTGCAGTGGCATTCTAAGATGGCCAGGACCTCATTAAATAGCCAGTCATAACCTGCACTTCCTACAAGTTTATACCCAGCTTCCTGCTGCAGGATATGGAGTATTGGGTTTGCAGGTAGAGCACAACAGGAGGATGAATGACAAAACAAATGAAGCTTCCTCTAGTGCCCTGGATCAGAGAGTTTTAGGAGGTGCAAATATGTTAGCATTTCAGTTTGGAGCTTGACTTCATTTTTCAAACAAATTTATGAGTTGTCTCCATTTACTATGATCTGGATCACATCATAGAATGATTCTAGAGGACATGAAGTTAATCCTTTTTATATGAAAATAAAGCAGAAGATGAGCCTGAGAGTGCACCTAATACACTCCAACAGCTTAGGGGTGTTCAGTTCAGAGGACAAGAGCTAGTCGAAACACTAAATGAATATAATGTGGGCATCGTGCCCTCAGCAATGACAGTTCGGGTCTACAAAATCACTTCTGTAGGGATAAACTATTTGCTAATATAGATGCAGCCCTATAATCTCATGAGGAAGGAGATAATTATCATCATTATTTTATACTTGGATAAGATGCCCTCTTGGTTGTGATTAATCTGAAAAGCATTTTCAGATCCTCAGCAAACCTCAACAGCATGTTGAAAGGGACCTGTCACTCAGGAGGCCCTCAAACAAGTTCTGATCTGCATTTTAGGGTCATTATTCCTACCGTGACACTACAGCAAAGGGAACGACAGCCTGTGTGCCAAAATCAGGCAACAGCTACCTGCAGTACACCCCCCTAATTTAGAGCATAGAGTACAGAATAAATTACTTCAAATTACTCAGTGAATTGTTCGTTTTTGTGAAACAGCAAATCCCTTGTCTTTCAATGCAGAAAATTAAAGACAAGAGCTTTGCTGTCTTTTTGCACACTGAGTACTACCTAATTTACAAGCAACTCTACTGTCAAAGGAAAGTACAACTCATTGTAAAACTGTCAAACTGGATACTTTACTGGCTCCATACCTGCCGTTCTCAGGCATTGGATTATTGACAGTTTTTCCCTGAGTGTGGTAGCGAAGCCACCAATAACCACACTTTTAAGGTGCGTAGGTTGACCCTTCTAGCTGAACAGCAAAAAACGACAGGCCAAAAGGGAAAGCCTACGAAATTACTGACTGGAGGTGGGACAGGCCCTGTCCAGGAAGGACCTGCCCTGCCCACCCCATGAGGACCCCCTACATCCCCTGGCCCAGAGGGAAGGCACTGGCTTCGTGTTGCCCTGGCAGACAGGACTTGAGTTCAGACCGAGCCTAAGTACATTTTGGTGGATTTTATCTAAAAACAAAAATAAAGGTCATTTTCATAATTAGATTAATTTTTTTTAGTTTATTACAGTTTATGAGAAGTTTATGAGAGTAAATTAAATCTGACTCAAGATGTTTTTTGTTCCCTAATACAAATTTGGCTGAGAAAATCCTCAGATGTTGCCATATTTATAACAGGATTAACTGTTTCTAACAAACTCTCCATTTACATTCTTATGCATGCTCAATGGAACAAAAAATTATTTACTTTTATTTGTATTTAATTATTAAAGAGGGTTATGTCATTATACTTTCATAACAATTGCATTAACGGCATCAGTATTAGACACAAGGATGTTCAGCATTCCATGCATTTTGTTTCACAAGAAGGGGTTACAGACAGTGTTTGTAGTGTTTACGATAGAGAGCTTTTTTTTCATTCTTCATTTTATAATAATTAATTGGAACTGTCTAGGAAGTAAGCCAATAATGCCTATTCTGCTGTCAGGAACATACAAGAGCCCTACAGTCCACTCCAATTCTTTTACTTCTGTCTTACAAAGGTTTTCCATGCATCTTCTATACTAAGACAGCATTATTCTCTAAATGTGCAAGACTTGAAAAGAGTCTTTAGATAAGAATGAGAATTAGCTAGTACAGCATAGGAAGAGCCATAAATGAAAGCCATCAGAAAATTACGCAAACTTCTAAAGATAAATGATGAGATAGAAAGGTTTGGAATGTCATTTCTGTGAAATCATGATTTAATTTTAATAAGGGAGCATTATAATTTGCTAGAGCACAGGTATAATACTGTACATATGTTACTTACTAAGAAAAAACTGATATAATAATATTTCCATACCATTTCAGTCATAATTATAGATACTGAACTGCCATCACCACCAAAGGAAATAATTATGTGTTTGCCAGACTTGCAGGAAACTATATGTATGATACTGAGATCAGCAGTTCGTTATATGTTGTTATAATTTTGGAAAATCACTGCAGCTTTCGTAACTTGAAAAGAAACAAAGCACAATCTAAGGAAACGTGTATTTCCTTCTGCATCAATTAATTCTATTTTATTTTAACAGCTATCTGCCGTGCATTTTCCACAATCTTTATCAGTAAAAGGTGAAAACTGTTCTTATAACGCTGATCCAGTAAAGGATGTTTGCTCTTTTTATATTCCTCCTAGCATAACTTGCAGTTGTGATTGCTGACAATGGGCCTCCATTTCAGTACCCTATTGCACAGTGAAGCAAGCAGAGCTCCCCCAGTGTTTTCTTGATATTTGGTGTTTCTGTGAAAGCTTCCAGAGTCCAATAATTAGACAAGAACTGCAATTTTAATTATCCTTTGTAGTTGCAGAGAAAATGTGGTTTCTACGGGCAGTAAAACAAAAAGATATATTTTTATGTATTAAAGCCTTGAGAAAATGAACCCAAATTTTGGGACAATCAGATTTGGTAAGTATTGCCAAATTTTTGGTTTGGAAATATCCAGTGGAGGTTATGTGTTTATTTTATGCTTCTTTTTTCAAAGTATCTACAGATGCTGTATGGAAATTTATTCTGAATAGCTACATTAACTTTGATAAATTCACTTACATCATTGTTGTTCATGTCTAATTAATATAAATGCCCATCTGGGAATATAAAAAATTTGCATGAAACAAGTCACAAATTCTGGGAAGGGGAATTTTCTCCTCATTTCCCTATGTAAGTTTTGAAATTTCACAGAGAAAAATGAAATTGAGATTTCAAGTTCAAGATGGGTTAGCCCATAAGTGAATTAAAAAATGCTGCCTAATGTAAATTACTTACCATAGAAATACATATCTTTAACAAAAAGCCATTAAGATAAATGGAATAATCAAGATGATAAAAGAAAGAAAAATTTATTAAATGACTGCTTCTTTCATTTTCTTCTGCTTTTTAATAGATTACAATAGGTGCCCCTTCCTTTTTTTTGGTGGTATCACAGCAATGCGTCTTTTGTTTTCACTGTCAAACCCAAATGCTGCTAAGACTCTGTCTCCTGTGAATGGTAGGAATGAGGATGAATTCTCATAAATATATTTCTGGGGAAAAAAAAAAAGAGTCATGAATTTGCAAAGTTACTTTCTTTAGGTATTTTCAGTGATAGCTGGGGTTGCTCTTCTATATCCACTCTAATACGTTGTATTTGATATTGGCAATTCAAGCTTCTTCAGTAGAATAAGGAGGACCAAAATCTCATTGAAAGAAAATAGATGTCTGAAGGACACTTCTTTGCACACAAAATGAGACCCGTGCCATTTTCCAACCCTATGTTTTCCTTGTACTTCACCTAATATAAAATAGAGCTGATGAACCTAAGTTGTATGCCATGACCCGAAAGTTTACCAGTCATCTCAAACTATTCATCATCTCATTAACTGCAAGATGTGCAAAGCATATACATGAACAAACAATGAAATGTAGTGGGAAAGCAACTCACCCAAAATGTATTGCTCCAATAAATATAAACCACTATATATTTGCAGTGTACGGTCAGCCAGATTAAGCTCATCAAATATCAGTTCTTTATTCAGCTATAATGAAAACCTTTTACGTAAGGCAAAAGATAGATGGGACATTCCTCATGACTGCTGTAATTCAGGAATACTTATCTGCAGGCAGTATGGGAAGGAGCATCCTCACCAAAAAAAGTTTTTCTCTGAGTCTCAGTATATTTTTCTATTTTGACCCATTCCTCTAAACACGATTGCTGTCAAATACTATTAAAAAATGAAAATGCTATGTAAATCCTATGTTTTGTTATTATTGTCTTCTAGCTTGTGTGATGCTAATAGGCAGATATGCATTAATGATTTCAAAAGTAGGGGATCAAAATAAAGATGGGCCCACATTAAGACTTGAGACCAGAGAACCACAGTGCTTTAGCAAAGTTCAAATCCAGAGACGAATTTTAGTCCCAATTAACTTAAAAACATCCTAACTCTTATTTTCAGATTGTGAAATGCATTAAAAGAGGGATAGAATTTATTTCTTTATAGCAGGAGGAAAGTTCTATAGCTTACTTGCTGAGAAAATACAGTTTCATTGATTAAAAATTATGTAGAAATTTGCACTGAGGTCACCTAGACAGCTGTGAGGAGGAAAAAAATAAATTAAACTAAGTATACAAAATTAAGGATAGAGCAACAGAACTTTTAATTTCATAATACTGCATAAGTCATTCATCCAGAATATGGAAAATCCACATTCAGGTCCTTGAAGGCAGCTGAAGGAATATGAACCTTCATCTTCCAGGGAAATATCCTGATGAGTAGGCAGCAGTGTATGGTACTCTCCGATTCTTTAGCTAATGCCACCCCTAGAAACCTTTATTATTCATTGCAACATAAAAAATATATATTTCACCTCCTAGGTGAATGTCCCACCCACCAGACTGCAGTCACTCTTTCTCTGAATAATTATGTTTGCTACAAAACAGAAAAAGCATCAAGGGATCATCTTTGGGGCAAGCCATTCACGCCTTAACTGCATGATCAAATTTCTCAAGGTAAAAAGAGAGCTCTAAACACAGGTGACCTATGTCTTAAAGGAATTTTGTACAGAAGTAGCTGTTTCTTCTCATTTTTGAGGACTAAGGTTAGCCCTTTGTTATTTGCTATTTTATACTGTCTGTAAAGGAAATAAGATGTTTTCTTTTGGTCAAATATTTTGTTCAATGCAAACACAAAATGCACCAAAACCCAAAAAAGTATTTCAGCAACAGCAAAACAGAAAAACACTTTAATTTAGGTTTTATCAAATGAAAATTTGATGAAAATCAAATGATATCTTGAGATCTTGAGCTTCCACAGAACATCACCTTTTCTGCACTTTCTGCTGTATATATCTACATCTCCATCGGCCTGGACATGTTGTGGACATAATGATTGTTCAGTCCTATGGAAATAGTGTAATGCAGTATATATCTACATCTCCATCGGCCTGGACGTGTTGTGGTCACTGACTCCACCAGCACATTATCCTTTAGACTCTTGGCAATTGTACATAGAATATTCCCACAAGACATAATGATTGTTCAGTCCTGTGGAAATAGTATAATGCAGATAGGGAGAAAAAGTGCAAATCAGAGGGTAGAATGGAATCACAGGGAAAAGTCTCAATGGGGCAATACAACTGGTGAGGCAAGGAGATAGACTGCCAACAACCTGAAACTGTTTCAGTATTTCCACACCTTATTTTAATCCTTTGCATCTAAATTCTTGATTCTGAAAATTATCTAAATACAAAACATTAAGCTCTTGTAACTCCAAAAGTAGTATTTTTCAATGAAGGTGAAATTAATCTTTAAGGCTATTCATGAAGACCACAATATTCGAAATCTACACAGAAAAAGTGATTATAAAATATTGTCATCGGAGCTGTGCCTTAGTTTCAGTTAGCTTGGAGTCATATGTGAACATCGTCACATACTGCAGAATATGCTTTCTACATATTGGAAGAAGTGAGTTTTAGAAATAAAACATGGGTTTACTTCATGTTCAGCTCTTGGTTATAATCTGTTCTTGAATTATAGCAGTTTTGTAAGTTCTCTGGTTGAAGGTGTTCCAATTTGAGGAGATGATTAAATATTCATCAGAACAGACAGAAAAGACCTGTATTCCACTGAAAGCTGAATGAATTGAGTGAGGCAGCCATCGCACTAAAGAGTCATTCCTTTATTCAAAGTCTATTTACTATATATGTAGTGTACTAACTCCATGAGGGCATACTGCAGGAGACTTATCTGAGAAGACCCTTTGCTCCAGTGGTTATGACACTGACCTCAGGTAAAAGACTTGGCTCAAATCTGCCTCATGCAAGGTAGAAGTAAAAGCTATATGCTGCAGTCATTAGGATAATGACATAATCATGGAAAAGTGAACTCAAATCCCTTTAAGTCGAAGAGGAAAATTGTCCTGCATAATTGGAGATAAGCCCTAATCCACATGGTTCAACCAGGGAGCTTTATGATGAACATCTTGCAGGATTCTTTATCTGTCCTACTTTCATCCGTCCTACTTCCTTTTCTCAGCACTTCTGGTGAGCAATCTACTGTCTACAGATAACCTTTGCTATGGCCATTGTATCCGAGCACATGTGAAGGAAGAAGGTGGGACATACCCATGCTGTGCAAGCAGTAGATTGTGTTGAAAGAAGCCACTGCATGAATGCAATGTCGTGGAAGGAGACCCAAAGAGTAGGATCTAGCTGCTAATTTTTGACCAGTCTGATCAGTGGACGATACCCTATACATATGAATCTAGTTCCTGTAAAATCCCATAGGCAGTTTCCCCTATTTTTGCGGAATTCTAGAGTACCTGTAGAATTATGAATTAGTTGGCTACAGCTAAAGTAAATTTTGGAGATACAATTTAAAAGTCAGTGCACAGCATACTTCAAGTACAAAGAAAAGTTGTTTCAGCTACACAGTAAAAAAAAAAAAGCGTGAAAAATGTCCCTTAACTACATGTTCAATAATGCATGCCAAAAAATCAAAGTATCAGAAAGATTAGAAATTATTCAAATTGACATTGCCGAAAGTACTATTTTTCTATCAATAGAAGAATCAGTAGAAAGCAACTGCCTACCTCACAGTTCATCAGAAAAAGAATCACCTAGCTATATTTCATCAAAGAAGACACCACACCAAAATGTCATTATAATCCAAGAATCAAGGAAATAATTCATCTCTCTATTTATGAGCCTATGATGTAGCTGGTATGCTGTGCAATGCTGATTTAAAATCTACTCAATGTCTCTTCAAACTCTGATTCTTGAAAAATATTCAGTGTGATTACAAAAAGTATTTAAGTTATAACGGCCATTATATTACAAAAGTGAGAGAAACAACTTTAAAACTCACCAGATTTCTTATCGCTTTAGCATTTTTTTTTCAGTAGCAGGAGAGGAAAGATCTGTGCCTAATTTTTTTTTAAATAATGGCTTTCCAGAAGCAACCAAAAAGCCTAGTGTTTAGACTTAGTAAAAAGAAATCTGAGCCATGCATATCTACCTGCCCTCTTAAATGTACCCACTCTTTCAGTACAATGCAGAATGGCTCAGAATTTATGAACATCATAACCAGGAAGAGTAGAACATTGATCCTGCTTCCACCATAATAACTACCAGGGTGTACAGGGCACGGAGCAAATGAGACTTTTCTTCATGGACTTAAAGAGTCCTCATTAACCAGATATTCTGTTCATACCAGTTGACATCTTGTAATGTAAACCTCTGATGACTATGCTGTGCAGAACTGTGGTATCCTTCATGTTAAATTTTAGCTGCATACATAGCCTTCCTCTGGCAGGCAAAATTTAATTTTCATACAAAATACTGGATTTTCACAATTTGCAGAAAAGAACATTCAGACCTATGGTCCCTTATTTCTCCAGGATAATACATAAGTGCTGTCAATATGCTTTAAATAAATCTGAACTTTTCAACTTTTCTGCAAATACCTCGACCTGATCTTACTTTTAAATTTTATTCTGTAGATCCATTGAGCAAGGAGAGGATATTTACGACAAATCTTTGAATGTGCCATAACAGCTGATGCATACGTTTATCATTCCGCAGAAAGTCCATCTAGATATTTTGTAGATAGTGGTTTCACTTTGGGAAACTGAATCACTGCTTTTGATTGTGCCATTGAGTGTCAGAATAGTATTAACACAAACCGAAAACATACCCAGTGGCTACAAGCCTGTCACCTTTTTATGAAAATCGCAGAAATTTTCAACACCTCATGAGATGAGAGAAAAATTACTGTCCAGAAGGCTGCAGAGAATCTACATGGCAGACACACACTGAAGGTTTGAAATAAGCACCCAGACATTACTTGCATGTTTATTCTACTGGCAGCAGCTCTTCTATTAAATATCATTAAAGATCTATTTGAGCTTTACAGCTGTGACCTCCTTTGCATGGTATATCAAACAACATGGAAACAGTAACTTTTAAAATATCGAAATTTTCAGTGTGCCTTCACTAAAGTAGACTGATGCCATGCTTGTAAATACGCAGTTAGATGTATATAAGACATAAGATGTATATATAAGACATTTGACTCAGCTAAACTGTAAAGCAAACCACAGAGTAATACCAAAATCACTGAAGAAATTATCTCTAAGTAAAGAAATGAGATCTGTTGCTGATCGTGGGCAACAAAAACATTTCTGAATCCAATGAGAAAATGCAGATAACCTCTAAAACACAAGAGATATTATCAGGGACTCATCACTGAACTTCAGTTCAGTAACTGACACACTTGACCGTGATGAGTAACATTTTGACTGCAAAGATTGCCACTCTCTCCCAGCAAAGTCAAGCTCAGGGATTTGATCAGTGTCATATCAGAATCTGTTAAGTCAGAGCGAAGGCAGTACTGTAACTGCAGACCCATCCGGCACTCCAGAGACTGTAGAAGTATATTTAAAGGGCTGAACATCCAGAAGAAAATCTGAGTTTAACAGCAGATTCCTCCACCTCCTTCCCCAAGGGACATAAGACTATGAGGGTCACACCACAAAAAAGGATCAGCAGCTTAGAATTGACAAACTGGTTCAGGACACTTAAGGACGTCACCAAGTTGAGGTATGTACAAGTAACCTTTGCCCTATTAATCACAGCAATTAAACATCATTCAGGAAAGAAAATTTTGGAAGGGGCATTTGGAAACAGCACTGGAAAGGTAGCTGCAGCCTCAGCCACTCCACACCCCAGTCTGCTCTTAGTACAGAGCCAAGATAGTTTTAGCCACATAAGCTGGGATTCACCTGCTCTAGCTAAAGCATTTTAAAGATATGGGATCTAAATGTCTACATTTCTCTTATAGGTGATGGAGGAGGAAAGACAGGTGCAGGAGCTGGTTCACAGCAGCTTAACGCAGGTACCTAAGGGCTGCTGAATCATCCCTGCAACTGCAAGTTTCTCTCCACTCATTATAAAGGCAGTTAGAGAAACTAGTGTAGACAGACACATCTGCCTTGTAGAAGTCTAAGGCTAGATGAAATGAAGCCCGCTCATGGAGTCCTTTACTTACCCAGCAAGAGTATATTAAACAGCTGCGATCTCCTCCTTTCACACCATTATGACAACTACCTCCTCCTGGCAAGAGCAGCAGCAATGAACTGCAAACCTACGCCAACTACTGAGATGTACTTGTTTGAGAGCATTATATTCACCGTATTCTTCCTCTGCCATACACAGAGTTCTCCACTGAAATTATTCTTGATGGAATACTCCAAGGCACTGACTCTGGAAATTGAACAACCCACTGAGATTTAGAGGTGAGTCTATTCCCCAACACCATTTTCCAGAATATCTGAAGTCCTGACGTATCCTTAAAAGGTATTCTGTGTTTGCTAGCTTTCCTTTATTACTGTAAGGAGCAGAAATGACATTTCACTCAGTGAAAGCTGTGATTTCATTATTCCAAGAGCTGGAGCACTAAAGCTACTGTGTCTCTGTGTAGATCTCAATCTGTGTAAGATCAGAGAGCTGCTGAAATTTCTGCAGTTTTTGCTGTGCTCTCCTTAGAGCCAGAAAAATGCAGTCTAAGTAAAAGAGTACATAATATATAGTCGTACATATTTTACAGCCTTTTAAAGACTTCAAATAAGAAATTTGCTTTTCTAATCAGAAACTTAACTCCTGTTGCTTTAAAATTCCACACTAAAAATCTATTTGAATGAAGGTGTTTTATGAGTATCAAGAGTTTTGTTTTTACCTGGTAACCAGATGGCAGCTCTTTCTCTGAGGTTTTGGTGTTATTTAGCTGGATTTTAGTTTTTGTTCTTAATAGGTATGGCAAACATTTTAGTCTGCTACTACTATATTTTAGCATATTTAATTGCCAAGTTCACAAGAAACCAACCCACTGCTTTTCCCAAGCAGATGGTGGAAGTTGTTTTTAAAACTGTAGTGAGACTTCTTTTCCAAAATGCTTGCATAGCTTTATGAAGTATAATTGCTGTTCAGTACACACACAGAAGATCAGCTTATAAGCATGCATGCAGTTAGGGGCCAAATATGCAAAGTGTTGAGCACTCTAGCCTAGAACTGCACTGCGACAACTTTTTGTATCTAAAACTCAGCACATGGTCCAGTATCTGTGGAAATGGGACTATAGCTTCGGTCCCTGGGAGACATGAGGTCTTAGTAAACAGTGGTGTCTATTTTGGACTTTATTATTTACCCTTTCATTATACGTATCGTCTCTTATTAGTTATAAGTATGGGTGATTTACAGCAATACATGTTGAAAAGGCATACAATAAAAACTCACTTTTAAATGAATTCTACTTTAACTGCCAAGCTACATCTTTGGGTGCTGCAAAATGAAGAGTGACCAAAAAAAACAGTGTAAAAAATAAAGAACTTACATAAACTTATTTTTTGTAGTTTGACAAATGAGAAATATGAAAAAGCACAGTAGGTGACATAAATCAGAAACGTAGGTCCAAATATCTCCCGGCATTCTCTGCAGTTCAAATCTGGATCTGAACGCAAACACTGTGCCTTGCCAATCATTAATTACTGTAAAGTAATCATAGAATCATAGAACGGGTTGGGTTGGAAGGGACCTTGAAGATCATCGAGTTCCAACCCCCCGCCATAGACAGGGACACCTCCCACTAGACCAGGTTGCCCAAGGCCACATCCAGCCTGGCCTTGAACACCTCCAGGGATGGGGCCTCCACAACTTCTCTGGGCAACCTGTTCCAGTGCCTCACCATCCTCAGAGTGAAAAATTTCTTCCAGCTAGGGATGTGAGTTGGAGCAGCCTGTCTGCCCTGACCTGACCTCAGAGCTCTTTTCCCCAGCAAAGCGAGCTCCCACCACCCCACCCAGGCACAGCAGCTCTCAGCCAAGCCTACATCAGCAGCTACGGCCCACGAGGTGTGTCCTGCTGGAAAAGGACTGCGAGAAGTAAAGTGCCCTGGCAGCAGCCTCCTAAATCTCCCCTTACCTCGCAGGACCTGGCCCATATATTTTATAAGGGAAGTATTAAATACAATTGTTTCACATAAATATAGCGCTATTCACACAGAAGCCTTACATAAACGTCCACTGGTTGTTAACAAATCACTCTTATTTTCAGTGAGTTCGCGACATTTTTGAGACTGTCAACCCACAGCTTTTGCACCGCGCTGTACTAACACAGCACTAACTCTAACAGCTGATGCCCAGAGAAACAAGAGCTACAACAAATAGCATCCAACTAACATGAAATCCTACCAACAACTGAACCATCAAATTAACAGGTCACTGATATTAATTGGGGTCTTTGAATATTGCAAAATGTTATTCATTTGTACAGTGAAAGTCAGATTCCTTACATAGTTACACAAAGACTAGGAGAGAATAAATATAATGGATTAATGAATAATATGAGAGAATGAATAGTATGCATTATGTTATGGGAAGGTAATTATGTGCCATTAAATAGATTGGCTATTATGCTTCCTAAATTTCAATAATGTAGTTGAAAAAGTGCAAAAAGGAGGATTAAAAGAAAAGTAATGTTGTTATTTAAAAAATGTGCCTAAGGACCTTGTATGTATACTCCTTCACAATTTAATCTGATTAACAGAAAGTAATAATTTTCTGCTCATTGCTACTTGTGGAAAAAAAAAAAAGGTTTTCATCTTATATAAGATTTTGTATAAAATGCTTTTCAGCCTCAAGATAGCTAACAAGTTAGTTATTAGAGAGTCTGCATAATTTTATGACACAAAGTAGGGCTTATCACACATTTCACATCTAGACTGTATTGTAAAAAAATTGTATCCAGTCATTGCTGGTTTTGACTGACTGGAACTAAACATGGTGAGAATAAAATGTACATTCTTTTCCAAATGCAAGAAGAAAGGAAGTCCTCATTAAAATGATTTGCTGATATGACTTAAAACAATTTATTTAATCTTCACCTTTTTTATGTAAATATCCTTCAACTGAGAATTTTAAAAGTATAATTTAAAATAGATTTTGTAAAGTATAATGAGATGCTCTGTCAGATGGGAAGACAAATTAAAAGTGCAATTCACACTGTTATAGCAGCATTGCCACCACGGAGCTACTAATCTTTTGCACAATGCTCACAGTAGAATGTACTCCAGTCTCTGTGGGGCACGTGATTATAGACTTGCAGGGAGACTGGGATTTAAATTATTCATCAATGCGGATTTCCTTTTGCAGAAAAATTAGTGTGCCACATAAATAGCAAAACTCTTAATTCTTGGCCTTTTGCAAATTAACTGCCTGGTAATAGCATCAGTTATTACCGGTTAATTTCCTTAGCAGTTACAATAGCAATATTCTGTCAAACAGAAAGCTGTATATGAAAATAATGCTAAAGACAGAACATCCGCACAGCCAATTAAATGTTCAGAATGCATTAGGTCCTGTAAAGGTAAACAGCCATGCATAAGCCTGTCAGGAGATCTGATGAATGCCAGGTTACAGCCACAACCTATATGTCCAGAGCACAGTGCTGCCTCAGCTACAGCACATCTTTACATATGAACATCCAGAGGGAACAGGATATCAAAATAATTTGCCTGAAAAAGACTTGCAGTCTTCAAAACTGTCAGGTATGGATTTCAAGTGAAATGATATGTGCTTTCATCTGCCTGTTAACCACAGAACACTACAAGCCTGTTATTTACAAAGTCAAACTCCGTTGTCATCTAAACAGTATGATTAAACTGTCGCAGAAGTGGTACCTGCCCCGGTTGGGCAGTAGAGGATGGCAGCGCTTGAGACACGCAGGCTCTCTCAGCCTTTCAGCACAGCAGTACCAGAGGTTGCTTTCTTCTACATTTGGGGGAACTGCCACAGAATTTCCAACCTGTGGGATGGATTTTAATAACCAGTTCCTAGCAGTTTCACTGAAGGTATTCATTGGGCAGGAAGTTAAGAAGATGCCTAAAATTTGGCCTTTACTACAAAACAGGCAGAGAAAATCAGTGAAAGGGCTGTACTGGTTCCTTCCTAAGTGCCCAGAATGGTCCTTTGGACTTGTGGCTGGCTCAAAAGATTGTAACCTACAAAAAAAAAAAAAATGAAAGGCTTAATAAAAAAATAATTTTGACAGTTAAATCAAAAAAAATCCTTGATTTTAATATATAATTGAATTCCTACTTCTGCTTTAGGAATTAAATATTGTAAAGTAAGAACTGGTATCAAAGAGAAAAATATCGACCTCAGTGAAATCTACGTGAAACCCCAACATTAAAATTAGAGGGAAAAAGAATCAAAGACACTACCTAAATAATTAAGTGCAAAGAAACTTATGCAGGTTTACACTGGGTGAAAATACACCATCTCCAGTTCAAACTGTGAAATCTTTACTTCTGCAGCCTGAACGGGAAACAAAAACACATCTTCTGCCTAGACTCAGGTCTCCTCTAGTTACACGGAAATCAAAGCTGTCCATGGTGTAACACAACATGGAAATTAGTCTGTTTAATTAATCTGTCACATTTCAGTTCAAACCTCAGTTCACAGTTTTGAGAATTCATATGACAATACTTCAGTCTCACAGGGAAAACTGCATTCTCATTTTCAGTATTGTTCTTTCAGTACCACCATAACACTGCGATGGAGCTATAATAGATGTGGACCAGTCCTATGTCTGACCAATAAATCTGAACATTTCAGTTAGTCTTGATTATTCCAGGTTTAGGATGGATATTAGGAAAAATTTCTTCACAGAAAGTTTTGTCAAGCATTGGAACAGGCTGCCCAGGGAAGTGGTTGAATCATCATCCCTGGAGGTTTTATTTAAAGACAGGTAGATGTGGTGTTTAGGGACATGGTTTAGTGGTGGTTTTGGCAGTGTTAGGTTGGACTCGATAATCTTAAAGTTCCTTTCTAACCTAGAAGATTCTATGATGCTGTGATCCTATGATTCTATGATGCTATGATTCTCTCCTGGAAGGTCAAAAACATGACATCCAAAATGTTTAGGGAACACAATCGGTTCTCTCCAGAAACACGGTTAGATCTAGCCATCCTCCTCTCCTGCCCTCAGGACACACAGAGAATAAGCAGACCAGCCAGGACTCTTCTCCATTTCTCATGGCCATCAATGGACACAGTCTGGCAGGTAACGCTTTCTTTTTATTTCCCACAATAATGATCACAATAAAAATGCATACAGCTGAAGGAAATCTGTCTACAGGAGCTGAAAATACCATTTGGGACACAAATCAGACACTTCTAGAGAGACGACTCGGTCAGTTATATATTGCTTTTCTTAAATGTTGACTTCTGTTTTATTTTGCAAAGATATTCAGCGTATTAAAGAAAGATGTATTTTACTCTGTAAGAATAAGGTTGATCTTATTCACTAAACTAGTAAACATCACTGATTCTACTTTGACAAAATCCATGAGGAGTGAGTTGCCACTGCCAGCAAGTTCTACAGACTGAGACACTACTTCCAGTAATATAGACCTGAACCTAATCAAAGAAGAAAAATGCACTGCAATATTCTTTCTGGTTTTTAGGCTAGATAACATTATGATTTAAAAACACAGCAGGTTTCATTATCTAGAAGAGCTTCATTTGCTACTATAAACAATTCTGTTTTTTTCAAGAACAGTATTCAATTAACTCACCTTCCCTCTTACTCAGAGACAGAAGAAATGCAAAATAGCACCCACATGGAAATCAGTCCTGGTTCCTAGATATTTTATGACAATTTGTAACACTGACAGATGCATATGCGGTTTTTATTTCACTTAGGTTTCAGGTGTGAAATTAAGCACCTTCTTTCACCAGTGTGTATGAATTGGAAATCTTGATTCTGAAGTTATTATTAGGAAAAACCTCTCTTTAACATAAACTACTTTATAAAGCTTCTGTTGAAATTAATCTAACTACCCACACACGGATACAGCAGGCATAATTGACTTTTAATGGACAAAACCCCACATAGTGGTGGTGACGTGAAGCATTCCTCCTGCATGTTCACCTCCTTCTAGCCTCATCCCTTCCTTGCTTGGAATGTATAATTTAGATATCCTTCCAGGAGAGCTCCAGAATGCCGAAGCTTTGGATACATGTAAGGATAAAAGAATGAAATACTTTTCTTTAAACACAGTTGGTTCTAAACATAATCTTTCCCTTTTAAATGTCATGTATTTCCAAATATGTATCCAAATATGTATGTATGTATATGTATGATTCCTATAATTTATAAACAACATAGTGGAAACGTTGCTCTGCTGAAGCAGCACTCAAAAAAAAAAAAAGATAATTACTTTGCCTATAGTCTCCCTTGCCTCTCTGGAACTAGCAATGCTGGTGCTTGGGACAGACCTGTACATCGTATGTAACGGAGCAGCCAGCCTAAATATAGCTCCATGCCCCTGCAGCTGCACTGCTTCTGTTACTCCAGTTAGTTCATTTAGCAGGAGATTAAGTATCTCTACATTGCACAAAGGAGACTGAAGGCCAAGTCCCTTGGTTACTTTAAAGAGAGCCCAAGCACAGAGGAAATTCCTTGCAGATAAAATACAGCTGTCAGACTACAAACTTTCCAGTTTTTCTATTCCCTTCCTTTCCTCAAAGGGAGGAGAGGGCTGAGCCTGGATAATTACATTGTCCTTTCAGCATAATTACCCAGCTTTGTCACTGCTTCACACATAATTAAGTATTAATATTACCCTATGAGTAAACAATACGTACATGATATCTCCGCAACGCGCGAGAATGCATTGCCTTCTATACACTCTGTTAGCTGGAGTGAAATTGCAAAATGCGCGCTGAATCTGAACCTATACTACGCTGTCAGATATTTTTGGTTAAAACGCATTTGTTTGCTCTTCGGTACAATGAGCCACCAAAAAATAATTTGCACAACGCTAAAAGGATTCATTAGTGAAGGGATTCCTATGCAATGAACAATGTGTCTAAATACCTGGATCATCACAGAAAACAAGACACTGGACTCAAGGCTGCTGTGTGGAAACATCATTACACGTGCGTCAGTACTGTAAAACCGCCTGTGGTGGCTTAACCCCAGCCAGCAGCACAGCCCCACGCAGCCACACACTCACTCCCCCCCAGTAGGATGGGAAAGAGAATCAGAAGGGTAAAAGGAGAAAGCTCATGGGTTGAGATAAAGACAGCTTCATAGGTAAAGCAAGAGCTGATTGCACAAGCAAAGCGAAACAAGGAATTCATTCGCTGCTTCCCATCGGCAGCCATCCCCAGGAAAGCAGGGCTCCACCACACATAACGGTTACTTGGGAAGGCGAATTCTATAACTCCGAACATCTCCCCTTGCTCCTTCTTTCCCCCAGCGTTTACTGCTGAGCACCTCATATGGTATCCCTTTGGTCAGCTGGGGCCAGCTGTTCCAGCTGTGTCCCCTCCCAACTTCTTGTGCCCCCCCCCAGCCTCCTTGCTGGCAGGGCAGCAGCAGAAGCCCAAAAGCTTCTGAACACTGTGTAAGCACTGTTCAGCAATAACAAAAACATCCCTGTGTTGTCAACATTGTTTTCATCAAAAATCCAAAACACAACTTACAAGCTACTGTGAAGAAAATTAACAGTATTCCAGCCAAAAAAAAAAAAGTACGCTTCCAAAGAGTGGCACTACGTTAGATGCTCTTTGCATAAGTGCTAACGACTGCATGGGAAAGGCCACACAAAGCAGTTGAGAATGAGGTCCTCCATGTTCATTTGTGAACTTTGAGACGCCAGCTTTCAAACTTCTCGTCTGGCCACTGTCCTGTATTGAAAAATCACCAACAGAGGACAGAGTTACATGAAATATTTCCCTCATATGACAGCCAGCAGTGTAGGGATTCACTGGGTCTGATATCAAACCAAGACCAAGAAAGATAATAACTATAAATGGCCTATTTTCCATAATTTAGTTTCATCGCTTTCAGAATCTATCTCTGTGTTTGCCTTTCAAAATATCCTATAGTGGTGAGGTTTAGAATTTACTTATCAGTTGTATGAAAAAGCACTTCCATTTCTTTGTCTTAAACTGCTACGTTAAGTTGGTGTTCTGTAGTCGTAGCATAACAAAAAGAGTGACTATTTATGATTTTGTGCATATTTTCACATCTCTTTACAGCTGTCTGTTTTCCAAAGGAAAGAGTCCTAATTTACATTGTCTTTTCTAGTAGCATAGCCTCTGGTCCATATTTGGTTAAATTCCCTGTACCCTTTCTAGTTCAGCTCCACCTTTTTGTGATGGAATGAATGAATCGTGCATGTATTATTCAAACAAGCTTGTGCAACATGTAATTGCAGTAGATTAATGAAGTTCCAGTGTTTGTTCTCAAAACCTTACCTCTAAATTTTCAACATCTACTTCTGTTTTTCAGTGTTCAGCATGGAGGTGACATTCTGTATGAAATATCTGCTGTGATTCTAATATTGCTAAATGATAATAGAAATGGTAATTTTGAGGTCATTATTCTGTATGTGTAGTTAAGACCATTTCCTCTGCATGCATCACTTGGTATTTATTGACACTGAATTTCATTTGCCATTTTATTACCCAGTAACTCAGTATTGTACCATCAAAATCTCATCACAGACTGTTTTAAATACTAGGCATTATTTTGTTTTGTCTGCAAACTTTGTTGCTACAATACTCATATCATTTCCTGAATAATTTATGAGTTTGTGAAATTCAAATTTATGAATATGCTCAACAGCAGAGGCTCAGCACAGACTTCTGCAGGACTTTATTTGTAACTACTGAAAAAAACACTGATTTCTAACTTTTTTTTAATGTCTTTTACTAAGGTGACAATATGGGTCTTTGTTGAAGGAATTTGTCATAATCTCACAGTTCTAACTGCATTGTATCATCTGGATCATCTTTATCCCATGTTTACTGACACATTCAAAGAACTCTAGATTTTTTACTCATGACACCCTTCTAGTTTCCAAGCCATTTTGGTGCTTTTTGCATATATTTATCTATGTGTCCACTAATTCTACTCTTTATAACATCTATCAAATTGCTTAAGGCAAATGTCAGATTTCTTGGTGTGTAATTCACAGGATCATCCTGAGACCCCATTTTAAACACTAGAATCCCATTTTCCGTCTTCTACTCATTCAAAATTGTAGGTTGCATATTACTATTAGTAGCTCAGCAACTTTAAGTTCCTTCAAACACTTGGATGAAAGCCATTAGATCATGGTGATTTGTTATTATTCATTTTATTGACTTGCTCCAAAACATCTTTTATTGACACTTTAATTTGAGATAGTTCCTCAGATTTATCATCCATAAACAATTACTCTGGAGTAGGTGTTTTCCTGACCTTCTCTGCAGTGAACACAAATGCGTACAATTAATTAAGATTTTCTGCACAATGGCCTTATTACACCCAATGACTTTCATTACCTACCTAGCTATCTCCAAGATTCTCTGGCAGTCTTCCCAATTCCGATGGGGGTGGGGGGAAGGGGTTATTTGTAGGTTTCCATTAGCAAGTTGTCCCTCAAAATGTGTTTTGGCTTGTTTCTTTGCAATTTTACATTTAAACTGCCAAGTTTACATTTATTTGCACCTTCCTCATTTGGACATGACATGCATGTCTATGAGTTCTAACACTTTCTCTCTGGTTGCAGCTTAACACGTTTTCAGTATTTTGAAAGTATTCTCCTATTAATACTTAATTTTATAGTTTATTTAAATGTATCAAGGTTACCTGCAAGCCTTTTTGTCCTTGTTGCTGCTCCCTTCAATTAGCTTCTTTACACTTCATCTTTCTCACAATCCATCTTTTCAATGTTAAAAGGTACAGTGGAAATTTTAGGTGGTTTTGGACAACATATTTGGAGTCAACTGTGATCTCTAAACATTATTGTGGTTTCTGCTTTCACAAATTCTCCAGTCCCTGATTATTTTTCTAGGGAATACTCATTTACTGTCTATTTCAGTACAAGACCTACAGACATCCATGTGAAACTGTCAAGTAGAAACTTGGCAACAGGCAATGGGAAGGACCCTTCTCATCCAGTATTTCTTCAGGCTATGGAATTCACCATCAGCATTTAGGCTAGGTGTTCAGTAACGCAGTATAACAAACCTTTCCATATTTAGGCATTCCACGTCAGCATCCAGCAAATCTGTGATTTATTGTAACAAAGATACCTTACAAGACTTAATGTTCCCACCCATCCACATCAAGGCTTAGTGTGTCATTTCTATTTACTTCCTACCCCAGCAATACATGTCTCTCTGATTATCTTCTCTCCATTTTTTTCAGAGATGCCTTTTATAGCAATATGCTCATTTAAAAATAGCCATTTCCCCATTTGGAGTTCAGACTTGAAATGTAGAGATGGAACTGAACCTGGAAGACATACACAGGTAGGTGTACAGAAAATCACTGTATTTCTGATTACTCAAAGTAAGAGCAAAATTATGAAATAGTTATTCCAAAAGCTAGGGACAAACATTAACTGGGAAAAGGTGTTTATTTACAAGATATTAACTATATCTGATTAATTCCATGTGTGGATCTTCTTATTCTAAAACAAGAAGAACTTTTTACAAAATGGTTTATTTCCAATATATATATGGCATTAATCAGAAAGACCGGACTACAAACAACTTTTCAGAAATACCTCTCATCAGCCAAATTCGTAATTTCCTTAGCTCATAAATATTCAATATGACAGCTGGTTTTACTCTTCTCTGAGAATTTACACAAATTAAACACAGCGTTACTCATTTCATGTAACTAAACACTTTACTGACACTAAAATAGGCTTCGTATAGACTTCTGTCTGCTTGCAAAAAATTAAGGCTGTGTGAGTATCTCCTTTGTCCTCATCCTAATTCAAGTTGTGCAATATTAATTTACACTGCATCTCCTAACTGAATGGAAATCTCAAATGCTAATCTCAATTACAACAGTGAGCTGGTCAAACTGCAACTAATCATATGCAATAATGAAGTGGTAGGCAAATAAAATGGAGGTGTAGGTTTATACTATGAACACCACATTTCAAACTGTCTTCCAGAGGTTGAGTAAAATATAAAATTATACATGGACTTCATTGGCTTTCTGTCCCTAGTATGTGCTATTATCATGTCATACTTGGAGGAGAAAAGTCTCCCTTTCAAGAATACAATAGACGATACTGATTACACAGGTTATACTGGCAAGGTCAAGATAACTATTGTGCAGGTATATAGACAGATAGACAGACAGAAAGACATATCATTTTTTTTTTCAGTCCAAAATACTGGTCCACTCTTAGTTGAGAAGTGAACACGGAATCACAAGAAAATGTTTCATCTTGTTTCTCTTCATAGTAACAAGACATAACAAAAGGAGAAGAGGCATATATGTCAGATCAAATTTTCATATAACTCAATATACTGTCTCTGGCAATGGTGAATAATGATACCTAAAGGAATACTATAAAATAAAGCACATAATGGTAATTCCGTGATAAACTCTCCCTACCTATAGAAATCTTCAGTGCTGGGCTAGTCAAACGTCTCTTTTTCAGGCTGAAGTACACTGGCATAGAAAGTCACCCTTCATGTATTTAAAAAAGTCATTACACACCTTTTATGATTTTTCTAATTCTTCTGTATGGTTTTCAGGCCTAGAACCCTAGAAGTGTACAAATTATTAAGGATGAAGACAGACTAGAGATTTGTACAATGCCACAATGATGTTGCCTGCTTTGTTCTCTATTCCTTTCCTGGCAATTCTTTTCATTTAAGTGCCGCCTTTGTGCACTGTTGAATCCTTGGCTATTTCTAAGCACTGAGATGACTTTTTCATAGAACGATCTATTATAATTCCAAGATTTCTTCCTTGAGTGGAAATATCTCATTCGGACCCCATCATTATGTATGTAAAGTTAGCTTTTTCTCCCAATGTGCATCACTATACATCTATCAACACTGAATTTCGTCTGGCACCTTATCACACAGTCCCTCTGTATTGTGAAATCTTTTGTAACTCACCTCAGTTAATTTCCATTTTCACTTCACTGAATAGATTAGTATCAGCACACTTTGTCACCTCACTATTCACCTCTTTTTCCAGATCATTTATGAACATCTTGAACAGACAGGCTTAGCACAGATTCTTCTGAATGCCACCAATGATCTTTCCTTACTGAAAAAAAAAAATTTCTTTTTTTTTTCCTACCATTTAACCATTTATTAGTCTAAGAGAAGACCTTCACTCTTATTTCATTGCAGCTTAATTTTTCACTGGCTTTGATAAACGATCTTCCTAGAAACCTCTTCAGAATACAACTGAGAAATAATTTGCAAATATTTTCTGTGATTTTGGTGAAAGCAAATTTATTTGTGAATTTGAATTTCATTTTCTGATTTTTTGACCAAATGAAATTTTCCATAAAATTATATAAGTTGATTAAATATTTTTATGATAATTTTCATTTCGGTTTTCTTCTTGCTTACTTTGCTATCTCAGAATGATCTTCCGGTACAGTTTTGTGCATTGTGGCATTAGGGCGTTTAAACAATACAGGATCAAATAATCCCTCCTGATTTCATTATGTGTTAATACGAATAATAATTTTCAAATATTTTTTTCCCATCCTAGATAGATATTCAGTTAGACATTTTCTGTTTCTTTCTTATGATGGCCAAGTAATGCAACTATTTGGAAGTAAACGGCTGAATCACACTGGCCAATAGCTGCGCTGCCGAATAGGATAAAAATTACTTATGGGTCTTTTTGTATCCTAGCAATTAATTTCAATAGTATTGCACCACTTTCCTTTTATTTTATTTATTTTATTATTTTAACTCAGTACAATTCAAACATTTGTAAGACTATGCTGGCACATTATGAACATGAACCCCACAACACTAAAGGATTTCTATCAAGAGATTTAGCTGAACTTCCTATGACTGTTATTCTTCCCGAGTTTTTAAAACTTGTTTAGTTTTTTCCATTGTGTACTAGCCAGATGATTTGTACATGTTGTGCTTTCATATTTGCCCTTTCAAGATTGCCAAAGAGATAACAAACATGGGTGATCTGTGAATGTAATACTTCTTTGTGCTTTGGCTTTTCAGATAAGCAGCCAAAGAAGGCTGGAAACCGTAGTGCTACGTTTTACAGACAAGATATAAATATGATTTGTAAAACTGGATGCAGAGGTTTCTCTATTTCAGTCACTGATGCATCACAAAGGAAAGATGAATTGGTAACACAACTTTATGTCTCTGCTTGGTCACAGACTTTATAGTCCTAATCAATAAACAAATTGAGCTCAGTCAGCTTGCTCTCTTGCACTCTTCGTAACGAGGCAAATATCTAACTTCAGCAGTTGCTGCAAGACAGTCCCTTCACAGTAAATTCAGGACTTTTAGCAACAGAAATTATTCTATAGTGCTTGAATCACTACAGGGCAAACTGACCTTGTCACTCAGTCCAGAACAGATAGTCTTTCCAACTACAAAGAGAAGATGGAAAAACTGTTCTGGTTAATGGTATCAGTGCCCGAGCTTCCCTTTGCTCTTCTAGAGAGGTGCCTTCTTTGCTTTCAGACCACAGGGATTAGCTACATATTGTCCAAAATATCAAATACTGGGAGAGGTTCAAGCGCAATTATTCACCTTTTCACCTCAAACCACCAGTGACCTTCACTGCTCAGTTTTCTCAATATAAAAATGAACCATGCCCCTCAGGGTAGAATCATAGAATGGTTTGGGTTGGAAGGGACCTTAAAGACCATCTAGTTCTAACCCCCCTGCCGTGGGCAGGACACCTTCCACTAGACTTTAATTCAGAAAAAAACCCATCAGTAACTCAGCTGAACAACATTCAAAAGGGCGTAGACAGTGGAAACTGAGAGTGTACACTAAAAAAATAGGGAAAAAAAGGAGGAGAGAGGGATATTTTTAGTGAGATGTAACAGAACAGATAGCAAACTTGCTTCATTTCTGTGTCTCATGCTTTCCAGAGGAACCGCAGCGAAGTAAGCCAGAACTCCAAAGATGTGGCACCTAAACTCCCCGTATCTGGCTAGTTTTAGAAGAAGAAAGAGAAAAACAGAAAAGGAATGAAAAGGGGTGAACTCCTCAAATTCTCAAAGAAACAAGGCTAGACTACGCTGAAGCATGGAGAGGTGAGGATGGGGGGACAGGGCCTCAGGGTTGAGGAAGTAAAAGGAGGTAATGCAATGATGAAACTTTGAACAGTGCTGTCATGAACTGAAGGAAACTGTATCATTGAAGTTCACTCTTCTGCTTTGTGCCAGCACTGCTTTCAGGTCCTGTACTGCTGAATGCAGGCAACTTTCCAAAATATAATCAGTAACCTGTGCAGATCCCTCCAAGCAACACTCCTCAGCATCAGCAGCCATCCCACCTAAACGCGTTTTGGACCTTCCGTTTCTCCAGAGGCAGTCAAGCACAGAGCCTGTGGGAACTCCTTGCTGTGAACTGAAAGTCTTCAGACCTGCAAGTCTGATTCTGTCTCTGAGTGTCCGACTGCTAGTTTCAAACCTTTTTAGTAGACATTTGTTGTTTAAGTTGTATCCCTGTTGTTGCATTTTTTTCTTCCTATTCTAATTCAGTACATTTGCATAGGTTCCTAAAGTAATAAAAGTATTTTCATTTTTACTTTTGGTTTCAATTTTACTTTAAAGAATAATAATCTAATAAAACTTCCATACCATCTGCACAAAGTGCCATTTAAAAATCCCCAAGAAGGAAAATACAATCCCATATTAAAGAATTTTCATTTTAAAATCATTAAAAGGTACATGAAATGTCCCTTGATTTTTTTCACTAAATATTCATGAGTAAAGCAGGAAAAATTATACAAAATATTCTAAAAATAAACACAGTTTTAAATGGGAAGAGGAGCTCCTATCCCAAACTGTGCAACATCTCATGATCATCTTTGGTTCTCTTTCATGTCCTGTAAAGGGTAAAGATGATAGTATGAATACAGCCATTAAGTGTGAGCTATGCTAATTCCCATTCTGTCATTGTGCTCTTATTTAAATATTTCAGTGACAACTGAACAATTTATGATATAGTCCATGAAGCACTCATGAACTAATCCCTGAAATTTTCAATAATCTGAACTATAAAAGAAAGAAATTTTACTTAATTTTTTAAAATCATCTTATTTTCTCAAAATCGGAATACAAAATATCTCTGATGAGATATCCCTAGACATTGTAATTTTGCATCAATATCTTACTGGGCACTTGTAAATTTTGGAAAGTCTCCAAATATTATTTCTTAAATTGCAGTAAGGTTTTCTCTGCACTGCCAGATATTTTGCAGCACACATCAGACAGCCATAATTCCAGGAATTATTGTTCAGCCAACCCTATCTTTGTCAGGAGATAGCACCATTTCCCTTACAGTCTCCCAAACACACAGGATGCAGTAACAGTTAAATAACCCTTTTCCTCAATCCAATTGTGTAACAAGAGAGTGTCTCAATTAGGATAGTGAAAGGTGAACTGAGTCTCCCAAGACAGCAGCAATAATCGCACCACTTTAATGTCCACCAAGCAGAGAATTGAGTTCCTTCCAAACAAAAAACCACAAACAAACAAACAAACAAAACCAGCAACCATCAGGCAACAATCACAGTCTTCTACTGTGATCAGCTGGACCCTGCAGCTCAATGGAAAATTACTTCTTTCTGTTCAAAAACTCAGGTGTGCGGTGCAGAAGCAAAGACAAATATGGATTATATCAGCAGCTACTGTAATTTTGCAATCCCACATTCTCAAATCTTCAAATGCTCAAGCTAGTGCCTGAGAACTGGGTTCTCTATCAGTGTACATATATCCTTCCCAGGAGCTTAAAAAGTCTATCTACCTATACTTTAACTGCTACCCAGAGACTCATACGAATGGTAGCAATTCTGGACAGCGTTACCACATACTACTAAATAGTTTAAGAGTGCTCATAGTGGTATATGGCTGCCATAAATATCAAAGAAGTAGTCTTTGTTACTCTCAAGTTTCTATCTAGCCACTCATAATCGTTCCAGATCCGCACCATTCTATCAAGCCACTGATAATCATTCCAGATCTGCACCATTGTCACCCACCACTCCATGCTTGCCTCCAGGCCTGTATTTTGCCTTGAATAAAACTGATCTAAGACGCAATCTTTCAGATACAGTTGTTCTGTGTGCTCCTCTTCCAGATGCTGTCCTTGCTCTCCATCACTCTACTGCTGCTTCAGCCACTACAAGCAGCTGCCAAAACTACTGGAAAAGCTGTTCAATACCGGTAGTAAACATTGTGCTTAAGCCCTCTGCAGACAAACAACAAATATATCACACAGACAGCTCCATAGTTGCAATAAACATTTGTCCATGCTGCCCAGATACAAGTTGAAAGTAATGTTTGCTAGGAAAAATACATACTTGGAATAGCAAGAAGTCAATGGAAATTGTGTAATTTGGCCCCAAATTGCAGAATTCCTACTGATTGTTGCAGATTTCCGGTTTTGCTTAACCTCTGCCATAGGAGAGCATCCAGTAATAGGGTAAAGTGACTGAGATAACTTGGTCTGCTATCTTGCTTCCCGTATACAAATGTATGTAATTATGGAAATTGTATAACCAATTATGAATAATCTATAGAATGAAAATTGTTCACCTAAAAGCCCTGTACAACATACAATGAATTCATTTAGGGAAATAAATTATTCTAAGTCATAAGTTATTTGCCAAATAAATTATTCACTGTGAATTGTTCACCCCCTAGTAATCAAGGGCTAATCTGCTGTTCCTCCAAAGACCAAGTCAGTGGAAGAATGCAAATTAATCTGGAAATTGTAATAACCATTGATTCGTCTCTCTGGCGTATATAACAATGCAACTTGATACTGTTTCCTGTTTCTTTATAAAGGCTATATTAATTCATTTGATGAAGATCAAATCTGAAAAGCGGAAATACTCAAAACAAAATAAAAAGCAGAAAGAAGGAAAAGTTCTTCTTTTCCAACAAACAGTAATATTCTGCCTGAGTGAATTCATTTTAAACAGTATATGCACTTATACTTCTGTTGTGGTATTATAATCCTCTTTGCTCTCTCAGTTATTCACTTAGATCACTTACACAGCTTAAATTCTCTAGATATTATATTGAACAAGTATTCTTTCTCAGGATTTTACTGAAGGAATTTGATATCTGTTTGTTTTAATTTCACTTTCACTCAGAGAGATAATTTTGGAGGCTGCTGCAAGACAAGCAAAAACCAATGTCTGAAGGTAGTTATTCTGTGCCTCTCCAAGGAGAAAGGCCCCTGAGGCAATACAGTGCTTGTTAAAATGATGCTGAATGCTTCTCATGAAATCATACCAGAAATACAGTCGCACAAGTGATTTAAAGATGCATGGTTAGATAGCAACCTTGCACTGAAGCAGAGGTTTTGATTAGTAGACTTCTTTTGGTTGTTATTTTCTATTATTCTGTGCTTTACTGAGTAGATCTAGAGTGTTCTACCCTAGCTGTAATATCTGTATTTCTCATCTCTCTTCCCTGCTACAGTGTCCCCACCTTCCTTACTTTTTCTATATTGCAATATGTTCCTCTCCTGGCATATCCTCTAGCTTCCCCTACTGCGAGAGTTCTGACTTTCTACATTTCTATCATCTCCCAAACTATGCTGATTTATCATAAGTTCCTGTGTTGCTTTCCCCTCTACCGGCAGAGTACTTGTAATTCCCTGGGAGGGCCAGCCTCTGCTCAGACCTCTTCCCATGGCATGACAGGACAACATCTGGCAAATCCTCCGAAGGCAGCAGGCACAGATTTGCTGTTTGTGGCGTGGTTCATAGATTCCTGACTCGTGCCTTCACTGGTGAAATGAAGACCCTGGCACACATGTACTGCAAGAGCTCCAGGTCACTGTCCCCTTTCCAGCTCCTCCAGATCCTCTTGCTGGTACTCTGGATGCACAGGTCTCCTTACCTCTTACTCTTATGTTCTCTCTTAGCCCCCACCCCAAACTGAGCACACCCCCTTGTCTACTTTCTTCTGGCTCTGGCATGCTGGCCATTAACTGCACCGGGATGAAGAAAATAATGGCAAGGATCCTTCATCGGCTCACCTCTCTGAGCAAATCACCACCAAATGTCTTCTGGAAGCAATAGGCTCTCTCAGACGTGTTCTGTTCCATGCCTTCTTACTGAGCCCACTCAATCCATTTTGGAGCCCTTGACCCTCAGACCCTGGGGGGGGTGTTCCACTGGTTGTTTCTCATCATCAGTTGCCTATTCTCCTTACCTTTGCTCAAGAGATAATCTAGGCATATTGAAATGGGAAGCATCAAGCAGTTTGGGAAGGCCATTTCCTCTCTTGACCACATACGCCTCATGCTCCACTCATATTTATGCACCCAGTGGATTCCTTAGGGTAGCTGCATGCTCTCTCTTTTCATGTACTGCAACACATCTTAGTGAAAAACTAATTTCCTACCACACAAAATGTTCGTGATTTCAACAGCTTTCTTTTCCCACACACAGGCAAATAAAGGCCAAAATTTCAAACCTTTTGCAACTTGAAAAAGCCAACAGAAGACATACTTTGGCAAGTCAAAATATTTTAGTGTCATGCCATTGCTGATATTACTATGTAACAAATGCACATTTCAAAACAATTGCTTCTCTTAAGAAAGACTAAAGTCTTCATTTGGAAAAAGGCAAAATGGGATGTTTCCACAATTTTGAAACCTCTTCAAAACAATTTTAAACCAGGAAACTAATCAAAAAAGTTATTTCCCACAAGCAAAGTTCAGTCCCATCAATGTTTTCCAACTAAAAACTGTTTCATCAAAAATTACTCTGATCTACTCCATCTTGTACATTATTGATGATGTTTTGATATGTAAGTCTTCTTATGTGATTTTTTCCAGTTTGTTTGTTCTAAAAATTTTATATTAATTCAAGTACTTACTTTACTGATTAAAATGCAAATACTTTCTTTTCATCACATGCACGATCCATAGGCCAGAGCACAGTCATAACTGAGTTTCATATGCAATATCATTGTCTTTCAGATAATTAATTCTTATTTTGATGTGTATAACACTTAGCAAATGATGGTATTTTTTTGCTATGTACTAGAACAATGTGAATCTTATATTAGGCTTCTAATTGCATTATTCCTCCAAGAGAAGGTGATGCTCAGAGTTCAACATTTTCAAACCTAACTCTAAAACCAAAGGCAGTGAGCTTTACGCTTAAAATACTGAGAAACAGTAAAAGATTCATTCTTTATTACACTTCATATCCCATGTTTGGTGAAAGCTCAGCAGGTAACACTAGTGCTTTGGAGAACTGAGCCAAAGCTTAGAACTACAACAAATGTTCTACTGAAAATCAGATCCTACAAAAGGATCAACTCCAAATCCAGACAAATCAGGAAGTTAGCACCATCCAATATCAGGTCTTTAGCCTGTAAACTCTTGCTAATAGAGTCTGGACAGAATATATGAAGTGTGCGTGTGAGTAGGTGTGTGAACATGTCTACAGAAACACAATAAATAACAGCAGAAAATCTTTTGGACTAAGCAAGTGGCAATTCCAACTAACCTTTTCCTTGCTGAAATTTAATTTTGATAAAAACAGAATTTTTGTTGAGATAAGGGTATGTCATTTCTCTTTTATATAAACAAAATTAATTTAAATTAAAGAAAAAATGTTGTGTGAAGCACCAATTGCATCTAACTTCATGTGTATTGACAAAACCTTTTCCAAATGAAGTTGTTTTAAAAAACAGTACGAAAGCAATCTGAAGAAAACACTACTACAGTTCATAAGTAGATATTGCTGGTTGTCTAGGAGTTAATCTGGTCAACTGATCACCAAAAAATTGCATCGGTGTCTACACTAGGTTCAATGAAAACTGAGACGCAAACTCATGATTGTAAATTTTTTTGTTTATTCCTCTGCTCTGTTTGTAGATTGTCAAAGTTAGAGAATGTTATTTACAAGCTAGATATTTGGAACATGAGCAAATAAACTCTGTATCCTCTAGTGCAAATCCATGTGATGGCATAACCTGTTTCCTAGGATTGCTGAAAAACGTTACTAGATTAAAAGCCCACAAAATAAATCTAACCTATTACTTTGCTTTCTGAATTTCAGTACAGCAATCCACAAGTGATGAGCTCTTCTTTTATCAAAGCCAAAAGGCTTCTGAGCAGAGAGATTTCATGTAATAAAAAATAAAGCCACCTCCTTCCCTTGCCTCTTGTTTTTTCATCCTGGCCTTTAGCGAAAGCAGCTGAGGTTTCACAAGGATACAGGTGCCCAAGCCTTGTCCTCACGTTTCCCTGCAAAAAGAGCTGCAGTTCTTCACACAGTCCGTAACACCTGTGACACAGCTGCAAGGCTCTCTCCAAGTGCCTTGCTGATTTCTTTGAGCAGCGAAAACCAGTGCCCACCACGCTACATTGTTTTGCTTCTTTTATGACAGTGATAAGTGAGGCCTTGCAGCAGGGGGACCATTCATTCTGCGCTATTAGAGACAGCCCTTATTTGGTGCCTAATGTTCCATGACCCATAAGCATTAAAGGAACTGCTAAGAAGTATTTGATCGGGTAAAAGGTATATTTTTGAGCCACAGGCATGCAAAAGAACATATTGGAGAACAAAAATGTTTCGTATAATGAATAGAATACAGCACAGGCAGGTAATAAAACAACAGAACAAAAGCATAGTCTGACTTGGAGGCAAATTCTTGCACGGAAAAAACACCACCCTCTTTGCGGCAAAGCCACAGAGACAGTGAGTCCCCGGCATGACAACAGCCAGCCTCTCCTGCAAATGCTGCTTGACCTGAAGGTTGCAACACTAATGCAGGACACAAGTAAAAAAAATCATGTCATGTTTTATATTAGTCCATTAGTGCCTGGTTTCCTCTGGATTGTCAATAATCCTCTGAGAAATAGACTTTCACAGAACCCGTCGCAGGGTTAATCCCTTGTGAATGCATTGGTCTAGCAGACGAGCAGAATAGTACAAGCCAGAGGCAATGGCAATACCGTGTCAAAGCCATATCTGGTGGCCGAGACAAAAAAAAAAATGGGATATACAAGCACAGTTTCTCTTTTCATCTTCCTTCACCCACTTCTTTTCCCACCAGTAAAGGAAACATTATTTTAGTCAGGCAAGGCTGACTAAATACGACAGGAGGAGGCAGGAGGTCTCTTGTGCAGCTCCCTGCTCAAAGCAGGGTCACTTCTGAGCTCAGACCAGGTTCCTCAGGTCTTGATCCAGTTGGGTCTTGAAAACGCCCAAGGACAGAGGGCACAACCGCCCTGAGCAGCCTCATGGTAAGAAAAAGGGTTTGCTTATGTCCAGCCTGTAAATCTCCTCTTTCAGCTTATACCCATTAGTCTCGCAAAGAGCCTGGCTCCATCTTCTCATTAACCTCCACATAGGTACCAGTACACTGTTGCTAGGTCCCCCCAATACCACCTTTCCATCAGGCAGTGAAAAAACACTGGTCTCTCAGTCTCTCCTTGCAAGGCAAATGCTCAAGCCTTGACCATCATGGGGACCCTCTGCTGAAGATGCTCCAGTTTGTGTCTTTCTTAGGGGGGCCCAAAACTGGACACAGTGAGACAAGGTTGAATGAGGGCTGCATAAAGGGGGATGATCCCTTCCCTCAACCTACTGCTTGTGACCCTGTCTGTGCAGCCCAGGAGGCTGCTAGTCATCCTTGCTGCCAGGGCACAGGGCTGCCCCATGCTCAGTAGCCCACCAGGGCCCCCAAGAGCTGCTCTCCAGCCCGTGCCCCCCAGCCTGGGCTGCTGCAGGGGTGCTTCCTTCCCAGGGGCAGCGCTGGGCACTTCTCCTCATTGAATTAATACGGACACAGACACCTTGCTAAAACGGATGACCGCACCCACCACCAGGAGGAGGAACTGAACCTCTTGCAATAGCTGTCTGCCCAACAAAATACCTTATTTATGGCAGGGTTAGAGCAGCCACTCTGCCTGTCGGACTGGCACTTGCCCTGCTGCAGCCACAACAGCAGCACCCACAGAACCATCTCCAGCCGCTGCCCCCACACCTGCTGGCCCAGGCAATCCAAAGATGGGTACAAATGGCAACTCAGAGGCTTGCTTAAGGCTATCAAAGGAAGTGGTGATGGCAGTCTCAATAAGCGGAGTCCAATGAGTAGCTCAGGGAGAAAGCAATCATCTTGTTAGCCCTTAATCTGACAGGAGCAGCACAGAGCCCATCCTGTGAGCTGAACATGATTAACAGTTTTTCTAAGGTACCTCTGTGTAATCAGGAAATGCTCTGACAACAACTCCAGGAGGAGATTACGGTCTTTTCTCTGCCTGCAAAATAGGTAAGCCCTCCTTTGGTAAGCTCAGTAAGGGAAACACCTATTTTGCCAGCAGGCAAAGGCTGGCCATGCTCATGCTCTATGCAGGCTCTTCAGCCAGAAGCTGTGGACAGAGTTTTCCTAGTGATGAATCTTCTTAACCAGCCCTATGGAGAAATGGGACATGTTGTTTCAGACCTCGTGTTACACCCTTCACATGCACACACAGAGCAGCTTGCGCCTGCTCAGCAAGCAGCAGATAGGCAGTAGATCCCTCCTGCTTTAATCGAGCCATAGGACCACAGCTCTGACCCTTCCCTTACTCCACTGCTCGCTCCCAGCACATCCCAGGGCAGCCCAGGCCACGGGTGGTGGTGTCAGCCTGGACACAGCCCCATAAGGTGGCACCTGCAGGTGGGCGGCAGCAGCACTGAGCCCAAGGAGCTGCTCCTCACCTGTGCAAACCAGTGCCCTGGGGGACTCACCCAACCCAGCTGCCTCTGAAATACAATTTAGAGGAGCCCCAGCTGCCTGGCCAAGTCTATTTTGTTGCTGCAGCAACCATTTTCTCTAGCCCCACTTGGCCCTGCCACCTCCTGCATTGCCTCTAAAAAGAGGTTTCTCAGTGGGGGGAGTGGGAGGGGGAAAGCTCCAACGGAAGAAGAAATCTGCGGGGGAAAATCCATTTAGATCTATACAAACTGTAGAGCTAAAAAGATCCTTGAGGCATTTTTAAACAACCACTTGAGCATTCAACACTGAACCTGGAAGAAACCAGAAAGGAAAAAAGAACCAAGGGCAACACAAGCCACAGTGTATTTCCCTTTGAGCATTGTTTTCTCCAAAAGACAATCCAACGTCCTTTATCACTGCACTACTCCAAGAGAATTACTTTCTTTTTTTTTTCTTGTATATTGCTTTGCCAGCTGATGAAGCTAGTAACAGATTTCAGTAGAAAAATTTTGCAAATGTAGTAAGTTTTACTCACTAAAGGTTGAAATTACACTGTATAGCTCCCTACAACTGCAGTAATCATTTAACGTCTTTTATTTAATGATACCAACAAACCAGCCTATGTTAAAATCTGGCTTTCATAAAAATGAGGCAATTTGTTGACTTGGCAAATAAGAAAGATGAAGAAAAAATACCCAAATGAGGTAATAAACCATTAATTTCAAAGAACCAATCATCAATTTAGTAGTTTACACAATAAAAAGAGATGGTGATGTAAATATAGTGTAGCTGCATCCACAAGATGTGATTTAATTGGTAAAATGAATCAACTAGAGAAATGGCTGTAAAAAATCCAGCATTTTTCAAGTTTAGGGAGAAGGTCTCCTTTCTGGTTTGTAACGTGAAACATTATTGCTCTTCTGTTCCCATTCTACTGCAAAAATGTCACTGATGTCTACTGGAAGTCTGTCAAGTCCCAAATGTGTAACCAATTCACCTTGCAGAGCACTAATGAGCGTTTTGCCCCAGACCTGTACTCAGTAAATGCTCACTATTCTTGTTCACAGTGTAAAAATCCCTTTCTAAGTATCACCGGCACATATAAAATTTAAAGCTAGACCTCTCAGAAGCTTGTGTTTCCCTATTGTTTCCCCTATTTAGCCTTCTTGCCAAACAAAATTGATGTGTCCTGAACTGCACTATTATATTGAATGCAAATATTCCGTGGAATGCAAATATACATGAGAAAGCACCAGAGGAAACAGCAGAATAGGGTTAAAAGAAGAACGGCCTGTGCTGACAACCAAGGACACAGACAACAGCAGTGAAACACTCAGGGACATGATGTTTCCGTCAAGACTGGGGCCTGTGCTCTGTTAAGACCACAGCCCAGATGACTCAAGAGTGGAAGACCCTAGACTTTGATGAAAGGAGGAGGACAGCAAGGTTACAGCACATCAGATTAGCTGTTCCTCTTCTTGCAAGCCCAACAGGAAGACAAGTTACAACTCTTGAGATACCTAAAATCAGGAAATGTAAACAATGTCCGGCAAACTTGCCTAAAATTTATGATGGCTAAAGTAAGCAAAATTCTGAGGCAAAAGAATCATGCCATAGTAACAGCTGAATCCTGAAGGATATAAAAGCCCTGCTCAAAACCCCGTTGGCCATCACCAATCAAGAAAACCCAAATGCTGTGATGAGGATTCAGCAGCCAGAATCCCATGTCCTTTGTGTCACACTGAGTCATCTTGGCCAAACCACTTCAACAGACCTATCTCAGTGCTCTTAAGTATGTGGGACTGAGCGTAGGAACGAGTGAAATCTGTGACAGAATGAATGTGAACTACAACAGTGTTGTTTAAAACAAACCCACCTTCCTCTTCCACAAGATCTCACAATGAGTCTTACGAATTTCCTACAAACAGTGAAAGGGACTGTGCAGCTACATGGCCACATGTACGTAGGCTGGCATGTACTTTACCAGCAAGGATAAGGGAGGGCATAGAGCTGCCATGATCTTAAAGATAAATGGATTAGCTTTTAATTATCTAGAGTGTTCTGTTTTTGTTGGATGATGACTTAGAAACCCAAAGTCAAGGATTCTCCTCTCTCACTTGATGTATTTCAGAGAATCTTCCTGATTAATGCTTGTCCCTGGAAGCCACTTTTGTCATTCCTGCGTTCCCATATACAAGATCTGCCCTATGTAGCTCCCATGGAGACATAGCCCATTCCCTTTTGGATTTCCTCAAGCTGCACATCCTGAGGATCTGGGTGCTTCCTACTCTTGCAGCAGCTGGGCTTTAGGGATCGCTATCTTTTGGTTTGGGAACATCGTGACGTTTGAAGCCACCCATTGCTTAGGTATCTGTTGCACTGTTAGACCATCCTTCTTGAGGGGGGGGGAGGAATTGTTCCTATCTAAGCTCCATTTCCCATGTTGTAAGCTGCATCCATTGCCACTCATCCTTCCACTGTGCATCTCCAGGAGGAGTTTCTGTCTTTTTTGTCTTTTCTATCGCTATGCAGTAATTACCCTTTCTCACAGAGTGCTCCAGTCAGATTGAATTTCTCTCTCCCCAAGCTGATTCATCTTTAGTCAATCCGGAACAACGTTTTAATATTCCTCCAGCTAAGTTATGAACTAGCTGGGACGAGATGCAAAGCCTTCTTCAGTGGGTCAGGTACTATTCTTCTGTTATTATTCTGCTTGGCCAGTTTGGTGTAGAACTTTCCCCATATTTCAGCATGAATTGCTTCTATCCAGTGAACCTTCTATTTTGCACCAGTCTGTAGTGCAGCAGATACCAAAACATAAATGTTACATGCATGCAACTTTTTATTGTTTCTTCACTGAAATCAGACACGTGGTAATCAACCCATTGATGAGTTTGAGATTGCTGGCCCCCCAAGTCTTTGAGGAGTAACAGTTTTCTATACAGTAGACATTCTCAGCCTGAACCTTTTCTATGGCTTTTTTAAGTTAGTGTTTTGGTTGTTCGAGTCTTGAAGGTTTTCTCGTTACTGATTAAACAGGTATTTGGCCTGGTGACAGCAGCATCTGACTGTCAGGGATATCCTGACAAAGTGCCTTAACAAAGATCGCTCACCAGGGATATGAGGGATGTTTTAATGTCTACTTAATCCTTGTCTCTTTACTGAAACTTGAAAGACCATAATTAGTGCAAAACAAGATGGTATTTTTGTGATTTGGACACCTTTCCACCACAAATTTAAGACTTTCATTTCACATAGGCCAAACAAAAGCTCTCAGGTGATAACTCCATTCAGACAGTGCCAACCCAGCCTGGGACGTAAATCAATGCCCTAGAGGTGAAAGTCTTCAAATCCTGTAACTATTTCACTAAACAATCCATTCTCCCATCCTAAGGATCCTTGGGAGTTGTAAATACCGAGGCGATAACACAACCTAGATTGAAGAACCCATTTTCACACATCCTTTAGCATCCTGTACTGGTCAGCTTATTAAGATTGTCTGCACGTATCAATACAGAAAGAAATATTTGGCCATCCAACTACAAAAAGAGTTCACAAAAATTAATGGCAGCTATAAAAATCTCATCACTTTATTTAGACTGAGTCTATTCTTACCATCAGCTTTGGAATGTGACAGCTATATGTGCTGTACACAGGATGAAAAATGCACTGTAGAGTAACTACAGCTCCATGAAACTTCCCAGGAAAACTTTTTTTTTTATTTTGCAGAGCATTCCCTAAGCAGAAAACCAACCAATTTGTGAATTCATGTTGAATCAATCAAAATGTTTTAAACAAACATCAGCTTCAATTTGTAATGTTTTAAAGACTATTTCACTTCAAATTGCATCTACAGAAATATCTTTTTTTTAAGTTTAAAATGTTCAAAAATCAAAGTATTTCCTTTTGATTCCAAACACCATAGCTTTTAATTTTTACTTCAAAACCACAATATTTTGGTTTGTGATTCTTCCAACACATTTTATATTTTCAGTTGCCCTGGTCAACCAAGAACACACTTCTTGCCAAGCATTCCCCATTCCTTTGCATAGTCCAAATTATCCACCACCCCATTTCTTCTTTGTTAAGGACTTGCTGCTTTGATAAGATCAAAGAGCAACAGTCATCCAATCAAATCAAATCAATGTAAGGAACATCCACTAATTTGTGTGCCTTGTAAAAAAAAAATAAAGTGACCGTTTATATTATTTGTATGACATTTTAAAATATTATTACTAGTTAATTAAAAAAGAAAAAAAAAGAAAGAAAATTTGAAATATTGCAAACTAATACCAGAATTAGAATGTCAAATCAAATTGACTGTGTGACAGAAATTAGCATTATTCTAGTACACAGTAAGGCATTTTTATCAATATAATCACTGATTACAGTTTACATTTAAAAGAATTTGCATTTTCAGACCTCAGCTGTAGCAACAGTCACTTGCGTGCTGCTGGCAGGGGTGGGCACGTAAGAGCGCAGAACTAGCTAACAGCCTTTCCAGCTTCCAGCTTGTTCCTCTCTGGTTCTTTAGGTCGTGCCAAGAGCAAAAGGCTCCGCAGGATCCTGGAAAGAGCGGCCAGGGCCCCTCGTGCAGTGCCTTGCAGGAGGGCAGCTTTTCTCCCTCTCACACCAGGACCCCCCAGCAAGCACAGCTGTTTTGCACACGCGATGGTGCAACTGTGCACACAGAAGCTGCACGTTTCGATTTTGCTCCACAACTTTTAATACCACTTGGAGACCCACCAGCATTCCCAAGCCGGTTAACCAAAATTTTTATATAAATAATTGTCTTTTATATATAAACAACTGCCTCGAATATTTAGGAGGTATCTATTAGGATAATGTCCTAAAAGACATTAAGATCAATAGGATAGGATAAGTACTAGGATAAATTACTAAAAGGATAATACTTTTTGAAAGGAAGGGAGGATGCAGAAGCCCTAGAGAAAATAAGTGGATTTCAGCTGTATCAATGTGTGCTAGTGAATGCAGGACTACTATTACCACATTGCCTATAAGCTATGAATACAGAAATACATTTTTAACAGCCATTGGCATTTCCTTGATTGAATTCAAAAGTGCTATAAACATTCTTAAAAACAGAGTGTAGGCACAACAAAAGAAAATAAGAAAACTGCCCCAAGTTTTCAGATATGAAACTCGGATCTCTGATTTTCATTTGTTCTTCTGAAAATCTCTTACTTCACTTAGAATTTCATCACAAACCAGGCAATTTCCACACTTTTTTTTTCACTTTAATACCACCCAAATGTTTTCAAACTGCACAAAAAAGTTGGAGTATCTTGGAATTTTTTTCAAAACGTTTCATTTTTACAGACATGGATTTGGGAAAATCTACAGGAAAATAATGTTTAGGTAACTATGCTTCTGAAACAATCCCATCACTGATGTTATCTTTTCTATCATCTCATGCATACTCATTTTATTAACTGTTTCTAGCATAATGCTATGTCAAACAATTTAACTAACTATCTTAGGCAAATTCTAATAATGACATTTGTCAGAGTCCTGATCATTTGTTACTATGGCTTGGTATATTGCTGTCAGTTGGTTCGTCCCAGCTGGGGAGCTGACTTTGAACTTGACTCACCATTTGAGTCAAACAAAAATATTCAAGGACTGAAAGAACGGGAGACTTTTGGAAGATATCTTTTAAATTACTCCGTTGCCCTAAGTTCCTCTTCATCAGAGCATTTGCATGTTCCATTAGCGTGAATCATAACACACGCAGATGGATCAAGCAGCAATCACCACTCTATCACATTCTTATGCACGGCATGATGAAGCTGACTAATACAAGTTGCCTTTTATTTGCTAAATGTGGAAACGCTCAGTCAGCATTAACATTTCTTCTTTTGCATGGAGGAAAAGAGACAAAGCAGCAAAAGGGCAACTAAACTGAGCCCTCATTATTTTGGGATCACATTCTGGGGCCAATCTCCTCTGGCACTGAGTAGCTGAACTCTGCTGAATGAATGAATTTAAAAGTACTTTTTGTTAGATAGATAAGAAAAACTTTTAGGCCACAGGAAAATATCTTCATAGAAAAAGTGTGGTTTATAGGCCTAAATATTAGGAACTGAGGTGCTAACATTACTCCATATTCACAAATTCTCAAACATCTTCTTCAAAAATGAGCCTATATCTGGACTAAAGATTTTATATATACATACACGCCTATATATGTCTGTATGTATATATTCTCTCTATTCCACACATACAGGCAATTAAAAATTACTCAAAATTAGGTCAGTTCACATGTTGTTTCCAGCTTACAGATATGGAAAAAAAAAAAGAAATGTAAAGGATTTTCCTTTAATTTATGCTTTGCCCTTTAAACTGCATTCCTGTCTAGATTCATCTGGATGCCTCTCAGACCAATGACTACAGCTTTCACCATACCAAAACCAATGACAGCCTCGCCTGTATTTTTCTTTTCCAAAACACTAGTGAAATAATCTTATCTAAATACTGAAATAGCCAAACCTCAAATCATTACAAAGACGAATCTTGACCCAGATCTGACTGGGAAATGTTCCATTTTTCACAGAAAAGACAAGACTAGAAAGTCACTGGATGTTCTCTCTGCCCAAAGAGGGAACCAGCTGTATTTATGTCATTCTTCAGTGGCTCTGTATCAGTCCCCTCTTCTTCAGCTTCCCTTAGATAAAATGCTTTATCGAAGACTATGAGAGGTTCCCCAACTATTGAAAAATAAACAAAGATCCTGAGTTCTGTTTTAGAAAGGTATTTTTAAAATTCCTCTTCATCCCATCCGTGAGAGTCTGAAAAAAAATCCTTCCAATCTGTACTCTGAAGAGAGGATTGTACCTTCACTGCAGAACAGATTTGCAAGTATACTGCTGCAGACAGACACTGCAGTAAAATTTTCCCAGTTAACAAAAGAACTGCATACCCTTGACACACACACTGCTTTTTTATTACAATGTTGAAAATTAATTCTTTGCCCAGGAGGCTTTCATGGCCCCACCGTTAAAGTTATGCATGTTCTGAAAGGAAATGTTTAGATTATCTAAAGATGCTGTCAAGCAAATTAAGCCTATTGTTGAATGTTTGCATTTCACTGTCAAGACACCTACCGGCTTCACTGGGACTATCTGCTACAAACAGCAATGAAAACACAGGACAATAAATTAACCAAGATTACAATTGATAAGAAAACACTGAATTAATTCAAACTTTCGAAATCTTCAGGAAGATACATTGATTTCTGAATGCACTAAGGAAATCAAGATTCATACTCCCTTGTATCACTTATTATATCCTCACAGTTCAATTTAATAGCGAAACAAGAATTTTTCATGGTAAAACATTTCTTAAGATATAAATTACTTCAATAAATGTAAAGAATACCAAAACAAAGAGATGTTTCCACTGTTAAAAACACACCACTCCACTCTAATGTACATGACTAGCACAGTTAATGGAAAAAACTCAGGTTTCTTAATATCCCAGGCAAGGAACTACAGTTAGACATTTATTTGACAGAGATCTCATCCCGAGAAGATCACACAGTCTGTTACACCTTACAATTTTAAACAAAGTTAGGAGCTCCAGTTTTATCTCAGCCCTGATAAGACCATCTCCTTTCACACCATCAATTTTTAAATAGAACAGTGCAAAGAAATCAATGGGGAACTCTACTTAATAATTAATATGGCCAACCAAAATTCAAGCACTACACATTGTACAGCTGTCCTAAGACGTGCCATAAATGGCTGCTATTATCAATCACAGTAATTAGACTCCCACAGTATATCCGTATATTGAGTTGTGTGAAAGACCCAATTTGGTGTATTTATTGTTATTTGTTTTAGATCATTTTCATGATGTATCCATTCCAAGCACACAAGGAGACATAGCTTCTGCTAATTTTTTTTCATCAGTACTACAATATAAGATGTGATTTATTTCATTGCTTAGTGCAAAATAACTACATGCGTTATTAAAAGTATGAAGATGATAGATATTTGATATTTCTTGGGTAGCTAAAAGCTGAGAACTCTGCTAGTTCAACATGGAATAGATTTTGAAGAATGAAATTGAGAGTTTTATTCATATGTTCATTACAGAAAAGTTGTTCATGACAAGATAGGTGGCGCAGAGGGTTAAGCGCAAAAGTTCTTCGGTACTGAGCTTAAGTCAGGACTGAAAATGAGCTTTACTGTTCTCATGCAGCTAAGCCAAAGGAAGCCTGTGAACTTCAGAAGAAAACATCAATTTGTCACCACTGATAGCCTGCTCTATAGATATATCTCACTGAAACAAAAGGTTATTCCAGGGAAAAACTGTCCGTTACGTGGGAAACGCCTACAGAAAAGAAACACCTCACAATTGTCAATAAGCTCTGTCTAATGACTTACAAAAGGAAGCAAAAAATGTTCACAGAATCAGAGAATGGTTTAGGTTGGAAGGGACCCTAAAGATCATCTCGTTCCAACTCCCCTGCCATGGGGCGCATTGTAAGGCATCTAAGACCAAGTGAATAGGTCTAACACTTTTTACACAATATTTGTTTAAATCTGACAAATATTAAATGTTTCGTCTGCTTTTATATTTAGATTCTGTCATTACAAAAAAGTCAAGCTTTTTAACATGGATATCGAAAATTTTGAATTCCAGGCATAAGTCAATTATTCTACAAAAGCAAATTATTTTTTAAGGAAGAGCAAGAATTTAAAAATGCATTTTATTATATTTGACTACATTCTGAAATCAGCACAACTGATTCCTAATCAAATTAAAAGAACAACATGATCAAGCAGTAGAAAAAAATGTAGTTTAACATTGCGAATACAAACTGTAGGGAGAGAGGGGGCAGCACATACACTTTTCTGCAACTTATTATCATACCATGGAACTGTGATATTAAACACAAAACCATTACAAAGTTTTGAACATTTTGAACAATTATTGAAGCTAGTTTACCTCCAGGTATGTATTTGGGCCTTTTGAAATCTGCCATCAGCTTCACCAGGTGGAACACAATGCTCATTCTCCGCCAGTGCCAACACAGGACATCACCCATAAACCATTTCTTCCTCTTCTAAAACCATTATTAAGATCTCATTTTGCAAATTTTGTTTGGCTCATTTACATTTCATTTTGTAAGCTAGAACACAGAGTTTAATATTTTACCGAAACTAAGGACTGATTTGCTGCACAAGTGTCTGTCTTCTCAATAACTGCGTTGAGCTGGATGACGTTTTACACATACCTCCGTGCATAAACATAAACATCAGACTGAAACAAAATCCCAAGACAGTAAACATTTATCAAAGCTATAAGAAACTGAAAATGGTGTCCTATGACAGGACTTATTAGGGAATCTGACAATAGGCAGGGCTAGCAGTCCCATTAATAATATATACACATACACAGCATATGACATGTTCATTGTTTATGATGACTAAAAGTAGCTCACAGCAGCAGAGAATCGAGCTTTGTAACTTTAAAAGTCCTTTTCTGTATTCTTTCCTCAGCCTCCACAGAAACATTTAACTCTGCATGAGATGCGACATGTGAAATTTCACAGGGAATGGCTTGTTTTGGGGACAAGGGGTTGATGGGAGCTGTAGATCAGGCTTGTAATGGAAGCTAGCTCCAACCTTAACTGTGCAATAGCTATAACCATTTCATAATAATAAAAAGAGATTAAGTCTTGGTATATTGTTTTGTCACACTGGCACCCTGGAGTCAGCAAGAACCATTTGCACAATCCAGTCAGGATAAGGCATGCTAAGAAAATTGAATGAATATAGGTTTCTAACCTTTCTAGGGCAAGGATTTGTCAGATGTTTCTTTCTTCTAGTTTTATTTTGGGAAAGGTATTTTAAACAATCAGGGTACAAAAGCAATATACAGTGCTGCAAAGGTGGCTTGTACAAAGCAAATCTCCATAGACACAGGAGAGCCATTTACAGGTTTACACAGAGGTCATAGTGCAGAGTTAAATAGAAGAAATACTGAAGACTGAATTACACTGCATATTCAGCAAACGGATTATGAGATATTTGTCTCTTAGTTGTACTTGAGCAATGATTAGACACTATTTTGTTAGATATTTGACATTTTGAAAACACCAAGAGCAGAATTCTGACCTAAGTTTGCTTCTGTGTAAATGAAAATAAAAAGTCAACAGAAATAAACAACTCAAGAAAGATCAGACATGCACATTACTCTGCATGATTGTGGCTTCTGAGCAATTACTTTACAGCAGACGAAAACATTAATTCCACTCTACTGCCAAGCACATTTTTTAAAAGTTTGCCTTAGTAGGATGACACAATACAGAGCTGCCAACCATCGCGACTACACCTCCAAGAGAATGAGAGAAACAGAGGCTCTGAGAACTGCTCTCAAACAGGTAGGAAGACATTATTAACATGCAAGAATTACCACTTTACTGATAAAAAACTATTATTACTAACGGTCTCTTAAGTATTTTGGTCATACAAATTTTACATCTGCACAGCACAAGTTATCATGCTTTTGACCTCCTCCTGTTAAGTCATACCTGATATCCTGTCCAAAGCAACTTCAAATGGTCAAGCAAGTGGTGTCTTACAACAACAGTAAAAATATTTTTAGGAATAGGTTCTTCCATGATTATTTTTAGGTGACATGGAATGAACAAATAAACCAGAAATGTGAGAGATACTTTATATTTATTAGCAAAAACTAAGCTGCTATCAGTTCAGAGAGTTTATGAAACAATTGGATTTTGTACATTTCTTAAAATTACGTTTGAGAAATGTGGCAATTTTCTTTTGGTTGCAGAGAGAAATGTGCACACAAGTTATTTGGTTTCTCATGTCTCCAACTGGTAAATTACACTTTTTTTTTCTAAGTAGTTTTCTTGTGCCATAAGATTAAGACACAAGATAGTTTATTATCTCCTATAACATATTTTGTGAGTCAAAAACACACTTAAAAACTGCAGTAAGAAGTAAAGCTGCTCTTTGATTAGGGAAAGCTGTTTCTGATTATAAATAAATTAGTCTACATAAAAACTATGATTTTCTTCATTCTTATAAAATAATAAAGTTCACAGAAATTGTTTCAAAACATTTTTCCTAGGGGTTGCAATTCAAAAAATGAATTTTATTTACAGTACTTTATAAAGAATCATGCCAAAAAAGTCCATGAGGATCTTATTTGTGTATGTAAAATGGGGTCAATAAAAATGAATATTCTAAAGACGGAGTAGCAGAATTAGATTGAGCATGAAGATAAATACATTTTGCTTCACTGTCAGGAGTTACCATACTGAACTCAACATATATAGAGGTGTCCTGAAATGCAGACTGGCTGATCTTGAGATGTCATTTCTGGACATACAACCTTTTTGTTGTTAGAGCAAGTCAACGATTAGAGGGTGGATTTATACCTTTTATTGCATCAGCCAGAAGGTATTTGCAGGAAACTAGGTATTTGTAGCTAAATTTTTTTATAGAAAATGTCTTTCGAATATATATCCACAACTGGATCAGAAAAAGCTGTGTCATTCACTAATTTCCTTGCAAGTTTTAACATAGGCACATAAGGTTTTAAGAAGATTAATTACCTAAAAATGCAGACAGCCTGCAGGGAAATGCCTACCTTAATCTTCCAAAGGGCTGGTGACTATGTCAACCATAGGATTTGGGCATGGTAAATCAACTTAGTCAAAATGGGCCATCTACAAAATTCCTGCATCTAAATTCCTGCCATCCCATCCTGAGTCTCAGCTTTCAATGTGTATTGTTCAGCAATAGTTTTATGTGTAAACTTTACAAGAAGCAGGAACTGAATCGTACAGTACTTCCCCTCTACACAAATGGGCTTCATTGCTGGGCTACTGACTTGGTCTTGGACCTATGATACTTACATCCCTTTCCACAGAGTAGCACAGATTCACTGTAGGAGTAGATTTAGAACATGTAAAATACTCAAAAGACTGGAGAGAGAAAGGGGTCAGTAATGCACATCAGATGTAATCAAGATATAACCAACAAAACCCAGCAGTGGAGAAAAATAGCCAGATCAGGGCTAAAATAATTTCAAAATAGGCCAGGTCAGTCATTCTCTGGAGTTTCCTGTTTTTCACTACCGACTAAAGGCATGCGGGGATTACTAGTTTAGACCACTCCAAAACCACGAGCTGGACTCTCCCAAGCCCAGGTCCGCAGAGCAGCAGGATCCTGACTGCTCAGCAAGGCAGCGGCCACCTCCACTGCAGAGAAAGATAGGACAGAATTACTGCATATTCCTTGGCAGAGGATTCACTTTATGTTTTGGAGCTTTCTAAGACAGTATGATTTCATGTTTCCTTTTTCTCTCTAGCCAATAAAATATTGGTTGTATAAGCCTGTTTAATTTGGGAAAGTATGTCTCACCAAACACTTGCGTAGTGTTGCTCAGTTTCCCAGGTCTCAGCATTGCATGGTTTTGTAGAGCACAAGTGTTTTAACAATCCCTTGAATCTGGTCTTTGCTGTGGTAAATCAGTACCTGGCAGAGGAGTCATATAAATGATTGTAATAATGGTGTTAATTTTGTTAATTATGTTGTAAATTTCATTTTGTAAACTTTCTTGTAACTTCTGGGATTATCAGAGAACAGCAAATCACACCAGAACTGTGGCATAAATTGGTCAAACACTATTTGGCCCATATTTTTTTCAGTGAGGTTGGACAATGCAATACTTCCCGCTATGAGATGCCTACCATATCAGTGGTGAGATTTGTTTCAAAGGGACAAAAATTTTCTGCCATAAACAGTGAAAAGCTGAGCTCTCTCACACGAACCTCCCAGTAATCTCTAATACTATAGAAAGTTGGAATTTATGAAGGATTTGCCATTAATGAAAACTACTCTGTTTAATCAAACTCCCCACAGGCAAGGGAATTTAAATGATAAATATCAATAAGCACTATAATGATTTGAAGTTTCAGAAACATCATAAAAATCAAGAAAATAACAAACAATATTTCAAAACTTTTGTAGGTTTGGTAGGAAAAACATTTACATGGTAAAATTTTTTAAAAGCAGGAAAGCAGATTGCACTAGAGCCATCTACCTATTGCTCCTTCCCAAAACCAGGGAAGTCATCATAAAATGATGTTGTAAAAGTTCTTTATGTAATCAGTTGAACAGAATATGATAAAAACTCAAGTATTTCAGTAACAAGACAGCAGAAGCCTAAGAACACTGTAAATACAGGCAGATAAATGAATTTCCATTGCAAAGGTAAGCACCGATTTGATTTTAGTCTTAAAAGAACAAGTTGCCAGCTTTTTAACACATATTACTTTATTTTACATATATTTACCTATGGATTGCTGATCTTATTAAAATACTTAATTCTCTACTATGATTTTCACATTTCATCATTTTATCTCCAATATATTTTTTAAAATCTTATTTTCAGGGACATCGAGCATATAAAGTTATCCTTGTGTAACCCCTTTCAATTGCATCATTTGCTCTTTGCACTCCACTAAAACTATCCTCGGTAAAATCCCTAATGACCTCCTTGAAGCTTATACTTAAAACCCTCATCCTCCTTGATTTATCAAATTACTTCAACTAATATATACCCTTTTCTTCTTCTTAAAACACTCAATTACAAAAACTTGACTGATGAAGAGGTTGGCGTTTCTATCAGAGATGAAGACCGAAAGTTAGCTCTTTTGTTTTTAATCTTTTTCTCCGTGCCTTGGCAGAAGCTTGACACCACATAGCACAAGTCGGATGCACTTATTTCTTCTGCAGAAAGGGAAATCAGAGAATGATTAAAAAAGGTGTAAGTTTTGAGCTACTCAGACTAAATAATAAAATAGATTTGACAGAGATGCATAGCGTTCCCCTCACACCCCTTTGAAAAACACAGGAGGAAAGGACAAAGATCTACAGGCCCACAGAGAAGTCCTCTCTCAAAGGACTTGGTACTCAAGGGGGACATTAGCAAAGACAAGACCATTGAAGTGGCAGCATTTTGACACTGCTTGGGAGGGCTCTCAAAATGGGAGCCTTGCCTTGTCCTCCATTGGAGGCCTCTCCACAGCCCTCAAGTCTGAACTGAATGTAACAGCAACTGCTCGTTTGGTTGAAAGCACGAGGAAAAGCCAACATCCAGGCTTTTCACATGCTCTGTTAACTGTTATTTTACGCAGCCTGGGGAGTCAAGGCCACTTCTTCCTACTCTTAAAGAAAACTAGTAAGAATTATGACTTTTAAATTGCGTTGCTCTGCACTAGTAGGCCTTAAGGGCACATGAAACCTGTGCTGAAAGCACAAACTTTTATTTTCTGTTTGTGGATTGAGAGAGCAAGGAGAAAACGGGACTTCAGAAATTAAACTAGGAGATACTGTACCACCAAGGGGAAAAGGTCAAAGAATGTACCTCTATATTTCATGCACACCCATTTTTCTTTTGTCAGTCTTCCACTATCACAAAAGACTGTGAAAAAAAGATGAGGATATTTAAAATCTGAAGTGAAAAGCCAGAAAACAGAAGAGAAACTGCTCATGATATTCTCTTCTTCATAAAAAAGAAATAAAATTCATAAACAATCCCAGAAGTCAGGAAGGCTGTGTGGTTTACAGAAAGAGCCACTGATCATCGTTGGTGGCCAATATTCCTACAGAGCAAAGGAGCTGCAGTCAGAAGTGCTGTGTTTGTAGCAGACAAGACACGAACAACTCTGTTCATCCACGCTGTCGAATATTTGGTTCCTGTGCTCCTGAACAGAGCTGCATGACCAAAAACGAAGGTTGGTGCTTTGCCGTCCCTGGCACCAAGGGTGGAAGCCTCATGGCCAACCTGCATCCGCACTTTCTACTCTCCTCATGAGCTCCTTAACTCTGCCCACCAGATATACAGGGAACCTGATGCACCAAAAGCCCAGCAACATAAACTCATTGCCAGAGGTTTTAACCTCATTCAATTAAATCCCATTCTTCCAGTTGGCTACATTGTTCTGGTTTCATCTGGGGTAGAGTTAATTTTCTTTCTAGTAGCTGCTGTGTTTTGGATTTAGAATGAGAATAATGCTGATAACACATATTGTTTTAGTTGTTGCTAAGTAATGTTTGTATTAGTCAAGGACTTTTTCAGCTTCCCACGTAAGCTGAGAAGGAACAGAGACAAGACAAGCTCGCCAAAGGAATATTCCATACCATAGATGACATGCTCAGTATATAAATGGGAGGTGGCCAGGGGGCAGGAATCTGCGATCACTGCTCGGGATGGGCTGGGTAACCAATCACTGGGTAGTGAAAGCAACTTGTGTTGTAGCACTTTATTTTGTGTATTCTTTTACCATTATTATTATTATTATTTTATTATTATTTTCATTGTCATTGTTGTTGTTATTACTACTACTACTATTACTATTATTATTTTCCTCTTCTGTTACAATTCTATTAAACTGTCTTTATCTCAACCTGAGAGGTTTTTTTCTTTTTTTTTTCTCCCTCTTCTCCCCACCCTATAGGGGGGCAGGGGGGAAGGGGGAGTGAGCGGCTGCATGGTCCTACTTGCCAGCCAGGGTTAAACCATGACATACATATAGCAGGGGCCTGTGGAAACCACTTTCTCTATTTATAAAGTTGGTGCTTCAGTCATTATCAAAGTGGGAAGTCACTTTCAGTCACCTTCTCATATATAGAAATTTCTTGGTATTTCCTTATGAGCAGATGACTGGAATTGATAAATGATGGTGCTATCTAACAATACTAACATGATTAGCTCAGTCACCTTCTGCTAAAGAATGTTATTTGCAAGTGTCTGCTCTCTAAACATCAGGCTGATGTAGATTCACACTGTGAGACCTCCACACATTACTCTGCAAGGTACAATAATCTTCAAGATAAAACCACTTCTGCCTTGAGTTATCAGAACCACCATCCTACAACCCAATGTCAGGTCTTCTTTCAAAGTGCAACCAAAACCACTGAAAGCCCAGTGAGTCCAACTTGGACCAGTATTTTCCATAGTAACACTTAGAGGGAGTAGGAGACAGTGGGGTCTAATGTTGTCCATGTTTAGCTCCAGAGAGTTCTGGTGTCTCTAAGTATTCAGGGAAGCTGTCTTCACTAACCAAAGGTATGTCTGCACAGCTCTGAGCAGTCCCACACAGAGGGGCTCAGGTTAGTGTGGACAAACCTAGCCTAGATGCTAGAAGGCACATAACTCCCTCAGCGCGGCACTCCATGAGTTATTGTACCCAATTTTTCAGTACAGCTGACTAGCTGGGCAGTCAAACACACTTACTGTATGGCCACTGGCACCTTTTGGGCACATCTGCATGGCAATTTACTGCTTTGTAGACATGTCTTTACAAGGCATGACTTGCTAACCTTGGAGAATCAGTATTCTTTCCCTGAATGGCTCTAGCACTTCTTTTTCATTTTCAGAGTCCTGCTAGAGGCTCAGAGGACTCTTCGTATGTGAGGGCTGAAAACACCACTATTATCTTATGTCCAGAAAATGAATCAACGGATCTTTGATATAAATGCTTGGATCTTCCCCTATTAAATCCTTTAAGACGACCTTGCAAGGTCCTCTCCAGTTGTTTTCAATCATAAACTCTTAGCTGGAAGGTACAATCACATGCTGCGATTCCTTCAAAAAGCAGCTCTTCACTGATCCTGTCAGCATCAAGATTTCCTTCAAAAAGAAGACAAACATCCTTCACTTTCGTTATTGTCTGATAGGAAGTATAAACTCTATGAAAAAAACATCCTCAACTGACTGGAAAAAGAAAGAAAGGGTTCTTTCTAAATGTGTTAAAAAATTATATTTAAAAATACTTTTTTTTTCCATCAGAGATCAATTAGGGCACTGATGCTACCATCAGACCAAACCCACAAAAATAGTATTACTTCAAAAATTGAAAAAAACAACCAACACTGTTGATAAAATTAAAGAACCAAAAGAATTATAAGATAGCCCAGTAAATCTCAATGTGCTTCTGGAAGAAATAGCCCAGCTTGTGGAAAGAGAGAAACCAGAAATGTTTTTACTTCCTGAGTATTGAATCCAATAAACACACACAAAAATCAATAACAACTTACTACTTATTTCCTTTTATTTATGAAGAAATACTCTCAACTCCTACAGTAGGGCTCCACAGATACATTGTCATGAAGAAGAAGGTTTATTTTAAATTGCCAAACTATGATGCAGAATTATTTCTTTGGAGCTTTTACAATTATTATATATCTTTGTTATGAAAATTGCATACAAAATTAGTTATACTCAGCAAATAACCTTGAAAGCTCTGAGTTATTTTCTGGTTTTTAATAAACTAGAATTTAAATATATAGAAACATGCAACTTGGAAGAAAAAGACATTCAGACTTTAAAAAATTTGAATTTAAATGCTCAAGCATAGTGGCTTCACTTATGAGACAATCTCCAGCAGCAGGAGATAAATCATAGCGCAGCAATAAATTATAGTCTTAATTCATCTGATTATATAATTTTAGTCTTTTTCTCTCTTTAAATCACCGCTTGAAGGAATGAATTTATTGCTGAGACTTCTCTTCCTGTTCTGAATGATGGATCTCACATTCTTCTTGGAATTTCATATATACGGAATTTAGTACTTCAAAAATAATTTTCTTTGGTTTATAACTTAGCTAAAAACATCTTCTGCATACTTATTCCTGAAATATTAGAAAGTCAGTGGATGGAAAGAATAATATAAAATATGTAAATGTTCTACAAAAACATGTTTTCATTGAATTTTAACTTTTTTTGCTTATCAGATCTTATTTATTGTATGAAACTTTTTTAGAAAACTGTGATGTGAAAATCAGAAAGTAAAGAGTGGCTCAGTTATTTGATTATGATGAAAGACTGTACCAATCTTCTAAGATTGGGAGGTTTTGAGTAAACAGATCCCCAGTTAACAAAATGAGTCAAGAGCGAAAGTCTGTAATGCACTGGCATGAGATTAAATCTCTGCAGACACAACTTACTTTGGCATTAGTGGGAAGCAGGTAAATGCAAAAGGATTGACAAGTGGACACATCTCAGGGAAAGAAGCAGGTGGCTGAAACCTAGCTGGGAGTATTCTTCCTTTTACTCTTTTTGGGAAAGAGAAGGAAGACTTTTTTCTGTGCCCTGCCTTTCCCAGGAGGATGCACAAGGAAAATGCTGTTGAAGGACTTGGACAGAAACGAGTCCTGCCAAGAGGCAGGCCCTCAACGCAAGCAGAACCTGCAGACTGGCAAACTTGGCAGGTAGCCTTTCCCACTGGACCTTCTCTTCTCACCAGGCTGTCTTTTTAATCCTTCTCTTGAGAACAAAAAATGCTGGGGTTAAAATCTCCAGCCACTTGATTTTGCTCTACTCATGTCCTTTACCTCTGCCTTGCTTTTTAGATAGATTCTTGTCTCTCTCTTCCACTGACTCCCTATAAAACATCACTCAATCAAAAAAAATATTGCATTTTAATTAGGTTTAAGAGGCACTTCTTGTGTAAGAGAATAGTGAGGAAGCAGCCAGCTCCTGTAAAACATTTGCCGTTTGTCCTCACAGTTTATATGCTAGGAGAAGCTGAAATAATTTGTGTAATATCCAGCTGGATCTCAATATTTTTCTCTCAAGCTGTTGGTTCGTTCAGTTTTCTCCCTCTCTTCAATACAGTAGCTCTCCCACTGAACTTGCTGTTCCTTAAATTCCATCTGCGCTTTCAAGCTATTACCCATCTGTGCGGCATGAACTTCAAATAAACCTTCGACCAAGTGCTGAGCCAGTGTACTCTGGTTTTGTTATACCCTGTAGCCTCTTTCATGAGCTGGTGAATAATCATTAAACAAGACCGACATTAGTTCAAATCATACAACATGACTTTATTTATTTTGTACTCATAAGAAAAAAAGAAATGAAGTCTTTTTCCTAGTTAATAAATACTGGTAAATTTTAATGTTAAAATCAGATTTCTTCCTAAATACAGTAAAGCATTTAAACTGGTAACTGTGTCTTCTGTGTAACTAGGCTATCATTTTCAGAAGTAGGTAGCTATCACCCTTCACTGCACCATATCAGTGCCCAGGAGTGCCAGCGAAGGGAGGGACTCGCAGAGCCCGCTTCGCTTGGCGCTCAGCACAGGGGTCAGCTCTGCCTGCCCACCCGAGCGCTCTGCGGTACCACCGGTCCCACTGATCCAGCACAGTTGTACGTCATGAAGCCACAGTGAACGTTTGCCCACCCTACGCATGACTTGGTGTATCACAACCTCCAACTTCTCACTACCGTGCAAAATCAACATCTGCATTTCTCTNAATGTTAAAATCAGATTTCTTCCTAAATACAGTAAAGCATTTAAACTGGTAACTGTGTCTTCTGTGTAACTAGGCTGTCATTTTCGGAAGTAGATAGCTATCACCCTTCACTGCACCGTATCAGTGCCCAGGAGTGCCAGCGAAGGGAGGGACTCGCAGAGCCCGCTTCGCTTGGCGCTCAGCACAGGGGTCAGCTCTGCCTGCCCACCCGAGCGCTCTGCGGTACCACTGGTCCCACCGATCCAGCACAGTTGTACATCATGAAGCCACAGTGAACGTTGGCCCACCCTATGCATGACTTGGTGTATCACAAGCTCCAGCTTCCCACTACCATGCACAATCAACATCTGCATTTCTCCGCAATGCAGTGCGAGGCGTTTTAAGAAAGCTTTGAAGCAGTGAGCAATGCAGTGACCTCTCCATTCTACAGGTGTTTTCTTTCTGGTAACACACAGTTTTCCTTTTTTAGTAGAAATGAAAAAAACAGCGGTGATTATATATTTGGCCTACACGTAGCAAGAACTTTGGCATGTAATATGTTCTAGCTAAAGTCACAATGAATGACAGCACCACCTTTAAAGATACAGTCTAGTAGTCAGGTCGTATGTCAGACCGTTTCACAGAGCGATAGACAAGAAAACTACAATAACAAACATTCACTTGGATCACAGAACATGACAAACATGTTTTGCAAGATTATACGGGCTTTCTTTTCTATTGGTTCCTTAACAGGCCTATTCTTGAAGAGCTGCAACGATGATTCCTCAGCAAAATGAGATACGATACTTGCAAATGCAAAGCTATTAACAAAGCAAATGGGTTATAATACTAATTAAGAAACCACTAAGCAACCATGCATGACCTATTCCTGATTTGTGCCATGAGACTCTGCGCACTGAAAGCAAACAAGAAAATTCAGCAAAGAGGATGACCATGCTGAGTTAAATGAATCCGTCATTCTTTATTAAATTAGCATTTATATTTTAAAGTGTTGTTAATAACATTTGGTTCAGTTAATACTGGATCTGAATTAAAGCTAATTATTTCAGCAAAGCAGAGCTCTGCAAATCCATAGTATGAATTCTGTGAAATTCTACATTTTAAAAATGCTATTTTATATTACTTTAATCTCTACTATTACAGTATTCAGAATTGTATTAAAAAGCTACTCATCATTGTTTGAATGCAAAATCCATCTCGATACAAATATAGGCCCATTCCTTTTGAATTTTTAATGATTAAAAAAAAAGACATGTTCATGTTCTAAAATCACATATTCTGTAATATTTTTTTTCTTGTATTTATCCCTTTTTTGGATGTGTAAAGCAAAGAAGATCTTGTCATATTTGTAATATTTCAAAATAGGACAAAAAATTGCTAAAGCTTAAGAGTGAATCCTGTGGGAGCAGACTGGAAACTTTTGCTCAGTCATGTTATAAGATATAGATTTTTTTATTTAATACTAAGAAAAACTATTTTACTGTATTCTGAATGCACAAGTTTCATATCCACTGTGTGCATCAGATCTTGAAATAACAGTTTGGGTTCTGAAGTTAAACTGACTGTTGTCGCACCTATTTTCTTCATTGCTACTCTTTATATGTCCCCCAAAAAACAAGTTTAATCTAACTTTCCCTGGCAAAATTGTAGTCATATAAAGAAAACACTCCCTGATACACTGGTGTATGGCTTTTTCCTTCTTTTTCCTTTTTAGTATGATTGCTGAAAGTCCAATTGGAAATACAAATTCCACACAGCACCATCAATATAGGATGATAGCCTCGTCCTGTGCAGCAGGAGGGCCGACCTGTGAAACATAACGTATTCTCCTTTCACTACCACTATATTACAAGCCTCCTTGATTTAAGGCAAAACACGATGCGTATCCAGTTTGTGTTGTACCTAGGCGTATGACAAGACTATTTGATTTAGGTTAGAAAGTGAATTATTTCGTAACGTCTGCCTGCTTGGCATAGTTGTATAAAAATAGTGAAACTAAGATAACAGCTCCGGATCTGCAACTACTTGAAGGTATCAGATAAACTGCAGAAGTCTGCAAACATGCATACCCATCTGAAAAGACCAGGACAGACAAGTGCTGGGGGTTAACACCTGCCTGGACAAGCTGGGTCAGATTCATTCCCACATGCAGAAAGATGAGGTAATCCTTTGGACCAGACTTGTCCTGATCCATGGAAAATGTTTATTCAGACGCCAGTGATGTGAATGGAGCTCGGGGAAACAAAAAAGACGCTCATTTCAGCTCCAGTTTCTCTCATTGAAGAGCTCTTGAGTCAGGACATCTTGACCTCAGACACCTGAGGACCACCAAACACTTTGGCCATCAAGGCCAAACCAGTGTTAGACTTGCAACATTGTGTACCCAAGGCTTGGCTGATTTGTTTGACTAATGCTTAATTTCTAGTTTTTGAGCATAAGTAAACGCTTGTTTGAAGTTTTGAGATTTGCACAGTGCCTCAGTCTCTCAGGGTATGCCCATCACAGCAGCCCCCTGTTCCCTAACAGAAACAACTGCAAAACCTGGAAACAGAAGTTGGTATCTGGAAGGGCCATACAGTGTATTTGGTGAGGAATATTTTTCATTCACCCTTTAGGTATATATCAGAAAATTGTAGCATCCAGTATACTTCCTTTACAAACTTTTAAAAAGATGAAATATACTTGCTTTGAACTAATTTTCATACATGGGGTATATGCATATGGGGAAGTATATTAAAAAGTTTCCAATGAAATTTTTCATCTTCCATGAAAAATGCAGAATTTTAGAATTGAGACTGAAATTCGGTCTTTAATTTCTATGACTTACATATATTAGTCCCTAATTATACTAAAGCTTCTGAGATGAACCTTCATTCAAAGAACAGGTGGTTTTATACAGATATGTAACATAACTTCATTGGTGACTTACAATCTAGATTAAACCCATCTAGGAAACACCATCCAATATTCTTGCAAATTATGTTTAGCCAGTGGCTATTTGAATTCATATAATTCATGTATAGTTCATATATTTCAGTTCATACATATACATTGGGATTAGATCTACTTGTTTTCCCCCCAGAATTTTTCTTATGTCAATAATAGTTATAGAAAGTGTGAAATCAACAGGTGAGAGGTTGGTGAGTTCCCAATTAACTGGGAGCAGTTAAGAATAAGGACAGCAGAAGCACGCATATGGCCTACTAAAAGTGCCTTCATTACAGGGCACCAAAACCAGCTGGCTACACTGTAAATGTCTATTATCAACTACTGCAACACAAGTTTTACACAACAAATCTCTTTCAAGAAGTCAAAGTAGTGTGCAGAGACGTTGCTTGAGAAGAGGTCTTTTGGGCTATGTGAAAAATTATTTCTTTAAACAAAGATGAAAAATTTGGTTGAAAAAATAGAAGTTGGAGAAATAATGGTACATCTTCCATTGAAAGCAAAAAGGTTCTTTGGGAACTCTCATGATGTCAAAGCCTGGCTCTGAGGAAGGTTTATTAACAACAAAACAGCTTCGGTGTCACTGGAACTCTAGGAGACAGCTCTACTGAGAATAATAATAGCTCTTTAGGAATCTATAAATAAATAGAGGAAAAAAAAAGTCTACTGACATTATAACAGCACTTAGATTAACTTAAACCCTGCCATGTCAATGCAAATGTATGTAACCTTTCAACTAAAAAGCAACAAATACTTCACAGGTGATATCTTCAGCACATACGTTCTTTGAACTTGGTGCAGTGACCTGGCACAACCAGGAATTTTACTATGAGTGAATGGAACGCAAACTTGCTGTACATTATACTCTTTTCAAGTTAGGAAGAAGGGCGCTCTGACAGCAATAATTTTCCCTCATGGTGAAGTTGAAGGAAATTTGTGGCCATTCTGGATTTGTACGCAGTACCTACCCACAACATATCTCTCAAAAATCTAGATGCATGGGGACAAAGCAAAGTATGGCACACAGAGCTTTCACTCTATCACCACTCAACTCAGTGTAAAAGCTGTCCTTGGGTTGATATTTCAAGATCAAGCTTCTAGGGATACGGTGACATTTTCCATTATATTTATGTTTTAACCCATTCTCAAGAACAGCCACTCCTACTGTCAAGCAAAAAAAAACCACAAGAGAGAGAAAGAGAATGAACTTAAACACAGCTAGAACAGGTCCCGTTTCTTATTTATGAGGTCTGGGCAGATGAGGCAGGGTCATGCCCAAGTGCACTAAGGATCAACCCATGAGTAGCAGGCCCAGACTCAAAGCTCAGGGTCAGCGTTCAGAGACCTGCAGTGTGCCCACAACTCGGAAGCCAGAGAAGGTTAAAAACTCTCAAGTGCAGTCTTTGTTTCTGAGCATAGATCTATCCCAAGAGGTTACTTCACAGAAAGCCAAAGCTAAATAATAAAAATGAACTTCAAGAATAATCAGCTTGTGGTTGAATAGTGCACTGGAACTGCAACAGAGCTGTCTGGGAAATGCATACAGCCAACAAGTTTTCTTCCTGGCCAGAAATAACCCACCTTATTTGACAACTTCTGTGGCTGTCTTTTGGCTCTGGTCTAAGTCCTACCCACTTTGAATCACTGTAGATGCACACTGGACACACTTTTTATCCTGGAAACCTTCCCTGCTAGCTGTGCCAGCTATCAATCAAGTCAGAAGCTTTCATAACATTATTTAATACATCTGTATTGCAATATTTTTCAAATACTTTCAACTATTGATATCAAATAAATAGCTTATATGTGTAGTTTTGGGTTTTCAACTACTGCATTTAAGGTCTCTGTTGTCAATGCTAAATACGCTAAATATTTTAATAGTCATAGTCAAAGTACACAGCTTTGATCACAAAGTAAACCTCTCATGATAGGTTTAAATAAAGTAGAATAACTAAGGATGAGAGACTAACAGGGAACTGTTAGTTAGTATTGACATGGTCCATATGGGATTTGCTACTACTTCTGATTAAAATAGTATTAAAATTCTAAAAAACATAGTGATAAATTATTTTGGAAAATAGTAGAAAAAAGAGAAACTTAGAAGATGATCCCTTTCTCTGGAGTAATGCTACTACAATCGTTTTGTTAATCTGCCATTCTAGCAGTACAAAATCTAGTGAGTAATGTGTGACTGATATGCAAAGTATTATGCAAATGATATGCAAATCACAATGATTGATAGCGGGTCAAAGCAGAGTGCCATTAATATTCTACTAGTGGTACTAGAATTACTGTAAAGTACTGTCTGCACACCACCAAGACAATTAATGACATTCTCCACACATACACTAACCCACATTACATTTTTTCTTAATCTTCTTTATTTCAGGCACAGTGAAAAGAAACCTAGTCACTACTTCAGCATTTTAGCTTTCATCAGGATATAAAAAACATTTCCAGCTGATAAGCACTAACCCTTCTAGCATACAAGAGTTTCCAAATGCCACCCTCACACATTACCCAGGGGATGTACATTTTAATCTCATTCTTAACACGTCTGTGTCCCAGTGAGCCAGAATTTGGCAGCAGGCTGATTAAGCAGAAGTATAACTTTTTGTTTCCTTTTCCCTTTCAAAACACATCACCTGTACTAAAATTAAGATACTATTACACATAGCAATGCGCAGTCAGCTGTGAAGAATAATACAAGAGCAAGTTTTGAATGGAAAACTTATCTTAAGCCAGCAAATTAGCATCACATGACAAAAGCAGCACCAGGAAAAATAAAAATTATGGCTAATAATAGAAGGCTACACACAAGTTTGGGAGAACCTCAGGTATTTTCCACAGATTACACAAAGTGACTGTGGACTGGCACCAAGGCGGCACTGCTGTTCACTGAGCAGAGATCTCCAGGTCCCAATGCTATAAACCAGAGTGCTTTCAACAACCCACTATTTCCTTCTTATCCCATTCCAGTTCTCGTAAGGAGCATCCATTTTCGCCCCTCAGGTAGGAGGGTAAAAGGAGAAATTATCCCTTGCTTCCTTCAGTCATAACCTAGGTCATCATATGAATCAGCAGGCACAACCCCTTCCTTCAGATGATTCCCTTTCATGAAGAACTCAATAGTTATTTTAAAGAGTCTGCGAAGGTGAAATATCATAGCATTTGGTGTCAGATTCATCTGTCTTGAATGGATCCTATTTTGGGAGGATTTAACATTCTGGGAAATATTCAAGGGTTCACCTTTTCTGAGAAGAAAATTCTTGGTACAGAATAAAAGTCATCTTTGAAATTCCAATATATGGTGGCACAGACAACTCTTTGCACAATGACTACTTTTTTTGTTTAAGAGAAATCCATGTTCTAGTTAAAAGTTCTGTGTGTTGTTTCTTGGTATGCAATAATCCAGGAAAACTATTATTTTTCCTTTGGTTTAATTTAATTTATTTTTTTTTTAATCTAGGGGGTTACTATTACAAGTTAGCTCCTCAAGCTTACGCCAAGTGATGTGATATCAGTTGCTACTCAGAGATCACACACTGGCTATAAACAAGCTTATCAGTTCCCTGAGTGTGGATTATCTCCACTCTACCACAACTCCAGTAGTGTTGTAACCTGATTCACAACTTAACAAAGTTGCGTAGCTGCCGCTGGGTCTTCTGCACATACACCCACCAAACATTATACCCTGTGGTCATTGTCTAACATCAATATTGTCTTCAGGAAGCCAGTAAGATTGAGCAGAAGGATGAGTTAATATGTGCTAAGTGTTATTACTCACATGTGATTTCTCCAGCTGAAGTGAAGCAGGCAGGCAGCAGAGGAGGCCAGTCTGTTGGCAAAAGAAGCTGCCTGTCGCTACGTCCTCACTGCTTCTGTCCTCTGTCTGTCCAGATGAGCATACTTATCTTAGTTTTGGTTTCTGATTGAAGTTTCATAAAGAATGAAGATGAAAATGACTGCATATGTACACTGTGAGAGCAGTGGATGTCATTTACCTCAACTTTAGGAGGGCTTTCAACACTGTCTCCCGCCGTACTCCTTTATAAAAGTTAAAACACTACAGTCTGAAGGGGTGGAAAACCAAATGGGTGAAAAACTGCTGAGATGATAGGGCTCCGAGAGTACTGGTTACTGGGTCATATCCTGCCTGGAGACCAGTAGGAAGTGGAGTTGCGGGGGTCTATCCTTGCACCTGTCCTGCTTAACATCTTTATTAGCAACTTGGAGAAGGCAATGGAGTGCACTCTCTTCAAGTTTGCAGATGACACCAAGCGGCAGGGGCCAGCTGATCTGCTGGAGGCTAGGCCTGCCATTCAGAGAGACCCAGGCGGGCTGGAGAAACGGGCTGACAGGAGTTTCAAGGACCTTCATGAAATTCAATGAGGAGAAATGCAAAGCACTGCCCCTGGGAAGGAAGAACCCTTGCAGCAGCCCAGGCTGTGGAGGGACTGGCTGACCTTCTACGGTCCCTTCCAACCTGAACTATCTGTGACCCTGTGATCCTAAGAGCCATAAGCTTCCTTTAAATAGGTATTATATAATACAGTCATATCTGAAGGTGAAATAATAATGGAACAGCTGCAACGTTTTAATTAAGTTTACTGCTGCACCTAACAATCTGTCTCTCTCTCTGTCACACATACTTGCACACACACTTTTCCCAGCCTCTCCATCTTTGCAGTGAAAGTATCATACCAAGGACACCACCCCTTTATAATGTCTAATTTTGACAGAAATCTAGATCTTTCAAAGAATTCCCATTTCCTCTCTCTGAAGAGTGCTCAGTACCTCTTCAGCAAGAGGTTTTGCCAGTCCCAGCCACCTGGGTTCTCACCTTGTGAAATGCCCTTTTCCTTCAGATAATGAAGTGTTCACTATTCAGGTATTTTCAGAGGCACTGGATGCCTGATGTTTGTTTGCATGCTTGAAAGGAAACAGTTCTCACTAGTCTTTTATCACAAGCAAGAATATTTTCATCCTTGTGAACAAGAGATACGGATACAGAAATAATTTCAGTCACATGTTATGAACCCTTCCCTGTAAGTTAATTTCAGTACAGCACAGTGGTCTGTAACAGCTCTGTCATTTCAATGTCTTTTGTCTTGGGCAACAAACATTTCAGACAGAAAGAAAAGACTATCCAGTGGTTAGGCCAACAGCTGCAAATATAGACAAACCTGCCTCGGTTCTCTAAACTACTATAAGTTTCCTACAGGACCTTATGGAACCCAGTCAGTGTTCTTATATACATCCATAAAACTGGAAGGTATAGTAAGATAAATAATCATGTTACAGTGTAAAGTAAAATTTTGAAACACTCAGATACCATGTTAACAAAGGCAGATCATATAAATACCATTAATATATAATCTTCCAATTAAGATATGAATGTGATGCATTGTGAAGTAGACCTGTAAATACTGAGAAATCAGGAAAAGAAAATCAAACTCCTTTCTGGTGGCAAACTGAGGTTGCTGCAAAGCAAATCTCCAAGAGGTACAAACGTTTTATGTGCTTGTTTTTAACATTAGAAATATCAGGAGCTGAGTTCCTTGTAGTATTTGTGTTTGTTCTGAGATGTTTGCTGAAGGGCTGGCATTGTTTAAAGAACTCGTGTGGACAAGGACATCATATTGAGTAAGATAACAGGTTTAGAGCTTGTCTGTGCATCACACTATAGAAAAATTTCTCACCATTTTCATCAGCCAGATCCTGCAAATAATGAGCAACATGTAGGGGTGGAAAAACAGGCAGGTGCTAACAAAATAATGAATATGTAATGGAAATGGCATCTCCATGCATCGAATTCTGGAGACTTGCAGTGAATTTTGCAGGACCACGTGCTGCTACTACTTTAAAGATACTATCATTCAAATGTCACACTTATGCTTGCAGTACCATTCCTGCACGCTCCTGACGAGTGCCTACTTGTAAGCACAACAAAACCAGTGCTATTCCTCCCAGAGCACTGTCTTAACACTCATGATTATTTCCAGGGCATTAGTTTCCAATTTGGAGTTGGAGGTTCTGGAGGACGATTGTGTTGGCTGCTACACTGTGAGGTCTTGCATGTGACCATATTTCAAAGAGGCTTCTCACAAATTCCATACAGAATATCAGATTCTCTAAGGAGATCAGTCTGTCCTTTATTTTTCCGGAGGTGTTCCCAGAAGATTAGAAAGTCATTCAGCTTAGTTCTCCATCTAGGGAACTCAGCCATAAATATAAGCTCAAGTCAAAGACTGCAACCAACTCCCAGTTATTTTAATAACAAGTATTTGTTTTTCATAAAAGCACTTTCAAGTATCTGGCCCATTTATATTAGTAAAGAAGAGCTCATTATTTGAGCACTTCACTCTGTCTATGAAAGGAACACAAATATTAGGAAAAATTTCTTCACAGAAAGGGTTGCCAAGCATTGGAACAGGCTGCCCAGGGAAGTGGCTGAATCACAATCCCTGGAGGTATTTAAAAGACATGGAGATGTGGTGCTTAGGGACATGGTTTAGTGGTGGTTTTGGCAGTGTTAGGTTGATGGTTGGACTTGATGATCTTAAAGGACCCTTCCAATCTAGACAATTCTATGATTCTATCCATCAACTGTTAAGTGCCAGAAGCAACCTGATTGGGATGGGGCATCCCTCTTTACCATGACTCCCAGCCAAGTGATGGGAGGACCACTGAGAAAACAGTTACACACTATGATAAAACACATTGTTGCTGGCTTTCTGAGTAGCTGAGAAGGTAGAAAGCAACATAACTGTCCCTCCAAAGCCTACTAGGAAGGTTTCTCACAGGCCATGGTCTCTGCAATGCTAGAAGACCTCATCCAGGGCCTCAGCAAGCAGCAGACAGATTTCAGTGCCTCTGTTCCTCTCTCATGAATTGCAGAACACTTGGCCTCAACTTTTCCAAGACGGAGTGCTTTCTCGTGTTCCTACAGCACACAGTACAACACAACCTGTGCAGAACTGTGTCTACAAGACTGAACTCTTTCATTTCTTATTTGTGCCTCAGGTGTGCATAATATATAAGATTTTCATGATATATAAGATGTCCATTGTTTCCATGGGGCCTCTCACTCTACAGATAACAATTCGTTCTTTAGTGGGACACAGAAGTCGTCTGTTATACTGTATTCTTCCTGTTATACTCTATTCTTCTGTGACAAATATTACACAACTATGTAAATAAAGTATCGATTTTGTCAGTCTGTTTCCTGAATCCCATTCCTTTCTTCTAAAAATTCCCCTTTCTATTAATTTATTTTAATTTCGTACAAAGAGTGAATAAAGAATCTGAAAAAAATCAGACCAGATTACCAACATCAAGATAGCCTCTGTTATGGTCCTTCATACTACAAGATGTTTATCATAAATCATCCATCACTCTTTCAGCCGGGGAGAAATGCTAAAACCAAAGGGATGATTTTTTTCTCCTGAGGGCTTATAACTGGAGGTTTTAACAGTCACCTTTGCACCCCTGAAAAATCATTTTATTTTATAAAGCAAGCCACATCAGAAATTTCATGCATTGTCAACACATTATCATCACTGTTTGCCCACACTCTTTGAACTCTCTCCTTTCAGCTACTGAAAAATTAAAAATGCATTTTTCTCTGCTGTGTCAAGAAGCTATGCAGCTTAACAGGACAGTCTTTATAGTTCCTGAATGCTCCATTCTCTCCAGTGAAACTGAAAGTGGGAATTAAATGCATGATTTTATGGAAAATAGCAGTTAAACTATAACAATGACGGGCTTGCAGCAGCATGGAGAAGTGAACAGGGAATTATCATCCATTGTTTTTTCATAATAAATAATAAATACTAAATACTAATTAAGAAGTATCGGATGAAATAAGACAAAGTTAAAAACAAATAAAAATAGCAGCATTTGGAAAGAGCATACAGTTATGGAAATCACTGTCACAGGATATGTAGATATCTAAAGCTCATATGGGTTCAGTTAGATGAACCCATGGAAGAAAACTATCATAGTCTATTAAACACAAAGATGCAACCTCTGTTTCAGAAAATCCCTAAATGCAGACTGCTGCAAGGGCATAACCAGCCAGCAAGACCTCTGAAAGCCTGTCCTGTTCTCTGTTCTTCCTCAGGTCTCCATCCACCGAGGAAGCTCAGGCTGGATTGACCCAATACAGCTGTTCTCATACTGCCAATACCCAGCAAGACTCGGGAATGAATTTAAAATTACCATCCAAACCCAGTAGTTCAGTAAAAGGCACAAAGAGTAGAACTCTGACAGTCAGACATGACATTATGTGTGTCTGAATTGTTTGAACTTAGCTTTTATTAACAGGTCTTACTAATTTGTTTATTGGTCTGACTTTCATTATTCTTCTGTTGAGCATAATGCTGTAATTAATAAAGGTATCCTCCCACATCCCTTCCTCTTATAAGGAAGGAAAATATTAATCGTATTTTACAACTGAGGAGTCAAAGAACAGGGAAATTAGGCATTCTTGCAATGAATCAATTTACAGGAAGGATGCTGTACTGGGGAGCTTGCCCGATGATCCTGTCGCCCCCCCCTCATGTCCTGCTTTCCTACATTAAGAACTGTACAATAAAATTGTTGATTTGGGGGATTTGGGCTTGATTCCTGAGTCCCAGTCAAGTGCTTTAGCCAAAGAATATCTTATGCTCTCAACTCCAGAGGAGACTACTTCATCACAATAATCAACTTACTGTCATTTTATTCAGCATTTCTTCCCCTCATCCTTATGACACTCTGCAGTTACCTCATGGTATAATCTTAGCTGATTTTGCCAAAGCAAGGACCTTGTTGTATAAAATGTCTACCATCATGCTTTTGACTGCTGTGAAGTAAATAACAATGACTTAAAAATCATAAGAACTTACTGCAATCTCTTGAACATTCACCGAGATTTGGGGGGATCTTACCAATGCTTATAAATACTTAACAGGAGGGTGCCAGGTGGACGAGAACAGTCTTTTTTCAGTGGTGCCCAGTGATAGGACAATAGGGAATGGACACAAACTTGAACATAGGAAGTTCCATCTTAACATGAGGAGGAACTTCTTTACTTTGAGGGTGGCAGAGCACTGGAACGGGCTGCCCAGAGAGGTTGTGGAGTCTCCCACTCTGGAGACATTCAAAACCCGCCTGGACGCCGTCCTGTGCAACCTGCTGTAGGTGACCCTGCTCTGGCAGGGGGGTTGGACTAGATGATCTCCAGAGGTCCCTTCCAACCCTGACCATTCTGCGATCCTGTGAACTGCAAATTACTAAAGATCAGTCAGAACTGTATTTGGAACATGATTATTATTCTATACACGGAAGCTAAGTATAAGCTGACTGCTGGGCATGAGAAATTGCACATTTAAAGAAATGTAACTATTCTTATGTCCCCTGCTCAGATGTCAACTCTACCAACAAGTCAGAGGTTCCTCCACGTGAGCCCCACACTCAGACAGAGAGAGGATGCAAATGAAGGATTTCAAGGAATACAGGTAAAGTTAAACTCCAGCCATAAAGTTCAGATTTTCAAATGAGAGGTGCATGAGTTCCTTAGAAAATACAGTCACAAATAAACAAAGCAATTTCTCACAGTGTGTTCCTTATTTGTTTATATTTTCAGCATATGCTTTGAAATCATATCCTTTGGATTAGAGTTATTTTCTTCACAGAGTCAAACTGTAGTAAGCATTTAATAGATAACCATTTTAATGGACTCCTCCCACGAAATATTTTGAACAGCATTTATTTTTGATGGCAGTGCTTTTCTAATAATTAGAATTTTAGACTTTTCCGAGGCAGCAGATATTTAATGATGTAAGAATTACACAACAGTTTTATTTGTGATCCCCAAAATATTTAAAAAAAAAAAATAAAGTCTATGGATGCTGCTGATCCCAGGGAAAAGCTTGAGAGTGATTTCTACAGGAACAATCTCAGACCCCCCCGATGGGTTCGATCCAAAGTCACATGAAGTTAGTGGCAAGAATTGTCTATCATCTTTGTCTGGGATCTGTCCTCCATTCAAAGAGCAGTATGTAATATTCATCTTTTTAAAACCTGTTTCTTGTGATTGCCTTCATTCATTTTAAGGGATTTATAGAAACATCATCATAAATTACTGTACATTTGCTAATAATGGGCCAACTAACTCAGAAGCTGGATGCCTCTTTGACCTCCCAATCTTTTCCATGTCACAGGTTTGATAGCTGTTTTATGACTAATCAGTGGATTACTGAACAGTCAGAAGTCTTGGTATACAAGTCACTCTTTATTAGTATTTATTTTACAAAAGGAAGTGTTAGTGAATCCAAGATAACTGATAAAATAATTAACCCTCATGTCTTCCAGAACTGCTTTATTCAAGACAAACAAACTGACACACGAATATTCAAGAAGGGGTTAGGCATCTCCTAAATGTCTTTTCAAGAAAGAAAAGTGAACAGGATTTTCTGAAGCTGTGTCTGATGTACACCCCAAAATGTTAGCTTCTTTTTTCTCCAAGAACGCTCCCAGGGATACCCACTCCTGCAACTTCTGAAATAAACTTTAAAAATGGATAAATAAAGACAGGCCAGACAGTACCAGGATCATCTTAGAAAAGGAATGGGAGAAATTTCTGAAGTGCTGGTCCTAATAAAGAACCACATTACTCAGGGCCTACCCTGTAGCACTGGGACTTTAACAGTAGGAACATTTTATATTCATTTTCATTTAATAGGTAATAATCACAACCCCACTCATATACTTCACTGCTTTTTTTATTATTATTATTAAAAAAAATTAAAACTCCATTAAAAATTCCAAGCTTCATAACCCCATTGGCTCATATATAGGTCCCAATGACATTCACAGCCCTCAGGCTGCCATGATTCAGATCCTGTTGTATAACAAATGGAAAAAGTGATGGATGTAAAAAAGCATTCCTTCAAGGACATTGAAATCCAAATGATTGTTTAGCATATTAGAAAACACTACGAAGTTTTTAAACACTTTGGTGGCTTTTATTTCATACTTCTATAGCAATTAAGTGACAATTTTATTATGTATAAGTAACTTTGGAGATATTTCAAAGCTCTATTTACTTGATATAGGAATATTTGGAGAGCATTAGAGAAACATGGTAACTTTAACTATATTTAATATCAAATAAGGTGCCTTTATATCAATTAAAATACATTATTGTAAAAACAGAATAGTACAAGAATAACCCTGTTAGCCTAAATCCAAGAGTAAATAAATCATAAAGCCATCCATCCACAGGAACAGGGATGGCTCCTGTCCTGTTGTACACTTAAGATACCCGCACAAGCAGCTAGCCTACCCTGCATACCCTGAAATTCAACAGCTTCAAGTGAACCGGAAAACACAAGATCTTGTTGCTGAAGAACACCATTCCAACTCCACCGTACTGGAACAAGGAGGGATCCCGTTTGTCTGCTTTTGCCCGTCCCTAACGTGACTTACTTTTGCACAAGGATTAAAAAGTATGATTTTAGAATAAAATGTGGTCTCACATATTAGAACTAATAGGTCAATATTGTCAAAGAACTGAACATTAGGAAAGAATTTTTCACAGAAAGAGCGGTCAGGCATTGGGATAGGCTGCCCAGGGAGGCGGTTGAGTCACCATCCCTGGATGTGTTTAAGAGCCGTTTAGATGCGGTGTTGGGGGATATGGTGTAGGGGAGAACTTTGTAGAGTAGGGTAGATGGTTGGACTCGATGATCCCAAGGGTCTCTTCCAACCTAGACAATTCTATGATTCTATGATTCTAAAGTCTCATACAATGTATGATGCATCAGATGCTGTTTAAGAAGCCCACTGCTACACGCTATACCTTTCTAAATTTCTGAACATACTCTAAATTAATCTCAACATTGAGTGAAGCACAACAGACTCCTACCAGATCTACAAAGGCACCAATGACTACACAAAAATTATTCTACATTCAGAGAATGGAAGAACAACCTCCTAGTTAGACAGAGAACTGTGGAAAAGTAAAATTCAGGCCACGCTTGCTGCCTCAGCTTAGACAGTCAGCCCACCCAAACTGGGATCCCCCAAAAAAGGGGCAGCTGCACACTATCTACTACAGTAACCCTTTTCCCCATGGGGAAACTTCACCTTTATCAGTACAAAACTGATTTCTCGGCACCTCCGATGCTGAAGAAGAATTTTATTTCAGTTATGCAGCTGCAAGCGTACCTCTTCCATCATTATAGTTCCCTACCTATTTTTTCCAATATTCAGAGTGGTGAGATTCAGCATATCAGAGCAAGGTCCTGTCTCCTTAATTCAGTGCCATGAACTGCAATATAGAAAAAGTTCTACCAAGACCAAACAGTAAAAGTTGGACACACTACAGAAAAGTTAATGGCCACAATCCTCTGCTCTTGCTTCAGCTGCCTCATTCACATAGCTAAGGAGCGACAATGGCACATACCGATACACCGCTACCGTCAGCCGGAGTCAAGCCTACAGCTTTTGTCACTGGAAACACACATTTCCGTCTAATGAACAGAAGCAGAGATTAAGAAGCTTAGCAAGTCAGCCAGTAGCAAGAAATATGATCTCAAAGAAGAGTTTATTTTAACAGACCTACAAATTGCCTGTATAAAGAGACAAGTTTCAACTAGTTCTATAATGATTACCCTGTAAAATTTCCATTCCAAGCTAAAGAAATGACGAATAATGCCAATACAATCAAATTTTTTCACCTGCTATTCTACAAAGTATAAAAGCAACTTAAACCACTGTATCAGGACATGACCTGACTGCTGAAAGACAGTTTGGTATGTATCTACAAAGCAATTTATTGTAACTTTGAATGGATCATACTTTTTGAGTATCTAAACTTTTCAGGGGGAGGGGAAAGCTTTCTCACATATTGCAGTACTTGAGCTCAAAAGTTACTTTTTCTTAGATTACATTTATAGAATACAGGAAGAACACTAAGAAATATTTTGTAATAAATAGAGCAATGTCAGATATTTTGTATAAGATAAACTTTTTCCAGAATTTTGATAGCACATTAACAGATTTCAGCAACATAAATGTTTTGAATTATACTAGGGTTACTGAGGACTTGAGGATGTTGCTTTCCAAATTTATAATGTAAAGCAAAATAACTTTATAATGCAGAAACTCTTTCAATTTTTAATCCTGCCTTTTTAAACAGTTGTTAAAATGAAAAAAGTGAGGTTTTTCAAGAGGTTGGGACATGGAAACCTCTTTATTTCCATTCTGACGGTTTCAGAAATGCTATTAAATTAGAAAACAATAAACCAGACACATTAAAAGGTACTCCAAACAGATAATGACCAAAGTGGATCTAAGATCAATAATTTGTATTATAAATCTGTGATAACAAAACTTTGCATTCACCAAAACATGATGTCCTCACCTTAAATCCCACAGCTCTGACACAGGCCAAGTTTCATGTTAACTTGGCTGAAAAATAGGAGGTTTCTCTAGTGAAGACATGACTTCTTGCAAATATCATAATTAAACTCCAGAAAAAGCACACAGTACTCAACTAAATGCAAATTAATATTTCTGCCCTAAAGAATTTAAAGCCCAAAAATATAAACACAGACAAGCACCGAAGCAGCGACCACCTAGTCAAAGGGCCCCCCAGGGAGCCCTTCTGCGCTAAGTTTCAAATAAGTCTGATGATAAAAGAGAAGAAAATCCTTCTATTGTGTTCTGAGGATTATCTGGTTCGAAGTAAGTTATTTTGTCTTCCTCACGGCGGTGGTTCAGGGTTTGTCTCGCCGCTGCCAGCCTCTCGCAGGAGGAGCAGCAGCAGGGGCTGCTTCTGCCCTGCAGCTGGGCTCAGCTACCCCAGCCCCACACACCAGCTCAGCAAGGGGACACATCCAGGCTCCAACCGCCCTCCAGCTCACAACGTCCTTATATACATCTACGCAGATGAAAACGCCTATATATTCTGCTTTACTTATATTAGATTCCCCTGGAGAGAGAATATATCCCATCTATCAGCCTAACTGAGGCTCTTACAGTGCTTTACAAAATAGAACGTGTTTATTTTAACAAGGCATTCCAATCTCGTAATTACAAGGCTGGAAACCGGGTTACAAAAAAAGAAAGATCTAGAGCCCTTCTTGGCTATTTTAGCATGGCATGTGGAAAATCCTTTAACTTGTCCCAGAGATTAAAGTTGAAGGAGAAATCTGTACAGCAACACCTCATCTTCTGAGTGTGGCTCTGAGCCTGTGCTCTTTCTCCTTCTCCAAGACAAACCCAGATCCTAAACTTCACTTCCTTCTCCATTTCAGTGCAAATAACATATTTCTCTTCAACAGGCAAGACACTCGATAAACATCCATCATTTTTTGTTGGTTCCTCACCTCACACTATTTGAGGCAGTTAAAAAAGAGGCTAGATAAAAGTTATTCAGCATAAACCAGGTCTCACCTACCACATTTTGGAGCCTGCCTGCCTGTATATTCTGTTTGTTCAAGAAGATGACGTAATATGTTTCAGATAGCAAGCGAACACATTGGAAGATGCTTTCTTCAGGCATGTAGATTGAAATGAAACGCTATACATCTCAGGCTAAAATCTAAATTGTCAGAATTATCTTTGATCCAGTGGATCCACTGGAGTGGATTTTTTGAACTTTAGAATCATAGAATCATAGAATGGTTTAGGTTGGAAACGACCTTGAAGATCATCGAGTTCCAACCCCCCTGCCATAGGCAGGGACACC
>VUYV01000157.1:735144-792908 GCA_008711295.1 Anarhynchus alexandrinus | reverse complement strand
CTTCTTTTGATGCAGCCCAGGATGCGGTTGGCCTTCTGGGCTGCGATCGCACATTGCTGGCTCATGTTGAGCTTCTCGTCGATCAGCACACCCAGGTCCTTCTCCTCAGGGCTGCTCTCCAGCCATTCCCCGCCCAGCCTGTATTTGTGCTTTTCCAAAGACTGAGTGTTGCTGTAGACCTTTATTTTTTTAAGGTGACCAAAAACTAGGTACGCAAGAATCTGTTAGAATGGAAAGCTTTCATGTAGTCATTATAGTATAAAGCATAAGCTGCTTTTCCTTTGAAACTGACCTATTAAAAATGACTTTTCAGACATTCAGGCTTCATCTTTGAGGGAAAAAGACTTCACTAACATAAGGTTGCTAATTAGACAGTGCTGACTGGCATACATAAACAGGTTAGCGCTATTACCCATGTTGCTAAAACCACTCTGATATTTCTGCTTAGGACAGCTAAAAACCCAGGATTTTCTCACCAATGTAACAGTGAAAAAGAGAGATGCTCAAAAGAAGAAAAAGAAATGGAATTATCTCTTCTTTTTCTGTCATAATTTAAAACAGCTGGAGAAAAATTGTAAAAATAACACTTTTTATGTATTCTATGAAATTTTAATATTCAAAACTACCACCGAATCTGGACTGTCATTTTGTGAATTTCAATATCTGTAATTAATTAGCTTTCAGGAAGACTCATCCAAGTCCGTAATTATATACTCGCAAATTAAAAACAGGAATAGGAAAACCTGCAATTTAGATGTTCAAGTAAATACAAAGCATTTCCACGTTGATTGAAAAACAACACAAATTCAGCTTAGAGAATATCAATAGATAATTTACTCTCTTGATAATGTACAAATCTTAATAGACTTCATAAGGACAGCTCAGTAAATTGGATGATCTACAGGAAAGATCATAACAGCAAAAGGATTACTCACATGATACGCTCATACTAGTAATGCTCTAAGATCCCCCAAATTCATGTAATAATTAATATGAAATTTTTCTACTTAACAAATCATGATTTTTTCAAAATTTAATAATCAGTGTAATACATTCAAATAATCTCATTTTGAAGAGAATCCTCATGGCAGCATAATGTGCCAGTTGCAATTTCCTAACAGCACGGGCTGAAAGTCCCAAAAAGAGTGAATTACAGTAATCAGCCCTTGAGATGACAAAAGCATTAATCAGCATCTCTGTATCTTTACTGCTGATCAAGGTCTCAGCTTGGCAATGATACAAAGACTGTAAAAAGGAGCCTTTGTAACAGATGCAAATACTTACCAAATGGTAAATCTAAGAGCAATATGACACGTTGTGACCAGATGTATCAAATGATGCTAAAAGCATTACAGAAGGTGACAGCAAAAGGGAGAGACTAGAAAATAAATAATTATTTTAAATATTCTGCAACATAATTTGTGCTCCAGAAAGCATACCGTTAGGACTGGTATTGTTCCAAATAGATTAAACTTCAATAAATGAGAACATAATTAAGAATAAATGGAATAACTTCTAAATGACTTAAACACTTGGTCACCAAAAATGGATTATTGTTGTTGGCAGACTTCACCGTTCTTCTAATTAAAGTCAGCCACTTAAAACACTTTCTTCCTATTAATCTGACACATTTGATGAAGGAACTATAAAATTTAACACCCTTTAATGAAACTATTTCTACCTTGTACTTCTTCTCAGTAAATGGTGACATTCTGTTCCCCAAGCCAAACAAACAGCACCATGGATTTCCCAGGGGCTGAAGCCATGAGCAGCATTTGACGACCAAAAACACAGGTAAACCGCTAGCTGCCTTTCAACTGAAAGTGGAGATTATCTTCACTGAAGACATTAAGAAAGTTGCATATTTTCTTGGAGTGCGTCTTTCCCGATCAAAAGCAGCAATACTTATGAAAATGGGGCCTGACCATTGGTGACTATTGATTACCATAAATAATACAGGATATAAAAGTCATAATTGGAATGGAGGTTGCAAGGCAGGAGCAGGACTTCCATAAAGACAGTGTTCATGCTCCTGTCGGAGCTGTGATCTGCAAAGTGTCTATAGCAAGTCTAACACACAGTAACAGGAGAAAACTTGTCAAAGCAAAAAGCCATAACCATTTTTATACAAAAACTGCAGTTTGAGTGGGAAGACAGTCATATTGCCTCATAGCTGGAGGTATCAGCAAGAAGTGGATGGGTTCAGAGGTTTTTGCAGCCTGAGAAATTACAAACATATTTCCATTTTTCAGGGACAAGGCTCTTGCTCTCAGAGTACAGATTTTTTTGTGGCATTGGAGGGAATTATGCAATTGATCACAGTGACCAAAGATTTATTCAGTCAGGTCTTAAAGACCTCCAAGGATGGAGACTGCACAGCCTCTCTGGGCAACCTGCTCCACTGCCTGACTGTTCTCATGGGAACAGCCTTTCCTTATATCCAGTCTGAACCCCTTGTATTGCAATTTACATCAATAATTTCCTGTCCTCCCACCATGCAGAGCCCCTGTCTTCTGGTTAACATACCCCTAGGTACGGGAGGACTGCTGTGAGGTCCCCCTGAAGCCATCTCTTCTCCAGGCTGAACATACCCAGCTCCCCCATCTTCTCCTCCTGGACAAGCGCTCCAGCCTCCCACCAGCTTCATGTCCTCTGCTGAACTCACTCCAGTTTGTCCGTGTCTTTCTTGCATTGGGAGACGCAAAACTGGATGCAGTATCTAGATACAGTTTAAGAAGTGCTGAATAGAGGCAGATAATCCCTTCCCTCAACCTGCTGGCTGTGCCCCTGCTCATACAGCCCAGGAGGCTCCTGGCTGTCCCTGCTGCCAAGGGCATGTAACTGGTCCATGCTCAGCTGCCCACCAGGATCCCAGCTTGTATCAGGCTGTGTGACCTGTCATGAAGACAAGAATCATAGAATCATCATAGAATGGTTTAGGTTGGAAGCCACCTTAAAAATCATCTAGTTCCAACCCCCCTGCCATGGGCAGGGATACCTCCCACTAGACCAGGTTGCTCAAAGCCCCATCCAGCCTGTCCTTGAACACCTCCAGGGATGGGCCATCTACAACTTCTCTGGGCAACCTGTTCCAGTGCCTCACCACCCTCATAGTGATATCTAATCTAATCTACTCTCTTCTAGTTTGAAGCCATTACCCCTCATCCTATCAGTGTGCTATCAGAACAAGAAACCAGGAATATTTCTCTCTCATGTTGATAGACGCAACAGTGGCACCTGTGGCCCTCTTTCCTGCAAAAGCATTGACAACATGACTAATGGGTTAGTTGTATAATCATGCTTCAAGAGGGGAAGACAGGAAAAATCCCAGGTCCTGCCTAAAAATCTGGGACACAACATTATCCTAAAGATTTTTTTAATATACTAGGCAACATGGTATCTCTGGGGACCTTAAAATCACTGAGGTCTGTGACTTATCCACCTGGAACGGGACAATGGTACGACCCTTCTGAACTTGGTATTACCTGTCTGTTTAAAGTTGTTGTGCACTGCTTCATACACCTTAGGTCAGACTTTTAAGGACACCAAAATAATTACTTATGGACATTTTTAATATAGCATCAACTGAGATGAGAGTAAAAACGTACCACATAAAGATGTGCTGCTGGGAAATTGCACAAACAGCTCTAGATAAAATCCTATGCTAAAATTTATTAACTACGCAAGCCTCTGCTTTTCCTGCTGTAAATTATGCACTAATTAATGTTTGCTCCCTACTACAGAGTGGCATTAATATGACAAGAAACAAGATCACAAACACTATAAAAATACACACAAAACACCTGATGAGCCTCTATTACTGGAAAAGAAACCCAACACATAATTAATTAGTTGTACTAACTTTAGCTATTCCTAGATGTTATAAGAGGCTTTACATCAGTGTAACTCCTATTCCTATACCAGAATATCATCTGAGGATGTGAACAAAACCTTGCCTAATATTTTTAATCACAGCTGTCATTTCTAAATCCAGTACAGGAAGAAGTTGCCACTTCACTACAATGTGATCTCATTTGCTGTGCCATCAACTTTCTTTTGCTGACTTGAAAAACAGAAATAAATCCTAGATTTTGAAAACAGTTAGGATTTATTAATTTTTACTAAAAGAACAGAATTTTACCAAGACATCTGCATCTGGCCATAGAACTGCCTATTTTAATTTTAAAAATCTTCCCCAGTGTATACTTTACAAGAAATCTTCCTCAATGTATTTAAACTTTCAGAACCTTAATGAACAAAACAGGAAAGACTTCTTTTAATATACTATTTTTTTTCCCATGCAAAAGAAAAATTGAATACTGAAGCAAGTATTATGTTAAATGACATGCAGCATATGGAATCATATGTATGCAGTAGTGTCCCAGATAACTGGGGAAAGAAATGGCGTTAGACAGGACTGTTTCCTTCAAAATATTCTTCTAGATCATTTTCTGAAAATACATTTCTACGAGCAGAATTTAGTGCATATAGCTTTACAATTTTCAGGAAAATATGCAAACAAGTAATACACAAACTACAGTGCTGACATTACCAACAAGTGTTTCTCATTTCATTAATAAGGATCTAGACTCCAAACAACAGTATAAAAGAGCTGATATTAGTAATTTCTCAAATGAAATTGTGCTGCAAGGTAATTCTGACAGCTTTCAACCACAGATAGCTCACACTAATGAAGATGGATGCTATATTACCAGAGAGATGGTGAGAAGTTAAAACACTGCACATCAAGGGAGCTGGGTCCTACTCCTGTATGACTTTGGACTCATTTTGAGGGACAGCTTAATTATTTTTTTTTCTGAAGCACCAGAGTTTACCCCCAGGCAAAAGCAAGACAGAGAGGAAGCAGGAGCACGGGTGCTACTGCCTCACCCTAAGTTCAAACGACTCTCAGGTTTCACTTCAGAAGGAGTTTGAACTTTTCCTCCAGAAGAATCAGCTGCGGTCACCAGACTTTTGACAATGTGATTGCCTCTCAGGATCATCCAGGAGTTGTAGCTGGCAAAACCCTTGTCATCCCAGAGACACAGGACATGGGTGACTCCTTCAATCTGCGACGTTGTAGTTGTCTCTTTGTGGTCTTTCACTACTTTGGTCTTGATTTAGCATTCGTCACAGAGCAGTAGGAATCACTTCGTGGTCAATGATATGTGACTATCAGTGCGGCAGATGTTCTGCAAACATCAGATCCTGTGAGGCAGCTGTTCTGTGAACCTCTGAACAAGACATCTGTTGTAATAATTGTAATAATCCTCCGTAATTGCAGGGGATTAGATTCAATGACAGAGCTGGTCTACACATGCCCTATCTCACCTCTGTATAACAAATTCCTTCTTTGCAATAGATGAACATTTTTTTCCACTCTTAAGAATGATTTCTAGCCAATCCATTAGTTGGAAAGTATTCTGAAGTCCTCAGGTCCCAGAAGGCAACAATCAGAGCAGTGAGTTATTCCGAACTCTAGAAAGGGCATACAAAGCCTTGGAAAAACAAGTCACTGCACTACAAGCTTCCCCTTGCCCCCCATATGCAGAACACATCCCCCATCAGCTAGCTAGGGGGGACCAGATGACTTGTTTAAAGCAAAAAGCAACATCCAGAAGCTTTAAGTCTCCTCCTATTTCCCTCAAGCCCCGGCACATCTGTTCAGGACAGTGGATCTGCCATTCCCCTTTGCCGCACAGCAACAGCAGATAAAAGAAAGACCTTAGAAGAGGCAAATATAGGAATTTCAAAGCCTCAGAATTGCTTCCCCAAAGCAGCAGGCGCTAGCTATGGCTAAGTACATAGGAAGTGCATTAGTGTTTTCTGTCATGAGGCAGTTTTGTTGAGTTGGCCTTCTGACATTCTTTTGGCAGGGTGGTTTTTTTTTCCTTTACAAGACATTCTTGACAGTTACAGAGGAGCTGGATGAGCAGCACTTTGGAAACCACCATCCCAGAATGCTAATTATAAACTCTTTGCCATAATATTATGTTCAAACTTCTTTCCCAGAGGTTCAGTACCAGGAAATGGGTCTCAAGCAAACTAGGATTGTCTTTCCTAGGTTTTGAGAGTAAGAATGAAGAGGCTAAATCACCTTTAACAATACTAGGGGAAAAAAGAAACAACATTACTTAATTGTCAGAAAAATAACAGTATCTACAAATTCTGCAGTGACCTAATTCTAGCTGTTACTGCAGAGTGACTTCAGCTCAGAGGAGTCAGCTAGTGTTACCAATCAAAAAAGAAAAGACATGAAAGAGAAAGCTGAAATCTCAGAATATTGATGTTGACGTTCTAGTATTTAAAAGGCAAAATGATTGATGTATGCCTCAGGACTGTCAAAATCTAAATTCTGCAAAGACAAGAAGACAAAGGGGAGATTAGTTTTGTTAAAAAATGAATTAGCTTGGGAGCACCAGCCCCGGTAAGAACAAATGAGAATGCACTCTTGCCCTGCCCACTACTAAGTTAGCTGTCTTCACCTGTTTGTTGTCAAAACTATTTTTAGACTGAATTGTCAGAGTACTTTCTTCTCTATTTCCAATGTTTGGCCAGGACAGGGACAGGACAGCCCATGACGATGGAATAGCTGCATGCAGTGGGACTCCAGTCACCAGCAATACTCTAGAGAGAAAAAATAATTCTACAAGGGGGTAGTTGCTCTCATCATTGCACAAGAAACTTTTCTTCAAGAATTACTTCACTGTATTCTGAAGTCTGAAACATATACGCTGATTTCAGATAACCCTTCCATTCTCTGGGACTGATCCTGTCAAAACCTTTTCAAACTGATCAATTCTCTAAGAAGAAAACAAGCTCATTGGACTACTATACTTATTATCTGACCACAAGCCATTACTTCTGCTTAGACATTTAAAGGCAACATATTCTCTTTCTCTGCTCTCTGCTCTCAGTGTTTTTATTTCAAATTATTCCTGAGGAAGCATACTGACACTTTAAGTCTCACATATGCAGCATTTGATTGATGATGTGGTATTCCACTTTGCATGCTTCCACCATGAAAGAAACACACACTTACATGGTGCAGTATGATCATCTCCCCTTCAGCAGTTTGCAGATTCACATACAGCTTCTTCGCAGATGCTACCAACCAGTTGCATTTTGCAAGTCATATAAAAGAGCCAGAGGCCATGATACTGAGCTGCTATTCCCAGTAGTCCTGTTTCTTAGTAGAACATCTTGCTCAAAGAATTTTAGCACCATTACTGCTGTCCTTTTCATGACCAAACAGAGTATTCTCATGCAGCAAAGAAGAATGAGCTTTGGAGGTTAGAGAATTCAGAAACCAGTAAGACCAGGTCTTATTCTTCAAGGTGTTACATGAATGTGCAGCAAATGACAGATACTGTCCCATGTAAGAAATAAGCCATACGATCATGAGACTCACAGATAAACATAGAAAACCATCTTCTTTCTTTCACTAGTTAAATTAACCTGCAACTTCAGAACTGTAGACCAGCCATGATAAAATTCACAAACAATAGAGTGATTCAGGTTTATTTCCTTTACAGAAGTTATGGGGCCCTGAATTCTTTGGACACGGAACATTTTTATATGAATGTAGTTAGCAAAATTGTCCAACCAGTATTCAAAAGGTTAAAAAGAAGCAAGCTAATAAATGCTAAAAAACCACAGTACATTGGTAAACATGATACTGTCATCAACACATTGATGAACAGCAGCTGACCACACATTCAGTTTGTCTTACTTCGATATGCAATTGCTATTAATCGTTTTTGTTACTCTGTGTTCCCTAGGGCAAAAAAACTTACAAGTTCCTTATCTTAGGACCACAAGGTATGTCACAGACAATATTTTTTTTTTCCATTTCTTTACTCTTAAACAGGTTAACACTTTGTGTTTGAGATGTGATAATTGTGTTCTGTAAGGCTCCATTCCTTCACTGGGCATCGTGCAGAAGTCGAGGTTTCCCATGAAGCCCACCAAAATGAACAGCCGTATTGTCTTACAGAATCATTTGCAAAAGGAATGCTTAACGTTTAGCATAATTCCCTTTTGGCTATCTTTGTATTTTCATCCTTCTCCTGTACACTGACAAGCAATGAGAAAAAGTACGCTTTGAAAAAAAACAAGCTGAGTGGAATTAGGAGGAGTAAACAGTGTGCTCACTGGGAAGTAATTAAAAGCCATGAAGCAGGAAGAAGGCTGGAGGTGCCTAAAAGGCATTATAATTAAAACCTAATGCATGTTAACTGTGAGTGAAGCATTGAAGTCATTGACATGAATGACAAAACTCCCACTGAATTCAATAGGGACGGGATTTTACTCTATAAGTGCTCAACAAGAAGGCCAGTTCAGCTTCAGAGAGATTGATTGGAGGTTTGAGGATAAAAAGAAACCTTGCTGAAAATGGGAACTGGTGATTTATATAGACAATGATACGCACAGTTGTGAAATATCCACAAGAGAAATGAAAAGAGAGAATGAAAACCAAATAAGTTAATCCTGGAGAAATGGGAAGAAGAAATTATATTTAAAATAGGACTAGAGAAAAAAACAAAGACCATTACAAAGGAGACAGAATCAAGACAAATCCTGAACATGGAACAACTTTATCCCAGCTAATAACTAGAAAGAAAGTGATGAAGCAGTTAAAAACCAGTGATAACTTTGTAGAGCATAGCTATTGATAAAAAGCATATTGGGAATACTTGGAAAATCTGAACTGATTCAGATAGCACATAGTCTATTTAACTATGAAACAGAAATGAATTAAGAAAGAAAAAGAAAAAGAATTTGCCGCTCAGTATATTTAATCTCCAGAGCCCAGTTAAGTAATGGAACCATTCTTCAGAAACAGTCAACCCAGTTCCAGTGGTTTTAACACCATGTTGTCAAAAATTGACAACATAATTTAAGTTTGCCTAGATGTATTTAATGCATTTACATAAAACCCCAGAAATTTAAAATCATATTGGATATCATCACTATCCTATAACAAATATACCACTGAAAGTCCTACTTGTACAGGGAGTCTAGCAGGCTAATAAATTCTGAATGGGAAACTTGGTGTTTAATTTGACAAAACGAATGCAATTTCATATTAGATACACTACATGTGAATAGCAAAAAAAAAACCACGCAGAAGAGTAGGTGCAGAAGATTACATAAGTACTTGGAGTTCAACTGTTGCAAGAAGGGAATTCTGTTAATTTGGCTGGTATATCCAAAACTCTGACATCAACAGTCAGCAAGCAATGAATGGAAAGGAAATATTAGCAGCATATCAGCCCATTGAGTAATGGGCTGATTCTCCATGTCTGGAGAACACTCACAAAGTCACTCCTTACCAGACCAACAAATCTTCCCAGCAGAATATTCTTAATCTTGAGTACTAATTCATGAAAAATTATGAGGTGGAATTGTGAGCATGTAACTTGTAGAAAGGATATGAGAAACCCTAAAAAAAATTGTGGAAATCAAGTATTTTTAACAATAGCAGCAAGCAGAAAATCTCCTAAAACAGCGTGCAACCTTTCATTATCTGATCCTGCAAGTAAGCAACTGAAAATATGCACTTAATTACTTATTTAATTTCTCTGCGTGAGATAAAAAAGGACGCAGACCCAACGGAGAGCTTGAGAGCCCTGGGACTCCAGAGAGTCCTGCTCAGAGCTTTCAGCTCTGATGAGACTTTAACTTAACCAGAGAAAGGGCAGGGGATGGAGATCCTGAGGCATAGTGAGTGCTGTCTCCTCATCTTTTACTCGCTCAGGCTGCCCAAGAGGTAGTGGTTCTTACACAGACCCACAGACACACTGGGACAGACATTCTGTCCCAGACATTGCTGTATTTCAAGTACAACTAGACGTTCTCTGAAAGGGCTGGTTACGCTGGTGCTGTGAGACGCTCCTGGTATTTCTCCACTGCACTGCAAAGGCTTAGTAAGAAAATATCCTCCCGAGACGTCAGTCCTCGTCCCTCCCCAGACTACGCAGTTTGTTCCTACAGCCGCACAAACACTCCCTGGAGACCTGACGCATATTCTCACACACATTCTGCAGGGAGCTCGACTTTTCTCTCTCTTCTCCACATCCACGCACAGTATACAAAATGCAAATAGGGCGGTCTTAAACTTCCAAAAAGCACGCATTACTTATTTATCCTTGACTGCAGTTCCACAAAGATGTAAGAAAAAGACAGCCCGACCAGCAACTGTCCTATTTATTTTGTCCTACATCTTGTACCCACTGATTCATATTTAAATTTGCCATCATTTTTAGCACAGTACAGTTATTTTTATGTACCAGGTCAGGTCATTCTAGAAATACAGTTGACACTCTTATCTGCAAATTTGGGAAGTAAAAGATCTCTTCAATCACTATGAAAACCTGAGAAAATGTTGACAAGACTTAAATTATTGACAAGAAAATCACCTTAATAATTTTGCACTTCCACTACTAGTGGAGAAATAATGAGTTTCTTTTTAAGTAAGAAGTCACTTGTTCCTCTACAGAAGTGATATTCGAAGTTAAGACTAAAATCCCACTTATTTCTCTCTTGTTTGCCTCATGAGTTGCATCACATACCATGTGTAACATTGCACGCTATTTTTAGAGCTGTGAAAATCAGACATAAATCATTCCTGTTTCACAAGTCACCTTTAAGGAAGTACTTAAGCTTTTTTTACTCTACTGTGACTACATAATTGAAAAGTAAGTACTAAAAATGTTTAAACATGAGATTCAATGGCTTAAAATGAATACTGCCACAGTAAAAATAGATTCCTTGAGAGAATTAACTAATCATTAATAACTTGAATTGACAAAGGCAGCACTAATCAAGTTCTGGCTCCATAATAATTCTTATAAAAATGGGTGCAAGGGGAGAGCAAGCTAATGAAGTGAGAATAATTTTTGCAAAAATAGTAATGAATCTACAGCACATTAACTCATTATAGAATTATACTTTTATTTCAGTATTTCCTTTCCAGGTCAAGAAAAACGCAGGCCACTTAGGACAGGCTGAGCAAAGAAAAGATAATGCTTTTTATTATTGGCAGCACCTATGTCATGTGAGAAAATACCAGAAAAAGAGATCAGTTTTATGTTAGAAAAGGGGATCGAGCATCTGAAAGGTGCTGACCAGAAAGAATGATCCACTTATAGAAATAAAAGTACAAGCTATATTGAATACAATTTCCTGGAAAAACTATATTGTTAACTTGAGTGCCCAGCCAGCAGGACTGTCTTGCCACGCTAAATTAAAGACTAACCTGAAAAAAACATTTCTATCCAGGAAAAGTACAGTACTTGAATCTGACCCTCAAAGTTGACAACAATGTCTGAGGACTCCAGTGGGGACAGAATAAGCCTCTGCATACTGAATTTCCCGGGTTGAAATGTGTGTGCACTGTAAAGCGCATGCACATCAAGCATTTGGGTTCAGAGAGGGATCGGAACCATTGTACCTGCATAAACCAACTGTATGGTACAGACCCAGAACACCTTCCAGAAGTGTCAAACTTATAATGCATGGCTCTACAACACAGCACACATGTTCAGAGGTTCCAAATAAGATCACTTCTATGTCCAGAGCCCCAGAAGAGACTACTATGAAATACTGCCAGGCAGTAGCTGGAGCAGGGGCATATGGGCTAGGGTCATCAGGAGTCCCTAAATCCCAGACACATTTATAACGTATTCAAAATGTTCCAAGATTTCTAGAGAATACAGCCGAGAAAATCCAGACATACGTATGCCCTAACCCTCTGTGAGGACGTGTCTGAACAAACTTCCCAAACATCCACAACTCCCGGTGTTTTTTTCTGAGGTGATAATGGGTAAAATACTGTTACCTATGTACTACACATGCACACACTGAGAGTTCAAATTACTTCATGAACCTCCTAGCCAGCTTCAATTTAAAGTGTTCACCTAAAAACTTCATTTAGCCTCTGCAGCTGCTTCAATCAGTGGGAGTCTTTGGCTGGCTCTGAGCTCTGGTCAGGAGAGAAAGCAAGCAAAAGGAGTTTGTAAAAGCTTCTTTTCTTTTTTTTTTTTTTTAAGTCTTTACTTTTGTGTGAGTAAAGGCAGCTGCATTTATATTCCTTGAAATAAATCTTATTTGACACAGTTATTCTGTCTGACTTTCTGCAAGGCAGACTTTTTTTGCTAGGAATAAAAGCTGTGATCATTATAAAACGGTGAGAAAAATCAATGTCATATAAAAGGAGGGGTTACTTTATATATGCACACAAACACTGCACACACGCGTAGTGTGAGACCTGATCCTCTGATCATGCAAATGAGTAAACAAATTAGTTACACTTGCCGAGGATGCCTTCTAACACTACTGCTAGATATTTTCTGGAGGTGGGGCTGAGAGAAAGCACCAACACAAGTTAATCAGAACTTGCTATTTTTATTTCTCAACATCATGTCTGATAATTCAGTTTATGTGAGCCTACAGCTAATTTAAAAGATCATGGTAATGCCAGTTTTGCTAATGGTTTTCTTTTTAGACTTCAATAGATCAGGATGTTTCCTCTCAGTTTTCTGTTTGTAATTCTGCCTTGCACAATGCTGATTTCAATTTGAAGTTGTTTTCTTTTGTATTTTTAAACAAATGATATATTTTCCTTTTCTAGGCAAATCATACCTTCCCCCAACAGTATCATATTTAGATTTTCATACTAAAATACCAAGCCCTTCTACTTTCAGTGTTTTTTATTTTTCTCACTAAATTCCTCTTTAATTTGACTATGTATTACCTTCTGTTACAGCATTTCTCTGCAGAGAATCTGAAATAAGCGTGAAAAAATGCCATCATTTCCAAGTGTCTTGAAAAACAAAGTATGTCTACACTATGCAGTCCTACTTTAACCAAAAATATTTCAAAATCTCAGATTTCTACTTAGTGCGTTACAACTCGTATAAAAATCTCCGGTTGCATTTGACATGGCAGATTTGACTTAATTATGTACAAACATCACTCCTTGTTTGACGATTCTCCAGTCAGACAGTTCTGGCTGCTTTATGCATTTCCTCTGTATTATTTCAAGTACTATATAAGCTTTCACAAGGAAAGCTCTCTGTTGCACTACCGGCTTGCCTTAATTCTTAAGCATCTTCCTTGTAGCCAGCCTGTGTTTGTACACCAGCAGAAGGGCTGCGCTCTGTATGAAGTCAGCTCTGCAATTGCCAGCTCGCAGAAGCTCCCTGCACAGCTTCATGTGATCGGTGGGAAGGAACCGCACACCGCTGCTTGGTGGTCATGGGATGCCACATTAGACATTTCGCTCTGCCTCCCTCCCCAGCGGTCCCTGATGCTGCCCCGGGCCAGGCTGTTGGGGGGAGGGGGGAGTATGTCGCAGTGCATGCCCAAGCAACACGCAAGCACCTTAATGCCTGGGTGGGCTTTTTCTAGCTGCCTTTGGGAACAAATATCAATCTAGCTAGCAAAGACTGTACTGAAAAAAAATAAAAAATGACCAAGGGACAGGTAGTTGTAATGTTTTTCTCTCTTAAGTGACACATCGGTTCTGTACATTGCCAAACAAAGGGAGTTCTGACTAAATATTTGTCTCCCACTCTCTCCCTCTATGAAAAATTAACATGCACAGCATCGCTCGGATGAAGAAGAGCATGAAAGGGGCTAACAATGAAAGAGCGGTATGAAGAGACAAAACATTCATTAAGGATTAAAAAAAAGAAGGGTGGCTTTACACACTGCCAAACAGCTTTTATTTAAACAGGCTATTGCATCCTGCCCCCAGTATATACAGCCACACAAGGTTGACACTAGAATAAATCTCAACTCTATAAAAATTTACTGACAACACAGACTGCGAGAGAAGAGCTTGTTTACCCTCATCCTCCAGCTCTTCCCTTCCTGCAAAATTCTGCAGTTTAATGCTGCATAAATCTGTTTAACATTTCCTGGGACTCTTCCACCCAGCTAACTTCTTTGGAGACCCAGAGACCACTAGCGCTTCACGTAAAAGCTGCGCAATCCCTTCCTTGTTGGGGTAGAGGACCCCCCCTCAAGACACCTCAGAAAGCAGAGGAGACAGAAGGGCAGGAGGAGTGATATGACGCAGCTATACCACTTTGATTTTTCAAAATGGGGGCTGGTGGGAAAGGGGGGCAGGTCTATGGAGGAAGGGCGCACTCCCCACCGCCACCTGAAGGGGTTGGAGCAGTAGCGGTGCTGTGCTGCGCAGCAGGGACTGTGATGGAGGAACAGCACTTCATCCCCGCTTGACCCCCAGTGCGCCCTGCAGGGCCGTGGAAAGCAGGCACCAGGGGAATCCCACCAGTTTTCCAACTTCTACAACCCAGAAGCTCTCATGCTGATTCAACTACGGCCACAACCAGTCCTCCTCTGAACTTCTGTTCACACCAACGGGATAATTTTTCAGTCAAGCATATAACTCAGTACTCAGCTCATGCCTGAAAGTTTCAGACTACAGTCTAAACTACCCAAAGCCACCCTGCTGTTTGCCTTCCTCTTTTGTTGGCATGAGGAAGATTTTCTGTGATAAAGGCTAGCAAAGTCCTAGGAAAGATGGCCAACCCAAATACTGCAAGTTTTCATGTATGAACAGGCTGCACAAACGTGGCCCAGGATGCTTTAGATACAGTTAATCCCATCTTGGGCCAGGACAGATTACATGACTCTTAGAGTCCTTGAGAAAGCCTTCCTCTCTGACTCTGTTGGTTGTTAAAAAGCTATCAGCTACCTTCTCCCCTTTGCTCTCCACCACGTAACACAGTATCTTCAAGTCTAGTTTAAAAATAAAAGTTAAGCCCTGCAAGTGCAAGAAAGAGTTGGAGCAGGTGTCTTTTTATGACAAAGGAAAGTCACAAATGAGACATGTTAGGTTAACCAAGCTGAACAGATCCAGTAGAAAACACGCCACATGCTGAACAAATGTTGACACGAGCCAAAACAATGAATTCATCACAGACTTGGTGGCATATCCACCTCCACAATCCCTAGAGTCCCGTCCATGTGGTCCTGTGACACCAGAGAGTGACAGACAGGAGATTAAACTGGGCAGTGAAGGAATAAGCAGGATGGACAATGGCTACCCGATGCCCAAGCCAAACTGGCAACATCGAAAAAGCTAATGTGGCCTTGGGCACTGTCCATTCTTTGCACAACCCTCCCACTGAGGACTGAGGAAAACAGCTCTCCCCAAGAGGTGATCTGGCAGATGATCTAAAGTGAACAATGAGGTGCACGGTGGGGGAAGATAAACATGGGGAAGGGGCCCAAACTGTGACAGGCTTTCCATGTGATGGTCGTGCTGGAGACTTGAGACCTCATTTGCGGGCAGCCCCCCCAATGCCCTTGCCATGTCCCCAGGAAGGGATGGGAAGAAAACTGTACCCCTAGATGTCACTTCCACGTGTCTCCCTAGAAAAGGATGTTCTAGGCCACACCAAAAATATCATCATGGTGTGTTTCCACACCACTGGCTTGATGGTTTGATCGCTGCTCTGCCTGTTCTGACAGGGTGAAAAAGAGGCCGTGAAAAAAAACGTCAGTTACATTTTATCTGGAGAATCATTTGACAAAAGTTTGATGGAACAGTGTGAAGCTTTCCCTGGTGCAGGGCTAGGACATCCACCGAACTGGAAGGAGGCCAAAGGGCAGAAATCAGAAGGGCTGTAAAAGATTCAAGCGGAAATATCTTTGAGCAAGAGACCTTTCACAGTTTATACCCATTCTTGTTCTCAGGTGTTTAAAATACCTTCCCAGAAACTAAGGATGGTTATTGTCTTGCCCTCGATGTTGGGCTTTTCATTCAGCAAACTTTTTTAACACCTTGTGTTAAGAAAGATAACAACTCCAAAGAGTGAAAAATTAACCTGTTTTTTTGTACTTCTGTTTAGCATGGCTCTGGCAATAAAAGCTGCATCCACAAAGCAACGATTAAAGAACCCAAGCAAGCACTGATCTCTCCTCAGAAAATCAGAGCGGTTTAGCTCCCGAATCTATTAGCTTCTGCCTCCCACCCTGCTATATTACCCCCAAAATCCCACTGTTTGGCAGAAGAGATTTTGCCTGACGAGGAATGGTGCCAAGGCTGACGGAGCTTTTCCCCTGTGCGGGCCAGGTGTCCCCCGGTCACCAGGACACCTGGCCCACGCAGGGACACCAGAGCTGCCCTCACGGGGATTTTGAGAGGACCAGAGGGGTCCAATGCCCCATGTCTGGAGCAGCCCCAGTGTATCTCTGCCGGGAAACTAAACAGGCTTTAAATAAGGCACCAGAAGGACCTTCAGGCAAATGTTCAGCTTTTTAACCAAGTCCACTCACTCCACAGAATTCAAGAAATGTTAAACACATTTCAGCATTTAATCAGTTAGGAAGTGACTTATGTGTTATGTTGAACTAGGACCAAAAAATAATACCTGACTGAGATGTGCTTTTTACAACAAAGAACATGGTCCTTAAAGTGAAGGAAGAGTAGCATAAAAATAAATGGTGGATAATCTAGTGAACAAAGTGCATGTTTCAATCTGGAAATTTATATCAGTTTTAAGATTGTGGTCAAATTTTGGTCATAAACAGGTTAATAAGAGTATAGCAAAAAGATGCTACAAAAGTCAGAGATGTGTCCCTGAATACCTTCTTTTCTCCTCTTTTTTTTGTTTTGTCTTTTTCTCCTGTTAAAAGACCTGACAACAGTGTTAAAGGGGAAGATTTCAAAGTCTGTAAGTGTTATTAGATGAGGAGCCACAACATATCATATGGAAACCGGAATTGAAGAGGAAAAGATTTCTATCATTTAAGACCCTGGTCTTGCCAAAAGCAAATGTAGATGAATGCAGACTGACAAGCCCTGGAACAAAGAACCAAACTGACAGAATATCAGCTAAAATAAAGATTCTGCAGCATAAAAAGAGATTGGAAGTTATTACAGAAAAATCCTTTAAAGCCTTTAGCCAAGTATCTAGTTGTAGTAAAGAAAGCAAACAAGAAGTTAGGTAGTATTGCTAAAGGAATATAAATCAAAGCTGTTGATATTATCACTATAATAACACAGTAGCTAAACTTGCAGAGGGAATACATGGTACACGTTAAGTGCACATGTGCTAGAGGAAAATATAACTTCCTTTTTGGCAGGCTGAGCAAAAGACCTGTGAAATACTAACAGCAAATGCAAGGTTTGAATCAAACTGGAAGCCAAAGGCGATATCTGAGGTCTTTCCGCCAGTCAATCTGATTATTTAGATGAAGGATTATTTGAATCATTGCTAATAGTTTTAATTTAAATTTTGGACGTGCACAGCTTAGCACCATTATCAGACTGTGGTAAAACAGAAATCCTATATTGAGCATCCCTAAGGTCTCTGTGCGAGAGGGTCATAACTGCTTCTGTAGGACAGACTGGCTACAAGTGAGTTTTCCCTTCCACAAAATAGCATCTTTTCTAACAACTGCTGTCCTTCTTGACCATTTTCTCCAGCATTTGCCAGCAAATCTTGGAAAATAAGGAAAATATGCTTTCCTTTTCTTCAGTTACAATGTGCTTTCCAGCCTTAATTAATAAGGATAGCCAGCAAGTCACTGAAATGGCTGGATTTTCTCTTAATGCTTTTGTTAAACTCCCTACAGGTCACTGAAGATCTAATTCATAATTACTAGCACTGCATATGCATATATCTCTTCCAAATAATACTTATGACACATGAGTTACCTTATTGTCTAGTTTAGTATTGTTTAACATAAAAGCACTTTGCTTTCCTACAGATCAAGAAATCCTGTGCTGAATGTTCTTAGATCATGTTTTTATAGATTTCATTCTTACCATGTACAACTACGACTGTCTAACTTTGTTTAGAAGGGGAAAAGAATGAAAGAAAATCTTTCCGGGTGGGCTTTGTGTTGTTTGGGCTTTTTTTGGAATACTCTTAAAATAATTGTATTCCTTAAAGTCTTTTGGCAGAACTGAATTGTACCGTTATATTAATCACAAGTGCAATCACTCATTACGTTGCTATTTTGGTTAAAATTTACCCGCTACTGTTTCTTGTCTGAGACACAAAGTTAAAAGATAAAGAAATGTCAATGCAAAAATCACTCATCTAAGGAATAAATACCTATTCACAAATAGCTATTGACTTTGTTCAGGCATTCCTCCCCAACTACAATCTACCTTTGTTATCAACAGCAGAAGAAAATCTCAAATAGTGGATTCTCTCACTGAAAATGAAACTGCTTCACCATCTTCCAAGGGTTCATGCCAGGAAACTGTTAAGGAAAATACAGACCAGCTAATCTCAGAGGTTGGTAGAACACAGAAAAAAAAAGGTAGATTTCATTTTTGCTCTCAAATGTTTATAAACAGCATCATGAAGTTAACTGAAACAAGAAGCAAAATGAAATCAGGGAAAAAGAAGCAGCACTATCCAATTGATGGAAAACTATACAAGAAGGAAAATGCAAGAAGAAACTGATGTAGGAAATGAGTATGATGACATTTTACAATCCCAGTAACCTTCAGGTTCTTTTAAAATATTCTTGGTGTCTTTTTGTATGAAACATATTTCTCTGTTACAGGTTGGATGGCAACATTGCGTGACGCAGCATTTCTGTTTAGGACTTCACTATCTGTGAGTCATCTTAGCCTAGTAATTATTCTGAGCTTGATATTGAATTTCCTCCACCAGTTCTTCCACTGGGATAAGAACTACAGTGATTCACACCTGCTGGGAACACAGTCCTTTAAATGATGTTTTCCTTCACATGTGATACATGAGGCGATTATGTCTACACTGTCTCTCAGAGCGTCCCAGAGGTCCTTCTCGAGATCAGACCTGGCTGCCATGTGGAAAGGAAGCCTGCGGTGTCTCATCAGCATGGCTGCTGTGACATGGACCAGTGCTGGGGGCTCTCCTGCCCAACCCGCTGGCAGATGCCTGCTGCGGACAGGAGGGAGCCTTCAAGGCAGCACCACGTGCCAGAAGGGGAAGAAGACCAACCGTATGCTGCTAACGGCTGCTCCCGAGCCCGCTGCCATCCACCCAGGGAGGCACTCTGAAAAAACAGGCTTTAGTTTTCCATAGATTGTAAACATGCTACACCTTCAAGGCTAATTAAAACAAAGAGCATCACCGAGAATCAAGCATCACGAGATCCACCTTCTCCTGTGAGTTCTGCACATGTATCTTCCCTAAGGTTAGCGTGAACTGCTGGTGGCTGGGGAGGACTCTGGGAGGGCTCAGCGTGACAGAAAAATATTCAGTTGACTGGCACTTTTCTCTACTGAAAGCTGTTTCTAAACACATGAACTAATATGAACTCTGGGGCAGGTACCTTATTTTGTTGTGGATTCATACAATTCCCAGGAAAATAGAGGTTGGTCTACAACTGCAGCAGCACAGCCCTGCCACAGCAACAATGTGGGAACAACGCAAGCGTCAAGCGCAGCACCGAGATCCCGCAATACATCTGCCTGTGACTCAAGCAGGAAATCAGCAGATTTTCAAACAAAGCCTGGCATGAAAAAGCAATTTAAACTCCAAATCAGCTGAAATAAAAAATGCTTTCTCTCAATACTTTTAAGAAAAGGAAGCTGTAAGGCAGTGTCAAAGTTGTTATAAAAAAAAATGCAAACTGTTTCTCCATTTTTTATGTAGAGTTTTTCAAATGAAGGCAGCAGTCTGTTCTGCTGTGCACAGGAGAACTGCTTCCCCATCCCAAGCTAAGTGAATAATGCCTTTCACACAACAGTGAGATAAAACCGTTCATGCAGAATTTCTTGGTGCTTCGCAGAACAAAGCACCCTAAGAACCCAAACAATTAACAGCTGGTAATTCTTGTTAACTTTTTTTTTAAGAAATGGGATGCATAATAACTTGACCAAACGGTGGAATACGTTATGCATTCCTTCCCCCCTGGATTTTTAAGAAGTTATAATTCACTGGCAGATGTGTAGCACATGAGTATCACTGCCTCACGCAGGTTAAAAGTCATACCTTCTCATGTTCCTGCTTATACAGATATCTTCCCTTCTCATACCTTTCCTGAAAAAATATTTTTTGTCAAGCAGACGTGTGTTTAATGAAAACCAAATCCTTAGTGGACAACAATATGCAAAATATCATGGAAAACAATGATAGCAACTGAAGACATTCCCCACTTTCCAGTGTTTTGTCAGCATACACACTGAGGTTACTCACTTGCAAAGACTTGCATTATTCAGACAAGCCTACAACTTACCAAAAAAAAATAAAAATAATCATAAGTTATGGTTTAATTAACTGCTAAGCCTTATTCCTGGGGCCATCTGCACTTTGCTCAGAAGCAGCCATTGGCGCCTTCCCACATGACTACCAGCCATTAAAGGTCCTCTTCCCTTCAGCATCCCCTCGCACAAAGCAAATACTTAATCTCATATAACAATACCATCTAGTGGCAAAATATATTCATTACACTTAGAATCTCCATCATTTTCCTACAGGACCACCGGATACACACAGTGAGAGCAGGGCTGGAGCAGGGCTGGCAGAAAACGTCTCCTCGAGCTGCCTGAACACACACATCTCTGCCCAGCACCTGAAAAAATTCATAATTCTTCATTTCATCTAAACACTATCCTAGCTTTAAGCTTATGAATCGCTCCACAGAGATCAGATGAGCTTGTACGCCTCCAAAGGATATTAATATATTGATGCCATAAACCATCACCTAAGGAGCAAAGACACAGAACCAGACTGGAAATTACTGGAAAGTGAACACTACGTGTTACAGTTGTTCTGGCCACACATCTGGAACAACAATGTGCCCAAAGCTTCAGTATGCCATGTAACAATACAAGAAATACAATTTTCTCCTGTACTGAACAGACTAAATCGGGAAAAAAAGCGCTTACTCGTCTCTGCATAAAGACAGAAGCTATATTCAGGTGGTATCCTGAACCAACCTCCTTTGCATGACTCCACTTATCCATGATATCTAAAAAGAGTGAAAATGGAACATAAAGGTAAATTGTTACATTCAGCTGCAATCCCTTTAGGATAGTGTGAATGACTTGAGACTGCAAAATAAAGGCTAGAGTGAGTCAGCAAGGCAGAAAGATGACAAATAGGAAACAGCAACAACTTGTTCTACAAAACAATAAATACTGGTTACATTGATGATGCAGAGCTAAAAAGCTATTTGACATGAAATAAAATTATTCAAAGTTAGAATCCTGTACTAATGAAATGGGACAATTTGCTCTACTTCAGTGGGCTTTGTGGGAACATTAGTACATTGTAAACAACATATTAACACAGAGTGCATATTTGTGAAGGGCAAATTAAGTCAATACTCAAGCTGTAGGAACAATTTAGCACATAAAGGAGTGCCATGTACAAGTCCGGCTTTTCATCAGCTTGGCCTCTTGAATTTTTCTCGCTCAAAAAGAACTAACTTTGCCCAAAAGCTGAAACACCCCTATACTAAGGGGGAAAACCAAAAAAAAAAAAAAACAACCCACCAAAAACCCACCACCAAACATTAAACATACATCCTAGCAACTTACATAGAGGTGACAAGCTACAAAGTTCTGCTTATAGTGAAACAGGAGATTCTACAAAAACTCTACTATTTGAAATACGTTCCTATAAAATCAAGTAAATTGCTTTCACAAAACATGATAGTCTAGAAGCCTTCTTCAAACTTTCATTAGAGCTGTTGTTTTTCTGCAATATACATATTCATCCAAGAATTCTGAAAACTATTTAAATGCTTGCCTTTCTCACACTCAAAACCCCTTAATTATCTAACTCAACAAGACTAATAATGTAACTATCACCCTGTGAAAAACTGATGTTCTTCAGAACCTCCTTTAAGCAGCCACTTCACTTAATGAAAAGATCAGCAAAAGAAGCAAATTTCCAAACATGAAACATTTATTAGCCAGCAAAACAACTTCCTATTAAAAAATGGCAAATTAGCAACAGCAACAAATCCAAAAACTGTTTAGAATGCTATTAAGAGTTAAGATGTTAACAAGGGAATATAGTGACAACCTCTTATGAATAAAAAATGATGGATAATATTATGTTTTAAGAGATTCTGAACAGAAATGCCATTGGCATCCTGCAGTTTCTCTCCCATGTATATTTCTGCCACCCTCAAATATACAACTACATTATCATGAGCTCCAATTTACTATTTTAGATGTTAGTTATCAGGTCTAATACATTTTGATTTTTAAATCTATTCATAAAGCTCTTCACATGGACAACTAAAATTAATTTGAAACTCAGCCTTAACAGAATCAATATTTGGTTGGTATCTGTAATTTATTCAAGTCTGTTTACATAGGGAAAACATTAGTTTTGCTGCTGAATTTGAGACAGGAATTGACGTATTCTATTCCCCAAGGTTTCAAAAATTGAGACAATTAGGATTTGAAGACTGAATACTTGCTGACACAAGATTCCTGAAGCAGCATACCTGCTCTGCTCAGCCCACCTGCACTCCACTCCTCATACCAACAATCCATACTCAGGTGTCTACAAAGTTTCAGCCTGTCAGTAATGATTATTGGCTAACATAATTTCATTCAATGAAATCAAAAAGGCCAGGCCTCAGAACGAATCTATAACACTGAATGAAACTCCTTTTCATTTTTTATTTTCAGAGAAAAGTAACATTTACGGACAAATGATTTCTCATTGATTCTTTGCTGTTACTCGCACTTAAATGAATACCTGATGACATAAACTTCAGTGCACACAACATCAGACTGTCAGAACTGTTATAATCTTATCACAAAAAACTTCTTGCATATCATAGAAGCACTAGAAGTAGTATTCAATCATGGAAAGTAGATTTCCATCATTTCCACCTTCATAATTCTTAAGACAAAAACTGCAAGGGGCCAATCACTGCCTACCATACAAAAGCAAATATTGAATAGGAAAACGTACATATCTCCATATCTGCAGAGATTTCTTACAGAATTATAGATAAACTTTCTTTGAAGGGGCATGCCTCAATATTTTCCTGTCTTAAAAACTGACAAGTGAAATTCTGTAACTGTTTTAGTAGATTAAGAGAAGCGTTCGAAAATTTTCATTATACAGCTTTCAAGATTCCCTAACACCTGCTGAAAGGGCATCATGGCAGGACACAAGCAGTCAAGATTTCTGAAGGCATCCAGGAGAACTTCTTGATACAGGTACTGGGTGGGCCAAGCAGGGCAATGTTCTCCAACATCTGCTCTTCACTGACAAGGGAGAGCTGGCTGAGGGCATGATAGTGAGTGGCAGCTGTGGCTGTAGTGACCGTGCAATCATGGGGTCCAAGATCCTGGCCAGCAAGGAAAGAACTGCAGGGGTCTAGCCTGGGACCTATCCTGCTTAATATTTTTATCAGTGCCCTGGAGGAGGCAGTGGAGAGCACGCTCATCCAGTTTGCAGATGCCACCTAATGGTGAGGGGCCTGCTGATAGCTGGAGGGCAGAGCTGCCATTCAGAGTGACCCACGCAGGCTGGAAAATAGAGGCTGAAAAGAACTTTGGAAAATTCAGCAAGGAGAAAAGCCAAGTGCTGCCCCTGAGAAGGAAGCACCCCTGCTGCAGCCCAGGCCAGGGAGGGACAGGCTGGGGAGCAGCTCTGCAGGAATGGCCCTGGTGGGCAGCTGAGCATGGGCCAGCCCTGTGCCCTGGCAGGAGGGACAGCCAGCAGCCTCCTGGGCTGTAGTAGCAGTGGCACAGGCAGCAGATCAAGGGAAGGGATCATCCTCCCTTAATCCTCCACTCACCACTCACTAGACCTCATCTAACTGTGTCCAATACAAGAAAGACACGGAGGGTGCTTGGCAGAGGGCCCACACAATGGTCGGGGCTGAAGCACTCGCCCTACAAGAAGAGGCTGAGGGACCAGGGCTTGCTTAGCCTAAAAAGGCTTTGAGGGTACCTAACAGTAGCCTGCCAGTGCCTACAGGGAAGATGACGGAGCATCTTCATGGCATGAGGACAAGAGACAACAGGCATAACCTGAAATGAGAGGTTCAGAATGGATTTAAGGAAAAAAAATTCACCCTGAGGGCAGTCAGGCAGTGGAACGGGTTGCCCAGAGAGGTTGTGCAGTCTGCCCTCTTGGATGTTTTCAAGACAAAGACTAGATAAAGCTCTGCACAACTCAGTCTGACTTCAGACTTGACCCTGCTTTGAGCAGGAGTGGACTTCTGTGGCCCCTTCCCCTGAATTACCCTGTGGTCCCTATGGTCCTAAGACTAAGAGATAACCTCTCTCTCTCATATCTTCCTATAGAATGCAGCATATAAGCTGGTTAAATAACTAGAAGCAAACAACTTCCATTAGTTTGAAAGCACAGCAATGCCTATCCATGTTAAAATTAGCATTAATAAATACAAATAAGGATCCACTGTCAGTATTTAAATACTTCCATTTTGGCATTTTATGCATTGCCAAATATTCCTAATGAAGTTTTGTTGCTATTTTGGAAACAGTCGTGCAGATAATGGATTACTCCCCTTTCAGCTGCCCAGTAATGATAAACCTCAAAAACATCTGGATATTCCACAGTTTGAGGATTCACTGACCACAAAGAAACTGATGCCCTTTTCAACCAACTCTTTAGTTATTTCCTCAACTAAAAGAAGAGGAAGACTGCACATGAACATTCACACTACTGAGGTGCACATCTGTTCTGTTCCAAAATTAGACCAAAACTACTTTTTAAATTTTTTTTTGTATTTATAAAGATTAGTCACTACAGATTTTACTTCATTAATCATCTTGGCTTTTTCCTATTATGAAATTTATTAGCAACCAAAAATTTTCAAGAATTCTTGGAACACATGTTAGAATTATATGCCCCACTACACATCTTATATATGAGCAATTAAGAAACTACTGCTACATAAACCACAGTAAGCTTTATGGCAATCTTCACTAATTCCTGGAAAACAATTTTTCACTCATTCTGGAAAATGCAAATCTTCTTCCCACTATCTGGAGCATTCTGACTTTTTAACAGATATTAGGCCACAATCACCACTGTAATTACAACCTAGAAATAAATTCAACCAGGTAAAAATTATAACGTTCAACTCAACATTGCAGTATATTTGCTCTGTTACCTTTGCATCCTTATGTCTAAGCCAATAGACCTCAGACATTTTTCTCTGTGTAATATTTATCCCCATGACAAATACATGGAATAAAATGATCTTTGGACACAAAATATTTAAGTACATATATAATCCAATTTACAGTACTTTCATGTGGACCATATGTATTCTGGAAATACAGTTCAAAACTCATCTTTTTGCATTTCCCTCATGGCTGTACACTGTTTAAATGTGAGATCCTCTCGTGTTCCTGAACAAGTGATATGTAGATGTGAACTCTGGATGCTTCAGATCGAGTACACAGTACTGCTCTGATGCTCCCATTGGGAGGTCCCCTATGATAGAGTGATTATTCATAATATTTCGCTAAGTCCTTTTTAATTTGCTGGTGAGTTCCATTAACCTCATCATAGGATCTGAGGGATCTTCTACCTCAGTCCTCTCTTCTCTGAAACTCTCACCTAATCCTTGTCCTTAGTGAAAAAGGATCTGATTTCTCTCCCCGGTTCTACCATGTGCCCTTGAAGCATCCCTGTAACGGTCATTTCAGTAATTCAGAGAGCAAGAAACACACTGCAGTGAAGATAAACAGGGGATGAGGTCAGCTTCTTTTTATGGGCTGCAGAAATCAAATGGAAATACCAATGGCTCTGTTAAGGCCACTAAATATGAATTTCCATGTCCCATCAGAAGAAGATGGCCTGCTACTGTATCCCAACCTGCAGAAAACATTCACTGAACACTTGAAATAAAACTTACAGATGCCTATATGTGGCAAACTTGTGCTTTTTAAAAAAAAAAAAAAAATCAGAGGCCTGGTGCAACAACAAGTTCTAACAAGATCTGAAATATGAAGCTGCCACCATAACTTCTATTTTCTGCGTGCAACTTGGTGCATCTTACAACAATACAAAGGGAGAAGTTTTCATTGGATGTATTGTTAAAAATCTTAACCACAAAGCTCAAAACCAGACAAGGTTTCAGTCGGTTGATTATTAAATAGAATTGCAGAAAAAGACTCAATCCACAGTCATGTTGTGTAGTGTTGCTCTGCAGAAGTTTGACTGTTTGGTCGAGGTTTCCTCTTACATGCACAAAAGACAAATGAAATGAGGGACATTCCCTTATAGAGAGAGATGTGATCACTATTTTAGAGTGGCACAAAGCTGACACAGAAAATCCTCTTCAAAACTTAAGGCATTATCAGCAGCCCCCTTTAACAAAAAGATTTATTTCTGAAGACTGATGAGGACAAAGTACAGATCATTTGCAGGATGGCTCAGAGCACCTAATGCGGATGCTCTGAACTGCCCTCTGGATGTGCCCTATAGTCCTTATTGACTGTAGGAAAAGCCGTGGGATGACTAAGATAGCTGTCCCGAGCAAAGGTATAATAATAAATTTTTAAAATATAGTAATGATTTTTGGATTTCTGAAGTACTCAATGACAATTTGTCCTCTGCTATGCTGACATACTGTCTCACAGTGGTTCTGTGTAACTTTTATAGGGAGGTATACTTTGCTGAATTTTTGTTCCTCTCAAAGAGCATTTTAGGAACAGGGCACGTGTAAAGGTGTCCCAGTAGGCAAGAGCTTAGCTCTACCGCACCCTCATCTGTGGAAAGCTTTGGTGTATGCCAGTTCACTCAGATCTAGCTTTACCATTACACAGTGTCTAAGAAAAATGAGCATGTTTACTAGGAGGCAGGCTTGGAACAAAATCGGAAAATGCCAAAAAAAAGAAAATTTTATTAAGATTATATCTAAGAATAAAGATTTGGTTACTTCAGCTTCTCTCTCTCCTTCTAGTTTAGCTGAAAACTCTCTCTAACTCAAAATGGAGTTTCTTTGCCCAAGATGAGTGCTGCTCATGGAGGAGGAAAGGAACCGAGGAAGAGCCAAGAGTCTCTCCTACACCTTTGCAGCTTTGCAGGCCTCAGCGTTGTTTAATTCTTTTGCATATTTGGATATAATGTGTGACATTTTAACATTGTTAAACAGTGGGAATTATTTAGTGAGAATTTAGCATTAGAAGAAATACTAACGAGTATCATATAAAGATTGATCACCGTATTATTAGAAGTGGTAAAATTCAGAACAGGATAGTTCAATGCAGCAGTGCATCCTCCTCTCCCTCTTTTTGGTGCTGCAGGGTACACCGAAGGACATCATCACCCAGGTTCCTGTTCCTCCGATGGTGTAATAAACAGCCGAACGCTGACAGAACCATGAACAACCACGTCAGCTTGGGCTTCCCAAGTCTGCACACAGCCTGAAACCACAACTCGGTGACAGGCACTGTGTCATTGCTTACTGCTCCCTCTGAAGTGTCACACAGACACAGCCCCTAATACTTTCACACGAGCTAATCCAGCAAAAGGGTGCAGAAACAACGCCGGGGGGGGTGAAAAGAGGGAGTCTCAACACAGAAGAAAGGAGACAAAGATGGAGAAAAGAAAGCAAAAGGCAGGAAGAAGACTGGCCTGGTAAGACACAAAGTCTTCAAGTGACAATACATATAAATAAATTTAGGGAAAAAAAGCTTTATTCTCCCCATGATCTCCGCACAAGTGCCCCTGACATTATAGGGAACTGTGGAGTTTGGCCTCGGTCTGTACTCCATCTGACAGACTATAAAATAAATGCAGAATCTCGCCTTTTCCTCTTCATGAATTTGCCATGCCAGATCAAAGAAGTGGGAATTTGGGACCAGTGCAGTACTGATGCAGCTGGCAGAGTTGTTTATTTGAGAGGCTAAATTCAACCTTCGCTTGGTCGAATAACTTAATTGTGCTTACTGGGAGCCTGCTTTTTAAAAGGTTCAATTCTTTCTGCTGCCAAGAATCAGAGTTTGCTTTCAGCATGTTGAAATTATCTCAGGGGAAGGCTTTTGTGAGCCAAACCGTTCTAAAAGTATTCTTAATTGCTTTCCACACTCTTGTGAAACAGGAGATTATGCAGCAAATCCACATTCTAAACCAGAAAAATTAAGGCGAGAGAAAAGTTAAAAAACAACCTGACAGAGAAAAATAATAATCTTAGCCACGTACCTCAAATAACAAAATGCAACTTAAAATGTTAAGAGTTTCGAACAATCGTTGTGCTCCCCCAACTATAATCAGGTTATGTTAGTGACAGTACATAGACTATGGAGATCTATTCAAAAAAATTGTACAGGCCACTATTTGAAAACTATTTGACTGGTCTATACAGATGCATATTATCTTTATTTGAAAATTGTCCCATAAATTAAACACAATGAATAAGATAGAGAGCCTTCTGATGAGTAAATAATTTTTCCTTTCTCTCGGTTTGCTTTTATTAATATGTCAGAAGTCTCAGGAAGGATGAGATTATCTTTCATGCTAGAATAGCAATGCTGACACAACAATATCGAAGCTATCATTGAAAAACATTAGTCTGCGGATAGTTTTCATCTATTGTACTGAACTACAAACATATTTCTTCAGGTTTTGGCTGCAATGCCTCAGTATGAAGGTAGACAAAAGGAGCAGTTGAATACAGCCTCTGTAATCAACAGCTTTATACTCTTCAAAATGTCTAGGATTATGTCAGGAAAATTCAGAGAATTCCTCAAGTTTAGAGAACAAGGAACCAGAAAGCTTTGAAGACAGATTAGTTAAAAACAGAATGTCTGTAAGTATTATGAATCATTTAATACAGATATGGGTGCAGATGGGTCAGATCAATATCAGTCTACATTCATATATGATGTGACAGGTTTTGTCTCTTCAGTGATTCTTCTGTCAGCTCGAATAATTTGCAGAGGAATATATCTGCTTTTTCCCCCCTCTCAGAGGCATCTCATTCTGTCATTCAGTAAATATAAGTATCCGAGCAGAAGCCTTTTCTAAATGTGTTCACAAACACACTCATGTGCATGTTTGAAAATAATTGTACAAGAACCTCTGAGTGTTTAGGTGACTTGTACGCTTATAAAATAAGCATAATTTGTAAGTGTTCCCTAACTGTGTTCTGTTTACAGAGAGAAAACAGAACAGCAATCCATAATTAGTGGTAGCTCAGCTTAAAACCAGGGAATGTCGATATACTAGAAAATTTAGGAGTCTGACATAAAGTCTTCCAGGCTCGAAGCAATCTTAGGTGAGACACTTGCTAAAACAGGCAGATGACAGGAACATGCAATACAGGTTGGCCAATGCACACCATATGAAATATTCCCGCCTACAACCATATTTAAAATTAGCATGCCACGCACCAAAAATAATAACCGTTTTTCAGTACATGATGCCATTTTATATTAAGGTGGAGTGAGAGAGGCTGAAGCAATGCACGTAGAAAAGTAAAAGATCTGTATTCTCTCTACTACTTCTGTATAAAAGATAAGATATCCACAGGACTCCTAAGCTCTCGTGGTAAGGTGTGTCTGGTTGGAAGTCATTTAGAGATATTTGATCAAGTCCTCAATCACAAAGTAGATTTTATTGGATTTAATTTCATTAAATACCTCCAAATTAAATTGCTTATAGATTAGAAATATATCCTCAGAAGCTGGATATTTTCAAATTCAGTTGATATAACATAGTTAGGCATCTATGAGGCCTTTGACACAGCACTGTCTGACATACTGATGAAAATGCATTACACAAAATCAATTTAGCACATCTTAAATGGATTAAAAACTGATTAAATGAGAGATCTCAAAAAATAATTCTTCTCCAGTGAATCCCATAGGTTCTATTCTTGATCGCACATAAAAATATTACTATGTAAAATTGTTTATAAGATTTGCAGAACTCATCTTAATCCAAAATAATGTTAAGAAAAATCCGGATTCTACAAAGTGACTTGATGGTTTGGTAACTTGGGCTTACTTGAATTACTGGTACTTCCAACAGAAAACTGTATAGCAGGGTTGAATTATTCACATCATACTTATTGTACGAGAAATTTTACTTAGAAGAATTAGGGAGGTAAGACGATTAACAAACTAATAAGAGGTGTGCGACATGGTACAGTGCCATGACTTATATATAGTTATTTTTAATAACTGTTGAAAGGGACATTGATGGAAATGCTGTACTGTGCACTGGAAGGTATTACATATTACAAGCCCATCTGCAGAGTGAATGAGGAGGAACAGGGAGAGAAGTTCCCCCAGACCTCTCTGTTTCACCCTGCAGCACAGTTCTTTGGGAAGGAAGAGACACTTCTGACCTCTCCTCTTCCAGAAATAACGTAGCAGATGTCAAAAGAGATTGTTGGTAATCAGAACTAGAGAACTCATTTAGAAAGTAACACCAGGGTATATAAGCTAGTTCCCAAGCAACTGCATCACTACCTACAAGTACCAAAAAAGAAAGACATGTGATTTTCACATATAGGGAAAAAGAATGCCATTATATTTGCATAAAATAAGATTAAATGGCCAGGCCTCACATAATGTATGAAATAGCATCCTTCAGTAGATCTGTACAAATGTTGGAGTTTGCAGCTGAAATAATAAAATAAAGACACCCAAAAAAATTAAAACAAAGCAAAAAGTTTTCTGTTCAGCAAACAAAAAAGAACTTCAAAAATTCTGGTTTAACTCATAAGTTTCATCTGACTCAAAAGGAGATTTTTTTAGAGTTTTAGTGTCAGGTAACTCAATAATTTTAGAATTCAGGTCATTTCAAAAGAAAAAAATAATTTCTAAGTAAAAATCAAATAATTTCATTTCTATATCATAAGAACATTCTGTATATTCCTGAAAATAAATGCATGAATGTTTGCCTTAAAACCTAAGAACATTTTTATGTTTTCGAAAATCCCTTTTTATCCCCAGTCAAATCTGTTTCTCAGATTGCATCCCATTTCGCATTTCAGCCTCTCCTTACAACATCACTGAACCTGTAAATCAGGTGAAAATGTATTTCAGGATATGTAAAATAAAAAGGTTACACTGTGTAAATTACAGTCTCCAAATGTCGGCGCTACATTATTTCATACTGTTGTTCACTGATCTCTTCTGTCACTCCCTTTTTGAAGGACTGCACGTAAAGGCTGTAGAAGAGGTGAGGCAAACATTATACTCAATGGTATTTTTCTCTTCTGCAATGATTATACGAAGAGAAAGTCAAAACAAGTGTAATGACTCATAAAAGATTAGCAAAATGTCACATGTAAGTAGCACTCTCGTGATGACATCTGTAGAGGAACCTCACTGGTAATCTTACATTTGACAAACCAAAACCATGACAGAAAACAGTAAAAGACTGCAGAAAAACTGCAGCCTAACGTAGCTCTGAAGGGAACTCGCAGTCAGCAGGCTGAGATGGGAAAAAGTTGTTCCACTCCAGTACTATTGTCTTGATGTGCATAAATAAGAAATGCACATAGGTGCACCCTGCGGTCACTCTTGTGGTATTGATTTGCAAATTCCATTGGAAGATTTCCGTAAGATCTGCATGGCTAAATCCCAGAGACAGGAATGAAAATCTCAAGCATACATTTAAAGTATTTAAAGACTGCTTACTTTTGAGTCTCACTAGATATAACGAAATCTTAGATCTGTATTTAGACAAACTATATGCAACACATAAAAACTAAGAGCTTCCAAAAAAAAAAAGAAAAAGGAAAACTCAATCCAAAAAATCCAGAATTCAAAACCCCATTCCCTAAGAGCAAATATTTTGAAAAGTTTGTGTCATTCATTTTTGATTGAGCACAACAGAAACTTAAGCATAAGCTTCTGAGACCTTTTTTGAGAATGATAACCTTTTATTAACCTAAACATTCTGTTAAAAAATCAGTTTCTGCCTTGTATTTCTCAAGTAGGCACCTCTGTCTAGAGTGAGAGGGTTTTTCCACCATTGTCACTGATACTTTCTGATTCGAGTTTGTTTTGATCTCAGTTATGGAAACTTGAAAAATAGACAAATGCGAAGTCTTGAAGAAACTGTAAATAATGTGAAACACATTTACAGTGAAGAAACAGCAAGGGTTTGTCAGTTTAAATGGTCATCTTAAATTGTGCTTAAAATCCATCATTAAATATAAATGCCTGGCATGATTATTTTAAAATAATTCAAAACTAGCTTCTATTACTAAAGGAAATCAACAACTGGAAACATCAATAAAGAGGTATAACACTTTTTACCCTAATTGGTGGCAGGGTCATGTGTGGCCTCCATACCATTCCTCACATTTACACTTAACCAGAGAAACAAAAGAAATTTAAAAAAATATATATATATCTCCCAAATAGCAAGCTCACAGGCCCTCCAATGAGGTAGTTCCTACAGAGTCAAATATTGGACTGAGGTGTTATGGGAAGTGAATTTGGTCCAAGCAACCTGTAATTATACCAGGAGTCAGCCTTACCAGGTACAAAGCTAAAGGCATTTTGCCACCCTCTCTTGCCAAGAAAATGCATCATTCACAATTCACATTTCTTCTGATCACCTTTACCTTACTTCATAATCCACAGAAAGCTGACATGAGAGAGTCCTTCCCCTTACCAGAGGGCAATGAACTCTTCACAGGCTTCTCACTCTTGAAACCCAACATGAGAGCAACTGTATGGGGTCAGACTGAAAGAACATCTCCTCCAGTAAATAGTTTCTAACAGACATCAACAGCAGGGGCCTTGTAAGAAGTTTATACAGAGCTTTTAACAGGGTAAACATGCAGTGATAATTTCCCCAGAACATGCGCCCAACCTCTAGTAATTTGCATCTCAGTTAATTCCTCAGGCAGAGAGGGCATTATTGTTTTTAGTAAGAATTTGGTGGAACTTTCTTCATGGAAGTGCCCATTTTTGAAGGCACGTTAATAACATCCTGCAGCGAGGAGTTCTGCAGCTCAACCACAAATCGTGCAAAGTACACTCTCCACACTCCTGCAAGACCTAGCCCGATTCTCTTCTCCTTTCTCCTCCTTCCTGCATGGACTCCTGGGTTTCTTTCATTCTCCTTCACCACCCTGTCCAACCTAGGGCACTTCAAAATCTCCTGATCCCTAGTTGATCAGTCCTGCGTGGAAGACAGCTCATCTACTACAAAGCTTGATCCCTCCAAACACTCTGAACTACAAATGTCACTTGCCTGTCATATTCACCTTGAGATCAAGAACATTTCAGGGCTCTTCCCAACAGGACACTAATGCTCCCATCTTTGTAATTAATATTCTTGTTCTCTAGCTTTATTATGTGAAGAAACAGTAGGTCACAGTATCACCTTATTTGGGTTAAATGTTTGCAATCTGTTGCCCCTGTTGTCTTACTGGTTTCTCAGGTAGGTCAGAGGCAAGTTCAGGTTAAACACAGATCAATAGCACCACCTTGAAGCATAACACCAAAGTGATCATGACAAGCACAAAAAAAAAGCCTAATCACTCTTGGAAGCATGTTGTAACATATTCCCTGCAACCCACACTCCTAAGCATATGAGACAAATACCGGGGAGTCATGACATAATTTTCAATTACTGGAATCTGAGTGAGATCCCCAGCTAAGAGAACATGCTCTGCTGCGTGCCTGAAGAAAACCATAACCTCCACAGGGCATCACCTTGGAAGGTACAGGATCTGTTGTGAGCCTGAAGGAATAATTAACTAGAGATGGTCATAACACTGCAGACAGATGGCAAGGAACTAACAAGGGAATGAAGTCCTTCCACAATGCCTTTTTGACAATTTTATGCAAACGGTCTCTCATTCCAGAATGATCACATAAAGTTGAATCTGAACCTAAGTACCTTCTACAACCAAAAGGCCACTTTAGACACCACACCTGTTCTCTCAAAAACCTCATGCTGAAGTCCAAATAGATTTCAGACTTTGGAGGAAAGCTTAAAGGAAAAATGTTTTATTCAGTTCCCTACCAGAATAATGACAAATTCCAAAAGCATGAAAATAAAGTGGAGTTGATACTCCCTGGTAATAGTAAACTTTTTTTTCACTTTTAACGTTCATTGGGAATCTCAGTTAATATACACCACAAAAGGAATCTGTCTCCTACCTAGGATGTGCAATTTTCACCCATTGTCTTTTTCTATTTGAAAATACTCTCAAGAATGTGTCCCTACACAGGAGAAACAAGATTTCATAAGAAGCCCTGAATATAGATCATTCCTTCACCCAAATACCTTCTAATGAACACTGGATAAGACACTCAAAATGCCCATCAAAATCATATGCTTATCAAAAAAATCATAGCCACTACTGTACCATGCCATTGGGTTTATTGTCCATTTACAAAGATATTTTTTCTCAGAAGATTACAAGTACTCAAGAGTGCCAGGTGAAGCTTTGTCAAGATTCTTGCTATACTTTAGGAAATCTTAAGCAAATTTTTAATTTGAAATGAAACACAGGTCTAAACAAGATTGGCTCGGCTTTGTATTTGTACAAAGATCTCAAAGTCTTGTCACTTCTGCAAGCAGAACATTTAGAAAGCCCTTGACAGAGGTTTTGAACCCTGAGGATTCAAACATAGGTCTGAGGTCTTTTAGAATGGCACAAGTTGCCAGAAAGCATAGTTTTAAAATCTGAACTGTAAAAGGTAGAAAGCTTTGCTGAAACCACCGTTTTCCCCGTGACATTACCGGGTCAGTTTCCCAGTCTTTCTTGGAGGCTGAACAGCCATGCGAAATTCTGCTCACTCCCTGGCATAGGCAAAGGGTTCTAAAAGAGGTCTCGGCACCTGGTTTGGTGCAAATTGAGCCTGCCTTTTGCTAAAGCAGCAAGAATTCTCCTGCAATAAGGAATTGTAGCAAGTACGTACTGTCAAACGTTTTCACCAAAGCTGGCAGAGATAGACACGTCCTTGACAATGCTATTATCTGACTTCTCAGCATCTCCCAAGCCCGACTTCAGTTTCCCTTACACATTGAACAAATAGTGCCCTTCTCACAGTTATAATCTTGCTATAACCTGTGTGCAAACTTCTGTGAAGTTATGCTGCCGGAAAGCAGCCTAACTTATCTGCATGCAGAGTTTCTAGAAGAAAACCTTCTTGTATAATCGCAATATGCGCCAGGACAGATCCTGGTTCAAAAATAAAAGGCTACAATGTCTTACGTAAATCTGGGGGTTGAGTGAAGAAAGGGCAGTGATCTGGAGGTCATAAATATTCTGGCTATGCTCACTCCATATGCTCTAAAGTCCAACTATAAATAGCCTTCAAATTGCTATACATTTCAAGAAAGTTGAGTAACCCAGCTTTCACTTTGTAATGTGAGGGTAAAAGTCTAATGATGCCACAGAAGGGCAGAGGAAAAGAGCTGCTGAAGCCACGCAGACATCTGCTGAAAAGGTCCTAGCTGTGAATTTCCATAGAGAGACCCAGCTGGCTTTAACACAGACAAAGACATGAGAAAGTACAAGGCCAGCCAGAACAAGGTCAGCACTGTGCGGCAAGCAAGCAAAGCAGCTAAACACTGACATGAGTGCTCTATGGGAGGGAGAAAGGAACAGCCACACACAACTCTGCTTCTGCGCGGCCAATTCCCAGCAAATTCTACAGCCAGCTATGCCTCTGGACTAATTTTCTTTTACATGTCAATCACAAGTCTTACATATTTGGAGTAAAAGCACTGCAAACAGAAATTGGGTCATCTGCAACCCCTTTCCAGATTATTTACTAATAAATTCGATTGACTTTGAAACACACTTCCAAGCTGGACCCTATAGCCTTCTTGCTCCTTCCATTTCCCCTCGACTCTTTTTAACCTTTCTGTGTCCCTTCCACCTGCTGGCACTGCCTATTCAAACCATCACCCTAGTTCTGGGCATCCCACATCCCAGGTAACAGCTAGCTGAATTTGGGCGCAATCACCAGAACTTATGGAGCCAGAGCTGCTTCTGTCATACTGCCCTTGCAACAGCTCTCAGTGAGTTCTCAATGTGACGATGAAAAGGACGCTGTCATCTGTTTGGCTTCACACACAAATGTCATCCCTCACTTCGGAAATCACTTCTCCCACGCCCCAAATTACAATTTTGGATAGATGCTGAATTGTAAATAAGTATCCCAAGAGCACTCAAAAGAGAAGCTCACTCTTTTCCCCTTCTGTAACAATCAAAGCAGGTGAACCATAGCATTTCAATAGGCAAGAAAAAATTCTAATCAACATTAGCTTATTATTGGTCATTCAGATGAGCATGCTACTTTTTTTTGACAGTTACATCTAAAAGTCCTCAAAATATTCAAACAAAGAAAAAAAAGCTATATATTACTTCTTCTTCAAGGACATTACCAAAAAATCTCAATTAAATAATCTCCCTAGAATCAGAGCCAATTTATTTTGAAAACAGATATAAAACATTTTTTTTTTATGAACAGTCTTCTATTCCGGGCAACAAAAGACAGCAGATCGTGAAATCTGGTATTTAATCCATTTTTCACAGGCATAGTTCAGAAAACATCTATGCTTAGGCCACAGATCCATACATACAACACTTTCTCTGAGAAGTCTCTAGATGAGCTAAGCTCATTGATCTAAGACTTTGTGGATTTGAAGTTTTTGAAGGGCAGCCAAAAGTTTCACTTCATTTTTCAGCTCCTTCCAGAACCCGAGATCTTGCTTCTTGTTCCTAAAATCCTTAAACATATTTACATTGTAAACAACATTATGCTGAGATGTGTGAAGTGGGAAAGGTCAAAAAAAGAAAGGCATCCTTAATGTTTTATTTTCTATTTCAAGTTCAACATCGAGGACAGATTTTTATTCTAAAAACAGATCTTGAGCTCTGAATTGAAAAATGATGTGGGTTTTATTTGTTTATTTTTTTAAACGTTGTCACATTCTATCTAGCACTCCTTTCAAGATGCACAGGTTCAATTGCTTGGCCCCTATGTTTACTATAGAACACTTTCTGATGATATGAGGATGACCTTTCTCCACAGAACTCCCATCTCATGAACATTGTCTCTCCGTAAGCCCTTTGAAGAACACATCATAACTGAAGTGGGTGATTTTAATTGACTACGTAAAGATTCTGAAAGCACTTACTCAGCTTCAGACAGAGCACAAGTTGCATACTGCACTGGAGTACTCATCAGTGTCAGGTGTTTATTCAGAGTGCCAAGTCCTTTTTCCAAGAGCCTGCTACCCCCATGCAGCTCCCAAATGGAGGACGCTGTCTCCCATGGAGTATGTTTTCTTTCGACTTTAACTGGTCCCATGTCAAAGAGCAAGTTTCACACCCAACTCCTCTCTTCTGTTTCTGGAGGAATTTCAGTCCTTCAAACTGAAGGGCTGAAAACTGCTGCCTCAGCCCAGCCCTAAAAAAGGGAAGCCTGATTTACCAACCTTCCTACAAGATGAGGTGCTGCAATTTGAGGCAGTGATCGCTAGGGCTCAATAATGCTCTCCTGCATCTGGTGTGAGATACACAGTATATATCCCTGACAGGAGATGGTAAATTTCTTATATACAGACGCATCAACGATACAACAATATCATGAAATCAAACAGAATGTGTAAGTGAGGTAAGATTTGTAAAAGGAGATACTTCTTCCTTTAAAATTAAAACGGGTCAATACAAATTGTCCAGGTCATCATAGATAACCGCATAGCTATTCAAGCTCTCATTTTCCACAATTTTGAAAATTGCTCTCCAAACTATGATGTGGAAATACAGGACTTTCGACAATTACAGGCAAGGTCATAAAAGCATTCCTCTGTAGAATTTCAAAAAATTCAACACATATCAAGGGCCAAAATCTGTTAGTCCTGAACTACAGGAAAATACACAAGTTTGATCAGCTGAAATTTTTCTGCCTGCAGCCCAAGCTTAGGCATATTTTATGGACCAATGAAAAGCACCTGCAGAAAACTCAGATTTGGTCCTCAGAATAGCACAGAGCTGTCCCGATAGCTTTGTCTAGATCAGAAAAAAAAAAGATATTCAAATTCTGTTTTGATTAGTTTATGTGATTATTGCTTCGAGGTTGTTTCACTAGGGATCGAAACAGTGAATGCCACAACTAAAAATGCATTGAATAACAATTCTTGCACTAAAGAGCCACATCTTTTTATCTTCAGGCTGTAACAGCTCTCCCAAGCATCCAAAGTCCATAGTGATTCTAACCTTGTAGCTGACACGACAGCATGTCCTGGCTAACTAAGCCTTCTAACTAAAGCGCAAAGGCAAAGGTCCTTCTTGTCACCTGTACTGCATAATAGCTACAGTCACTGAACTAAATAATCTGAACTAGAAATGCCAACTCATCCTCTGTGCAATGAGGATGCAGTTCTTACAAGAGCTTGTTCAGTGATCCAGGCCTAAAAATGTTCTAAATCACATTTGTCTTGAAGCCAAAAATTTCAATTAAATGTTAGACAAAGAAAGGGGTAAAAAGAAATTCAACATACGACACGCTATTTGCAATCACCAAACTACTTTCTCTTGGGAATGTTTTGCAGAAGACCTTGGAAATAAAACTCACTGCAGATACCATTATGGTAAAGGTACACAAAAACATTATTTAGGTCAAGATTGTTTGGAGATGGGGATTAGTTTCTTTGAGTAGACTACTTGAATACAAACCTTATTAAGGTTCATCTCCTTTTTCCAGGACTTCCTTACTGCCTTTGGAGTAAGCTGTATTTCCAATAATTCTTCAAAATTTTGACCTGGCGATCGTTGCTTCTTTAGTGTAGAGAAGGGTTTCATACAGATCTGAGTCAGGACTCTTCAGGGCAGACAGAGTAACAAGTAGTTTAAATTTGATTTAATTAGGGAATTTGATTAAAACACAGTGTTGTTTTTCAGCATATGGGCTGAACTGTATGCACATAATCTTTTTACATGCACAAATGACAGTAAGTTATGCAGGCTGTCTCACAATTTACACATGCGATCTTAATTTGTGCTTATACAAAGTTTCCACTCAGTGCTGCAGAACTGCAAATTATAACTGAGGTGAATGGAAGCTATAAAGACTGCATGTCCCTAACATAAAGTACCATGGGCATGCATCAGCTGAAAATGCAGACCTCGTGTCCAAAAGATGCTTTGACTGGAAGGGGTGGGAAGATTTGATTTATTGGCTTGAGAAAGACATCTACATCACCCAAGGTAAAATCTGCTGTATCCTCGTGTTGAAGTTTCATTCCCATTAGCACTAAGTAGTACTGCTGATGTAGCCCAGCAGGTCATCTGGACTCTACCAAAAACCAAGTGAGCTCCCCAGAAAGCAGACTTCCTGATCTACGTTTAGAGTGGAAGTAGGATGAAAGTCAAGATTCTAGTGAGAGTTTTTCTGATGTTGTCTTTTATGCTGCTATGGAAAAGAAATGAAACCATATGAAGAACGAAGTAAGAGTAGCAAAATTTCTTCTGGAAATGATGCTAATATACTCATCTGGGAAGGCTTATGAGGAAACGAAAGGTGACACAGTTCAGAAGGTCTACCAAAGTTCTGTTATCTCCCTCCTTTTTTATTACAAAGATGGGGGCTGATTATAAATACATCTATATAGCAATCAAAACAAAACCTGCCAAAAGCTACAAAAGTAACGCTTCAAATTTAATGCAAATAGTGAACCCGTGTTAATAATGCAATCTGCTTAATATGGAGAAAGAACTTAATGACTCTTGACAGATATTCATTACAAACACAATATACATGTATCCTGATTATTATAGGTCCTACAAAAGCCACCATGTAAATAATCAAAAAGTAGATAAATCAGTTGTATTTTCTGTTCTTTTTCAAAGTCTGTATTTGTTTACAGCAGGTACATAAGCATGTGTACAGCATGCGAGCTGCTTCCTAGAGACCATGCTGTGTTAGAACCTTCAAGTACTTCTATCCCATCTAAGGAATACAGAGAGTGGAATGAAATGGATTCAGCAGAAATGTTCCACTTTGGACAAGTACTGCTGGGCAGCTGCTTGTACTTGTTTTTGTGAAATGCATTTGTATGAACTCAGAACAAAAAAAAAAAAGCCTAAAGCCAATGTAGTATTGCCTCGTTGCTAACCGTTAGATGTCTTCCTTTAAAAGATGTTATCGCACTGCTCATGGGCATTCTCGCCATATGCAGGAACATGGCTTGGTCAAAACCCGGTCCAACATGCAATGGTTACCCTGAACCAGGGCTGAACAAAGTTCACCCTTCATTCATTTTTATCTAAACAGCATTCACCATCAGTTCAGCTGTACAAATCGCTGATGCTAATTCGTTCTATTATAGACAGGCTCTAGGGTCTTAAGCTGCATCCATCAATCTAAGTACATCTATCCACTCTAACATTTAAAGACAGATTAGGTCATTAGTGATGAAACGTGTGATAACAGTTATCACACATTATCACAAATAATGTACTAGGAATTTTTAAATGTTTTTTTTTCTCATTACATAAGCATTTAAAAAGCAAATTTAAAAACTTTTTTCTTTTTCTTTTTTTGGTATAAAAGGAGGCATCTAAGTACATAAGAAGGGTAATGTTTATTCACTGAAAGAAGTATAATCCACATATTTTTGCAGGAACTTACAATTTTACCTGCCAGACAATATTTTATGTCTGTATTTTAAGTGGCATGAGAAACCTTTTTTTCAAATACTGTATCTTTGGTTATTTGCATCATTTCTTCCAATTAAAATTGTAAGAACTCTTCACAAAATGGTACTTAGGAACTTTCCAACCATAATTAATGTTTTCATGTTTTGCAATTAATTAGAAAGTTAGAAAACTGCATTACTCAATACTTATTTGGCATTTAATCTCTAATTAGTCAGATAGTGATGTTCTGCTAATACAAGTGTCCTGCAACAAGAGGTTCTCAAATACAGGTGTTGGGGGACTCAAGACAGATTCTTCATAGTCTAGAAATAGTAAGGAGCCTTGAAGACCCCCAGCAAATTCAAATACAGTCAAAAACTATTTTGCTGATAGTGAGGAGTGAAGAGAGAATTCTGGGGAAGAAAAACAAAGAGGGGGCTAGGGGATGAGGAAAGAAGGTACACTGCTAATCATATCAGGGTCGGGGCCCAAGCATTTTATTTACCTAGTGACTTCAACTGTTGCTGCCTACACTAAGAATCACTTCACAACACAAATGATGAGCAAAACTACTTCTTATTTTTAAGATTCTCTGTAATTCTGGGGTAAAGAGTTTAATGATCTGAGAAGTAGTAAAGAAGATGCTCTTCTTATATTACTTACTCACATTAGACAAAGGAGAGTTGCTGTTTTGTTTTCTGTTGGCGGGTTTTTTCTGTAGGTTGATTCTACCCAGTTCCGGTGAGCACAATGGGAGTTTGGGGATGGATGCCAGTAGACCTATATTCTACAAAGAGCCAAAACTAAAGAAACTTAATGAATCACAGTTAAGTCGCTCATGGGAAAATCAAAACCACAAAGGAAATCTTTATAACATTCTCATCGTTTGTTTTGATAAAACACTAGTAGCCATTAGAAATTATGTCTCTCCCACTGCTCATAGGTTGAGACCCATGGACCACTGCCACAGCTAGGACAGCGTTTTGACTTACAGTTGTAGACCTAATGGCAGGCAGCTGCAGTAAGGCCTAAGGACAGAAAGATTCTCTTGCAGGGGTCAGTCTTGCAAGTGAGCCAAAGTAAAGGACAGAAAAATCTTTTGCTTTATCTTTGTTCAGCACCTCACTCCTGACTGGTTACGCTAAGTGCCTCTGTCACAAAAATACTGAATACAAAATATGCCTCTTTCAGGACTGCGCATTTGGTTTATTACTCTGAAACTCCATAAGTAGTTTTTTACACGCATTCAGTATATGCTTATTCATTCATGTGGAAACTCTTCCTCTCTTTTCCCCCTAGTACACCATAATCCAATAAATGCTTCTTCTGAAGTTAACTATCCTTCTAGATGATGCTCTCAGCAACAAAAGTTGACCTGAGAAATAAAATTTAATTAATGTCATGCTCTTTATGATTTAGAAGGAAAGCTGAAATCACCCTTTCCAGACCTACTTTTAAAAAGCTATTCTCTGATTATTTATTTCTCTTAAAATTGTCAGAAACATTAAATCCAGCTTACCCAATTTGGCTAACAGACTCATAACTTGTGAGATTTTTCAGTCCTCAGCTGAAGATCCAGCCTTTGAACTGGGAGCAGAGGTATTTTTTCACAAGCTAGGATTTTCCATTAGACTACATCAGTAAATGACAGACAAAGAAACAAATGAAAATAAAGTTTTATCAGAAATTGCCTCCAAGGTTAATTAATTTCATAGTTGTTGTGTATGATGCTATTGTTCTTCCTGTTATCTATGGGTACCAATATGTACAAGCTTAAGACACCTAAATTTAGGCATTGAATGTAAGTACTCAGTTCAGTTGACTAAACATGGTATCTGACATGCCCATGAGTCACATGTCATCGATCTGATACAGTGCTACAAATCCCATCCAAGTATCTTAGATACTTTGACGCATTTAAAATGCTCACTAAATATAGTTAAAATGTACACATTTAGGGCAAGTTATTCAACTTGACCAACTTGCCGTGACTTGAAGTACTATTCAGCTGATCCAAAGTAGGCATCTGGTTTAGGACAAGCAGCATCACTCCACAGGTCTATTGATAAGGAACAGGATTCAGGTGCCTGAACATAACCATCTAGAACCATCTGAGATGCCCAAGGGAACAGATTGGCAGATATGATGCAAGGCATCTTGCATCTGATTCAGATTGGAATCTGCACCCATCTGAAGGAGCACTTGGAGGCCAGACAATATACTCTAAGAGTGCTCTAAACTGTGTTATGCACCTGAATCCTACCCCGGATCTCCCCTGACTATGCAGATAAAGCAACTACCTCACATGTAGATAGTTAGAACTGAACACCTATTTTAGGTGTCAATCTCAAGCCCAATCCTGCCTCTACTGTCCTTTTTGGTAGGCTACCACCGAATTTCCAACAACAAAAAACAAGCAGCACTGGACTCCTTTAAACTTCACAAAGCAGCAACAAGGTGACACACAAAGTGTTTAACCCTTTGCACATCACTTAAGTCTCTGAAGAAGGAGTTTCCATTATAATTAAAATAAGACATTGTAGCTTTGAATGTAGCTTTGCAAAGGTTCATTATCTAACAACAAAACAAATCACAGCTTAAGGTGTATTTACTTCTAATCTTGTGTAGCTTGTGTTTTGTGGTGGGTTTGGTTTTGGGGTTTTTTTTGGAAGAAAGAGAGGGGGATGTCTAAAAAGGTGTTCTTTTCAGATTCTTTATGCTGGCTCAGGAATTTTATTTGATGATGCACCATTATTACTCCTCCCCAAATACCAGGGGACTTAATACATTCTTGAGCAGAAGCTTCAAGATTAAAAAGAATAACTTCAAAAAATAAAATTACTACCATACTTTTGAACAGGCAAAGAAACATATTACTATGAGACCTGTGAGACTACTGCTACACCTAGCTGTATCATTCCAAATCATAAATTTTAATCACTGAGAAAAAGATTTCCAGGCCAATCAAGTAACACAAGGTAGTGATAAAACACAATTGTAGCTGTTCTCCAGCTTCCGGACTTGCTAATGTCAGTAAAAAGGTAAATTCCATATACAAGTTTTATTAGTGTTGAAAATGCTGAAAGGTGGCTCCACCTTCACCTTTTCAATCAAAATCAGCCACCCAAAGAGCTTTTATTATATGAGATTCATAGAGTGAATTTCAGAGTAACTGCAATGGTTATGTGAAGGGCTCGACTCTCTTTTCTCTGACAGATCTAGGCCATCTGAGCAGGTTTTAAACTTCCTTCATCACCTTTGAGATTGAAATTAAAGAGGAGGTATGCGGTACTCAGTCTGAAAGCTCTATAGTATTGGCGGCTAGCACAGAAACTGAACACATGGAGTTAACCATGAAGGAGTATGATGCTATTTTAATAACCAACATTAATGACAGGACTGCTAGCAGTTGCAAAATTAGCTTCATCTCTGTCCTGTTTGTGGTGTCTGCTGCTCAAGTCCTTTTTCTCACAAAAGTTATTGTGTTACGCAGATATTTGAGCAACTGCAGAAACCAAACCAACCTGGCTACCAAGTGGAAGAGATAAACTAAAGAATAAGATAGAAAAGACAACCCTTATTTTAAAATCCATTTTACATATATCTTGAATATCTTCATTAATGACATAGACAGTGGGATTGAGTGCACCCTCAGCAAGTTTGTGGACAACACCAAGCTGAGTGGTGCGGCTAACACACCTGAGGGATCAGATGCCATCCAGGGGAACCTGGACAGGTTCGAGAAGTGGGAACATGGGAACCTCATGAGGTTCAACAAGGCCAAGTGCAGGGTCCCACACTCAGTTTGGGGCAACCCCCAGTATCAATACAGGCTGGGGGATGAAGGGATTGACAGCAGCCCTGCTGAGAAGGACTTGGGGTTGCTGGTGGATGAAAAGCTGGACATGAGTGAACAATGAGTTCTCACAGCCCAGAAAGCCAACCGTATTCTTGGCTGCATCAAAAGAAGCATGGCCAGCAGGTCAAGGAAGGTGATCCTGCCCCTCTACTCTGTTCTGGTGAGACCCCACCTAGAGTTATGTGTCCAGCTCTGTGGCCTTCAGCACAGGAAAGACACGGACCTGTTGAAGCAGGTCCAGAGGAAGGCCACAAAAATGGTCAGAGGGCTGGGGCACCTCTCCTATGAGGACAGGCTGAGAGAGTTGGGGTTGTTCAGCCTGCAGAAGAGAAGGTTCCAGGGACACCTTACTGCGGCCTTTCAGTACTTAAAGAGAGCCTACAGGAAAGATGGGGACAAACTTTTTAGCAGGACTTGTTATGACAGGACAAGGGGTAATGGATTTAAACTAAAAGAGGGAAGATTTAGACTAGATATAAGCAAGAAATTTTTTATAATAAGGGTGGTGAAACACTGGAACAGGTTACCCAGATAGGTGGTAGATGCTCCATCCCTGGAAACATTCAAGATCAGGTTCGATCAGGCTCTGAGCAACCTGACCTAGTTGAAGATGTCCCTGCTCATTGCAGGGGAGGTTGGACTAGATGACCTTTAAAGGTCCCTTCCAACCCAAACTATTCTATGATTCTACGATATTTTGCTATGTTTGATTCTTAGTACCAAAAATAACTTTGGATTTAATTTTTTTCTCACTATTTTATTCAACCCTGGTCACAAATCAGTCAGACCTGCCGAGGAAGCCTGGTGTTGAAGGTCAATGTGTCCTATGGGATGGCAAAATGATGGCTATGCTCAAAGAGAGATAAAGGGATAGGGGCTTGAAAGCATTCAGAGGTAGGAGGAAGTGCCTTCAAACAGCAAAGAAAGGGAGAAAAGCAGACCTAGTTCAGCAATCATGACAAGCTCACTGGAAATTTAACTGGTAAATTAAAACACTCAGAAAATTACTACTATAAATTACTATACTGGTAAAAAGAAAAGCTTTCTTATTACCCAAGTACTAAAGTAATTGGTATCACTATTCACTGGGGTGAGGGACATTTAACTTAGAAATCCAATTTTTGTAGAAGAATACATTTATAAGTATATAGAAGTTCTTAATTGTTAGTATGTAGTTACTAATCAAAGATATTATTTCATTCAATTGCAATTAAAAAATGAAAAAAATGAAAAAAATCTAATAGAACGATAGATTTGGTTTCATTTTTCAAAGAAAGTGTTTCTTGGACAGAAGCCTAAGCTAAAGATTGTTTAAATTAAAAAAGGAAGGACATGCACAATCTCTTCATCATTCCCCTCTTCACCAATTATGGTCTTGCCTTCTTCAATGCTAGAAAGTATTTACAAGAATGAAAAGGCCTTACAAAGTGGGGTTCCGTACACAGTCATAGGCAGACATGTCTTTCTCCAATGTATGGTTAGACATTTCTGGGAAACACTAATGAAATGTCTTCCACAAATGTGAAAAGAGCACATAATAAAAATAGAACAAAAAGTAGAAGCCAGGTACAGCTTCTTTCCACCGAAATGGGAACGACCGTTCAATACCTGCACGAATCAGCGTTACATATATCCTCCTGTGACAGTGTTATGTGAAATGTTGGCTACCACTAAACAACAGAAAGAATCTGACAAAGCATTCGTCAAAGTACGAAGCAGTATTTTTGTCACATTCTCATTTCTTTCTTTTGTTAGCCTAGTCCTACTTGTTGTCTGGCTTCAGCCATTACTGAAGTACCTTAACAGAGTAACTTCAGTTCTCCTTCACAAAAGGCAACTACTGGATAAAAACTAAATGTCTTTATCAAGGCCATAGTCACTGGAGAAGCTCAGCAACAGCTGACAAAAACAGAGAAATTGTTTGTCCATTATGCTACTTCTTTTTCCAGTGGGCTCCAATCACAGACATCATATTTCATGGACAATGACTTAAGTTCAAAACTTCTCCTGACGTGAGGGGAAAGGAGAGACTGAAGAGAACAAGGATTTTCAAATAATAATTTCTACTAGAAACAATCACATTGTGGGAGCAAACATATCATTATGTACAGAGCTCCAGCATCCCCTCTACCTCCAAAACTCCCATCATCTAATAGCTGAAACCATTATGGTAGACCTGACTCATCCTTTGGCAAACAACAACTGAGAAAATGTTAATTAGCTAACAAACAACAATCCCAAAAGTGGTAAAACCGAGAAAGATGTACCTTTAAATCTTAACAATCTGTCATTGCTATGATCTGAACTCCACAGCCCACTACTGAACCAGGAATGTATTGCTTCTACAACAAAAATACGCATGTTTATCTCACAGTTTCTGTTGATAATGTAGACTGATATACACTAATTTTCTGACTGTCACATAGCTAATTCACATACAATCAGTTTGTAACTTTTTTTGGATTGTTATACTTACTGGGACGTAAACATATTTTATATGCAAGTGGAAGTACCAGCTGTAAATAAAAAGAAAAATAACTGTGGAGAGATAATAACTTTAAAGTTGCAATAGCTTGGCCAGGAATTGGAAAGATGTTCTTTCCAGGTGCTAGATAAAAGTAATACAGATCTTCTGGTCAAGACCAGAATACATACAGAAATTAAAAGAAGCAGACAGCTACAAATTGTCTCTCCAGGAAGGAGGCCATGAATTACCAACAACTGCTTGATTTAAGATGCTGAAAGAAAGACACAGAGAGACTGAAATATGCAACTCAGAACAGCTGTGGACATAAGCATTAAATCATAGCTTCTTACTTTTTCCAATAAAATAGTAAAGTTTAGGTAGGATTGGGTATACACAGACTTTTCTTTTATCTCTTTGTTTAATGGTTAGGAAGTTTGGGAGAATGAAAAAATATTTTGCTTTAAAAATCTAGCTTTGAATCACCTTAGTCAGTCACTAGAAAGAAATATTTTATTTCAGCTGACAGAATTAGGCCTGTCGTCTTACTATGCCAAGAAACCAGAAAAGACTGCAACTGAACTGAAGCAGTGCTGAACCAAAAAGTTCCAGCTTCAAGAGAAATGAGGGGAGAAGTGAAGCTATCTGTTTTAACTACTTACTCATCTGTATATTTAGTTATTTACTCAAAAGGGGGTGCAAAGGTGCATAAGGCACAAGTTGTGAACTTACAGTATCCAACAGAGAAGACCACACACATCACATCCCTCAGCTATGAAGGTGACGAGAATTTTAGGTAGCTCGAAAACCTTACAGCACATTTGTCAACCATATGTGTATTGCACTAATTTTAAATCAGCATTTAACATCTACTGATTCAGAGAAAGGAAATTTCCCCCAGGAACATTTCCAATATTGTTCCCACAAAGTAACTGTGAGAACCAGGCACAGCAAAAGAAGGAAGTCTATTAGAGACTTACTTTTACTACAGCTTGAACATAAGGTTCAAACCTGATAGATGAAGACTTTTTAAAATCTACATTTCTACCTTCTGCCACAGCAGGGTCATGGACAAAGTTTCCTTCTGTCATTCATTTCCATATTTTGCTAAAGTGGAACTCTGAGTAGCAGAGAAAAAAAAATTCATAGAATCATAGAATGGTAACAGTTGGAAGGGACCTTAATGATCATGTAGTTCCAACCCCCCTGTGATGGGCAGGGACACCTCCCACTAGACCTGGTTGCTCAACTTAGAATTGCTCAAATTAGAATTCATGGAAAGGTTATTGGGATTTACCACAAGCTAAGCTATTGGCAGAATGCATGCACATTTATGGCATTTAGTTTGTATGCATTAACTAGATATCATTAACCACAATGGCAGAACCAGCGTTATATAACCTGAACTAGTAGATATTATTGGATTTAATAAACACACAGATGTAATGGAACCTGTGAGCAACAAAGATTGAACTCACTCATCATTACTGAGTCATCTGCAATTTTTGCAAACTTTTTATTAGGCAACCGCTTAATTTGAAGAATTATTCTAACAAAATTAATATTACCATTACCAAAAGAATACACGACAATAACATACAAATTCCAAAATGTCCACATCTATGGAATACATATGGAATATTACTTGTGTTTGAGATTAAGTTAAGTTTAGTCAAAACATTCTCCTGGGGTGGAGAAAAAGCATAAACTGATTTGTTTTATTTAGCCAAAGCAAAAACTAACTATTCATCCATCCATGCATCTATTTCCATTTTGTGTTTTATTAAAACAACACATGCAGTAGTCTTGTCTATATTATTGATGACAACATGGTGGCTATTGGACTGATATAATGGTCTCAAGGAGTTTCCAAATATAAATATATTCTAATGAGATAATCCCTAGAGCATGGATATGGAGGAATGCTATCTAAATAATGTCACTTCTGTTGCAGAATTGGTTTCAAATTAATTGTTTCTTTCTGAAGCTATAATTATCAGGAAGAATGCAGTTAGTCAGAAAAGATGAAGTTAAAAAGTGCATAATGTTTAATAGCTCATTAAATAGAAAATATATTGTAAGTTTGGGAATCAGAATGACTTGCAGCTAACTGTGAGATGATGGGTCATGGCATATGAAAAGAGACTTTTTTTGGCAGGAAAGCAATTTGGTAATGCTGACTGCAGTCTGCATTTACTTGACATTCGGAAAGATCATATGACACCAATGCAGATGAGGTGAACAGTGAAAAGGAAGGACAAGGAGAGCTAGAGGAGAAAAAGTTAGGTTATGAGTGGCTGGAAGGATGACGAGGAAGAGGAGGATATGGGTGTCACTACTGGGAGTTCAATTTTTAAAGTGGGAATGGGAACAAGTTGTTATATTAAGGAGACTCGGTGTATTCAGGCAGCTATAGTGATAGCTGTGTCAGCTCTTTTCTCACAGAGGGGGTTTATGTGGGGTTCACAATTAGCAATTTTGTAATTTCTCTTCCAATAAGAAAACATAGTAGCCATTACGTACCCATTGCTGTATGATTCTAAAAGCATACTTCATTTTTTAAAAGCATGAAGTGTGTATTTACCAGATGTCAAATACACATTTATAATAATGCAACAAATCAAAGCAACTCCAAAGAAATTCTGAAACATATAAGAATAATTATAGTTCAAAAAAAAACCCCAAAACCTAAAACATTGCACCACAGCCTCAAAGCAAAAGAAGCTCAAATCAGCCGAGCTAAGCTTAAACTTTCTCCTAGTACATTTTCGCATAAGCAGTGACCCCAACAATGATATGAGAGAACACAAACATGATCAGAATGGGAGAAGGCAGCTGTGCATTTGCGTGGTCACAACTAAATGCATGCCACAGCAGTCTGCACAAACATGAGGGCTAAAGCCCCTTAAAACCTCGTACAATCGTCTAAAAGCACAAAGTGATGTACGAAGTACTGCAGCATGTGGGTTCAGATTCCCAGATGAAGAACAAGCAGCTTAAAAGGGGATGAAAGTTACCTGGAGTTACATTCTGTTATTTTGTTAGGTTTTGACCACAAGCTGATCTATGTCGTAAAACAAAATCTGGTATACAATCACCAAAAATACACCTATCAATGTACTGGTTTTGGCTGGGATAGAGTTAATTTTCTTTAATAGTAGCTTGTAAGGTCTTGTGTTTTGGATTTGTGAACCTGAAGTGTCGGTGGCCATAGATAAGGCCACAATATAGCAGGTAACACCCCTGAAGGGACTGTGGTCCATCAATAAAGCCATGTTGGAGCAGATACACCCCAAAGAGATTGTGGCTTACAGACAAGGCCATGCCAAAGTAAGTACATCCCTAAAGAGATTGTGGCCCATGGCTAGAGCCACACTGGAGCAGGTACACCTCAAAGTGATCGTGGCTGTGAGTAAGTCCAGGCCACAGCAGGTATACACCTGATAAGACTGTTGTCTGTGGATAAGTCCATGCTGGAGCAGGGGCAACGGGAGAAGTTCATTGCAATGTTAAACCCTATGGCCTGGTCCAAAGGGACCAGGGGTGGAGACTGTAACGGATATATATTTAAATTGTTGTAAGCCATGATTTGAGTGGCATGTTATAGGAGGTACTATGGCAGGGACCACCCAAACCAATGAAGGATGGGCCTCACAAGGGGCAGTGCAAGTGCAGCAGTGGCTCAAACTGAACTCCACACAACACACCACCTCTCCTGCCCTGAGTGACCACCATAACAGACAGAACCCAAGTCATGAACTCAATAAACTCAATGGACATTTTATGGACATTATACAGGGGTGGTCCATAGACTAAGGGAATATGTATTGTGTGTGTATATATCAAAGGGCAGGAAGGGGAGGGGGGTGGTTAATGAGGATGCATTGTGTAGTACGGGACCTGAGCATGACATAAATGGCAAAGAATAAGGGGTGGGGATTGTACTGGTTTGGCTGGGATAGAGTTAATTTTCTTCATAGTAGCTTGTAAGTTGCTGTGTTTTGGATTTGTGATGAAAACAGCTTTGATAACACAAGGATGTTTCAGTTATTGCTGAACAGTGCTTACACAGCATCAAGGCCCTTTTTTCTGTTTCTCACGTTGCCCCACCAGTGAGAAGATTGGAGGTGCAGGACAGCTGACCCCAGCTGACCAAATATTCCATACCATAGGACGTCATGCTCACTAGTGAAATCTGCAGGGAAGAAGGAAGAAGGGGGGACGTATGGAGTTAACAGCGTTTGCCTACCCAAGTAGCTGTTACCAGTGATGGAGCCCTGCTTTCCTGGAAATGGCTAAACACCTGCCTGCCGATGGGAAGTAGTGAATATATTCCATATTTTAATTTGCTTGCGCATGCAGCTTTTGCTTTACCTGTTAAGTAAATTACCTGCCTTTATCTCAACCCACGAGTTTTCTCACTTTTGCCCTTCTGATTCTCTTCCCATCCCACTGAGGATCAAGTGGCTGTGTGGGGCTGAGCTGCCTACCAGGGTTAAACCAAAACAATCAAATTATGACGTTTATAAACAGAAAATAATAAAATGTCATTGCCATAAAGGAAAATGAATCTGCATGGGCATAAAAAAAGACATTTCCTAAGTTGGAAGCTCAACCAGCACCCAGATTCATGGTCATTTCTTTCTTTGAACATCCACTGCACAAATACCAATGTAATGCCTTGATTGTGAAGGTTTGGACACTTTTGCAGTAATGTGGTTTAAGTATTACCTTAGCTCCAAAGCAAGGGATATCCCCCATGATTCTAGATTGAACAGAAAAAAGCAGGATCATATAATGAGAAGTGTCAAGCAACATTAAGCGTATTGGCTGATAATACCATATCTGAATCTATAGCAAGTTATGTCAGCATAAAAATACAATATTTCTTCTGTCTTGATTCCAGTAAGCTTATAAACCAGAACTTATCTCACTTTATTCGCTGCTGTTTCCAGACCTCAAGATTAAATTTCCCATCTTATTTAAGTATAGCTTATTTGTTACAATACATAGATAAAAAAATTTTGAAGCTGAATAAACACAGGTAACACAGTCCAGAGAGGGTATTCTTCTTCCTTCATGGTGCTGAAACAGGTATTTTTTTCTGCAATTAAGCTTTAAACATGACCTCATTTCTTGTGGGAATACCATAGCCTGATATACTTTGTCAGAAAGTGATATTTTACTTTAGTTCCACACTAGTAACATCACGTTTGAAAATTTACATGATTCTAATTGTAGTTTCTAATACTATAATACAGGGTAGCTACTTGTAGTATCTTTCTGAAAATTACCTGCTGTTATATAGTCTCTTCTCTGGGATTGAATGTTTATAAAAAGTGTAGAATTGACAAGCCATTGGAACAAAGCTCAAGTCGTGAATTTCTATTCAGAATACAGACACAAACATAGTTGTCTCAACAGCACCCCACCTACATACCTTCAACATGGGTCACTCTAAGCAGTTAGCAAAGTTTATTCAGGCTCGCTTCAGAAAACTCTTCAAGCACGTAGTTAATTTGCCTAGTCCCGTTGAAGCCACACGCTTACAGCTGAAATGCCTTGCCTGATCAGACCTCGGGTTTTGCCTCTCTGTGCACACAGCAGGCACACATTCTAATTTTTGCTAGCGGTGACTTTTGCGACTTGGACACTTCTACAGTAAGAATCAACCTAAGACTACTAACTCATTTTAGATAAACCATGAGACAAGCTTCAGGTGGTATTGACTCTCATCCCTTGCTGGAAAAGATCCAAATTTTAAACAGTTTCCGACATACAAAGGGCACAGAAAGCCATTATCTTTCCTCAGAGCCATCGAGCCACTCTGCGTTACTTTGCAGTGCCATTAGGTGCAATGACACAACAGCCAACAACGAACTATGGTTGAACCTAGAACTCGAAAGGCCAAACACGTATCTTAAACAGGAACAATCACCAAAATGTCTCAACCGAAAGGGGATCTAGAGCACATAGTTTTAATGCAGTGCTCACAGAGCTCCCATTTGCACAGTCTCAAGGCAAACGGTGGCACCTAGCCTAAGACTGCACATCAAAGGCTTTGGGACAGGTCCTCTCATAGATGTAGTTTCACATGGTGAGGGAGAAGTCACAGGGACAGCCCATAACCAGGAAGAGCGTCCTGCATAAAGATGCTCAAACGAGCATGAAAAGCCATTTGGTGACCCAGGGGCTGCACCATACCCTCTCCCCCGTTCCATGACACAACATGCCAAACAGAGATGAGCAGAGGGCCACACGCCACATAGCTAACTGGTTAGTGGCAAGACAGACTGGGGGCCACAGCTCTGCCTTATCAATACGTGACGCAGAAACTGCAGTGGGGGAGTGGAAGAAATCCAATACGAGAGTATCACTGCGAATGTGAGAGACTTGTCAGGTCTGTGCTCCTGTCTCTAAAAGCGCTGGTGTGAGACTGCATGTTACCAAGAGATTTATTTTAGAAATGTATTATATCCTGCTTTAAAAGAGGAAAATAAAGCAAAACCAGTACACTAAGCAGTTGCAGTTTGGTTCTAGCAAGCCAGTTAAAATATACAGTACTCCAATACCGCCTCCTTGCATTTCAAGAAGGAAATTGCTTTATTGGATCAAGCCAGTGGTCCGCCTAGTCCAGTATCTCATCTTGAAATACTGGATCTTAATATTGCAACAGAGGCAAGAAATCTTCCACGCAGAGAGGCCAGCATACAACCCAGAGTAAAAACTTGGTTATCTATTTCAAAAATGTGTCATACTTATGAACCCATTTCTTAATATTTTTCTATTTATACAACTGAATAGGTTTATTGAACTGCGTTTGTGCATTTGTTTACTTCTGAAGTTTGTCAATCTAAAGCACTTTACGTGGCCTTAGCTCCAATTCATGGTTTAAGCATAGAAGATTACCAAACACCCATGGGTCTCAAAAAAGCTCTGTGTGCTTTCACCTGTGTACTACCCTGGACTATGGCTCTCCCCTTGGCGTTGTTAAAGGGATGCTCACAGTAGAAGCGGCTGTATACAACGCTGTCCTGGTGCCGAGAGACCTGTGTTCAAGTTTCATATTACAAGATCAGCAAGATGTGAAGTGAGGCTACTGGAAAATGCAAGCTATTAACATAGTACGGATTACGAGGTTTGATAAGCTTTAAACGAGGGGAAAAAAAAACCCAAACAACAATTTCCCACTTTTTACACATGCAATTATATAAGTGATTCTTCCAAACTGCAAAAGATACAGGAGCTACTCCTATAAGTGCTTACTTGCTCAAGGACTACAGATCAAATCCATACAAAGGATTTTCTAGTGCTACTTCAAGCAATAGCTACAGCTACAATGCATTCTAGAAATCAGTGTCCTGATGTATCTGAACAGGAGAAAAAGCTAAGAAAGCTTTTTTTAGTGGCTTCGTCCCATTTTATATAAGTATGTAGTGTCCCGCCATAACTAGTACTGTAAAGCACAATGTCTTTATTTTCTCTCTTCCATCTCCAAAGCGTTTTCAAAACACACTGCATGAAAGAAGGTCTATAAAAATGCCTTGAATTGTTTATCTTAAAAATGTGACTGTTTTGCGCTAGCAGTGTGAAAAAGTACATTAGGTGGCCATTATTATTTTGTCTTCTCTTTTGATAAATAACTGACTCCATGTGGTAAGCAAGAGTGGCTGGCAAGGGTGTATAAAGAATCAAAGCACAAAAATCACTATCTTCCCAAGTTCTACCAAGAGCAAAAGGAGAGAGCTCTGTAGCTGTCACCAGGAAAAAATGAAAGACATTACTGTTGATGTTTCCACATTCATTCCTATGTCTGATGAGCTTTATAAATCTGAGCTGAGTTATGAGGAGGAGTGTTTTGTAGCATATATTAACGGCTTACAAAACCAAATCACTGGGCCAAGTTTCCTGTTAAAATAGCTCCAAGAGTGGGCCTCTGTTTTTAAAAAGTCTTTCAAATGTGAAGGTGTGCACTTACAATGGATTCTGTGAAGCTCAGTATACTATGTAAATGTTTCCTTTTCCTAAAAAAAAAAAAAAAAAAAAGCAAGCAAAATCCTTTTAAAGTGCACACTGAAATTCAGTGATCTACGGATAATGGAGCAAACCTCCAGCTGGTTGAAAATGTCAGAGCTTCAACTACTCCAATGGAGCAATGAAAGTCTACATCAGTTGGGGATGCCCCTCTTAACACATAAAGATGGTCGTGAACAGGGACAGGGACAGGTCAGTATTCAGCTCTGCTGACATAGGACCCTTCTGTTATATTCACCCAAACACAACTTTTGCCTCAATGCCTTTAAAATTCAGCGTTTCAAAAGGTAAATGGAAAATGCATTTTCAAATGGAAAGCTATCGCTACCTGAATTTTCTGGAGCTGTAGTAGAAAATCGATGAAAGATATTTAAATGAGATGTTTAAATATAGACTGTAAATATGAGACTGAACATTAATTAATTAGATTTGCAGGGTCTTCCCTTGCTTTTGACTCTGTATCATCATGCAAACTTTGTTTACTTTCATTTATTTTCTTTGTTTGATGACGTTTGACTAATAAATACATTGATGAATTGCATCAGTAAATGCCATCCATATATCAAAAAAATAGGATGTATTCAGCATTTCTGGCACACTGATACTAAAGGATTTTTTTTTTGTTTGAACTTTCAGTACTTAACAAAGGAAATAATACTGCTTTGCTGGATAAACTTCCTGATTTTTATTTTAATTTTTAGTGAACAAACAGCTGCAGAATAATGTGACTTAATGAAGCATTTCTAATAAAATCCTGCAGAAGTTAAAACAGGGGCACAGAACTGCTAGCTCACTGATAGTTGTATCATTCAGAATAATTTTTCAAGATGGTGATCACATTTTTGTGTAGATTACTATTAGGTAATGGGATTTTCTGTCTTCCAAAGTCAGTGATTTCCTTTCGTGTGATAACTAGTTAGCGTTGTTCTTATTAATAGTAAGTAAAACATACAACATTATTTACGCAACATATGTCTAATACACTATTCAGGTTTTACCCTGGTTGGTAAGTAGCAATACAGCCAGCGATAAATTTAAGTGTGAAGATGCTCAGATCTGAAAAATTCCATGGTATGTTTTGCTCACCAAAAACATGTAGCCTGCATTTTTAAAGATGTCCTTTATCAAGTCTGTCATCACCTGTGACGAAATTATGAAACTTCTTGGCTGCTACATGTTTCTCTGCCACCACAATTCAGTGTAAAGTACTATTTGCTTTATGTAAATCTAGATAGGGTTCAATGAATCATCACTTTGCAACCTGCCAGTAAAGCAATCTCCAATATCCGTCTGTACACACATCCATTTCCTTCCATTCAGAACAAGTTTTTCATGTGTTCCCCACCAGAATTATCAAGTGCATTACCAGCATCTACATGTAAAGCTCAGACCCCTCAGATCAAAAGATGAGACAGGTAAAACGGTTACTTCGTATGTCCAGTATGATAAAAGATACTGCCAGATTAGTCGTCGTTCTCTGATTAAAACAGCATGACAGGAATCAAGATTCTATCTCAAAGTCACCCACTACCAGCGGTGTATCTACGATTAATACCACATTTTTGAAAGCCCCCTTACATTCAAACAACATGTGGAACTGGTGAATAGTAAACCTGATTTGCTATCAACTAACTGAGCAAAGCTTTCCACTGAAATTATGGTGCTTAGCAGTTTACATTTATAAGAATAACCATCCTGTAGTTTTGGAAATTGGGACTTTATGAAACAAAAACCACATATATTTCAATATCGCCTCAGTAGTGTCAGGTCTCTGAAATAAAATGTTAATAATGAAATTTATATTAATTACTTTACTACTGTTGATTACACACTCACAAAACAATTTAGGCATCAGTATGAAATGCCTGCACAATTACTGTGAAAAAGTATAATGAAAGGTGTAACCTTTGCCACCACTGATAAAAATGCCTTAGTATGCTCTTTCCCAACTTCAGCTAAGCTGTGTTCCCAGTACCACTGAACTACTATTTTTCTAGTGTTTACCTTACGCTACAGAAAAGAATCTTAATTTATCAATTCGACTTCACTTGGATCAGCCCATAAAGTAGCTTTAAAGTGTTAAACCTACAGCAGGCTGAATGCTAATGTCTGAAACTAGTTGGTAAGACAGAGAAACCAGATAACAATTATCATTTAGTCAATAGTAATTTAAATGTATCCACTGCTGTGCGAAGACCCTTAGACCCTGAATGCTTTACAGGGCGTTCAGGGATAGGGGTTGAGTATGTTTATTATTTAAATTGACAGTTCTGCAGGAGTCAAAGCACGGTTCTTTAAATACTGAGCCGGTGTCTGCTTGAGGGGCGCATGGTAGAAGTGAGGTACTTGGTGCTCTAAAAGAAAATTACTGATAATCTCCAAGCAAAAGCTGGAAAAGAGACAACTGTAACTACACATATAATTTAAAATGCTTTAAGCAATGATTTTAACCCTCGGTAAGAATGAAACATCCATGCAGTGCATGGTAACTCCTAACAGGGCAGCGTGAGTTATTGCTCTTTATTCTTCGCAGAGATAACCTGGTGTCCGACCCCACAGCTCCACAGGAACAAAGCAGGTTATTTTAAAACTTTCTCTTGCAAAGCTATAAATGGGGCGGAATAAGGGAAAAGCCCCCCTCACTGTGACATACAGAACCTGCAACATATTTAGTAGGTAAATGAGTTCAGTGAAATGCAAAGCGCGCAACGTGGATGGACAAGATATGTTTCACACTATATACACCACAACTTGGGGAGCGTTACCCACAGAAAGAAATGACGCCATTAACCGCCTCTTTATAGCTCTTTTTTTTTTTTTTTTTTTTCTTTT
>VUYV01000157.1:710708-735040 GCA_008711295.1 Anarhynchus alexandrinus | reverse complement strand
GCCCGGGGCGGGCGGGGGTTTGGGGCCCCCCCCCCCAGCCCAGGTGGTGGGGGGAAAAACCCGGGGGTTCCCCCGGCCCCCCCCCCCCCCCCGGCTCTGCTGAAACGACGAAGCGTTCCTTTGAATAAAATCAAATAAAATTAAAGGCGGGGGGTGGAAGGGGAGCGCCTTGCGGACCCCCCGGCGCAGGGCTGGAGCTGGCTGCCCCAGGCACCCGGCAGGAGCGGCGGGAAGGGCGGCGAAGGCAGCCCCCCCTCACACCGGGCTTTCTGCAACTTTTGGGCGGCGGGAGGGCGGCAGCCCCGCAAGCGGCCGCCCCGCACAGCCTCTGCCGCCTGGCCCCGCCGCGCCCGCTCTCCGCCCGCCGCGGAGGGCATCTCCCGGCCCCCTCCATCCCAACCAGCGGCTCGACAGACACACAGACCCACAGACAGACACACGCCCCTGGAGCTCTCCGCTCACCTACCTGCAGCCCCGCTTCCTGCTGGAAACACCTAGCGATCGGCCGCCTCCCGTCGGGGGGGAGCTCCAGCCTCACCGCCCGGGCATCGCCGGCAGAGGCCCCGCGCCCCGCCAGCGCCCGGGGGCATGGAGCGGCGCCGCGCTGGGCTCGGTTCCCCTCGGCTCGGCCGGGCTGGGGCAAGGCAGCCGTCCGCCGGCGCCCGGGTCTCCCCCGCCCCGCCTCGCTGGGAATACACCAGGAATCCGGTTAAGAGATGGTAGAGGAAGGGTGAAGTAAGTGGGCAGGGAGGGAAGACTCGAAGTGTTTCTCGTGCACGATTTCAGAGTATTTAAAAAAAAAGAAAAAAAAATTAAAAGAGGACGAAGTATGGATTAGCTATCGGAAAAGCGGAGGGTGAGGAAGTCCTGCAGCCCGGTGCGGCTCCGGCCCCTCCGCCAGCTGCGTGCGGTCCCGATTCAGCCCCGCCGGCAGAGGAAGGGAGGAGAAGCCGGCGCGTCCTGCAGCAATCCCTCCGTTAGAGCATCTCTGATTGGTTTGCCTTTCACACACAGCACGGCTTCCCCCTCCTGCTGCCTCCTTCTCCCTCTTGGGAAAAGTAATTGGAGAGCGAGAGCTTCACCTTCAGCGGCGGCAGCAGCGGCCGCCCCGCGCCCAACCTGCGCGCACCGCACCGCACCGCACCGCGGAGGGGCGCGGGGCCGCCCCGGGCGGCCGGACAAGCGGAGGCAGCTCCAAGCGCGCCCTGCCGGGGGAGGGNCCGCCCCCACGGCACGGCACGGCGCTGCTCTCCCCTCCCTCCCCCTCCTCTCCTCTCCTCTGGGCGGGGAGGGTGCGAAGTTTCCGCGCAGCCACACGTGGCCGGGGAGAGGAGGAGATCCCCGCGCATCCCCGGCGGCCCCGCCGCGGGGGCGGGTGGCACCGCCGCCGCTCCCCCGGGAAACACACACACATACCCCCTCCTCCCCAAGCCATCCCCCTTCCCCTCCGGCGGGATGCTGGGCGCCGGGCGGGGATGGAACCGCCGGACCGGGCAGGGCAGGGCAGGACCGGGCAGCCCCCCCCGGGGCCGCGGCGGGTGGAGCGGGGGCAGGGGCAGGAGGGACGCGGAGGCGCCGGCAGCCAAAAGCTGGACTGTGTCTCCCTCCAGAGGGAGAAGGGAGTCACGCACGGCAGCTCCGGCGGCGGGAAAAGCCGCGGCCTCGACCGAGCCCCCTCTTTCCTGGGGTGGTCCCCGAGTGGTGGGGTCGCCGGCTTGGTCCGTGCACCTGCGCTTGGGAGGCGGCAGGGGAAGGTGTTTCGGGTCAGATCCTGAAGGTGTCTTCTCCTTCTACTTAAAGACGGGTGGTGGGTCGCAGTCGTCTGCCGCGACTATTGATTAATAGAAGGAAATGTCGGTGGGTGAGGATAACTAAAAGCGTGGCTCGCTCATTTATTTCAGTGTGTTTTGTGCTGTTCGAAAGGGGGTGCAAAGAAGCAGAGGGGAGGGAGCCAAAAAAGGTGAGAAAGGGCCCTCGTGCATTACAGTGATATCAAATAGAGTAAAATTCTCGTGTTCCTCCTAGAATTCTTGTCCACTCTTAGGTTAAAGGGGGATGCAGCATTAAGAAGTACTGATATACTTAATCATCTGTTGCCTATTTTTAATTTGTGCCAGCTAGTATAATAGCATTTTTTCTGAAAAGAAGCTTTTGTTGAGTCTTTAACTGTCATCACATCTTATATGATGTTGATAGTCAACTCTGTGAGAAACAGAAGAGGGAAGTGAAACACTTCCCCGTTGTTACTGTTCATGCCAGAGTTCTTCCATGTAAGTAAGGATCTGTGGAATGTTTGATTTTATTTTTTTTTCAAAGCAAATACAGACCTAAAGGTCCATGCAGAAAGGCAAAATGAAGGCTTAACATTGACTACCCTGCACAGTGACGCAGCTATAGGATGAAATACAAAGAGGGTGGTATGGAAAGGGCAAGTTAAAAGTAGCCTGGTATGTGGTTGTCACAATCACTGTTGCAGCAAGCTCTGCAGTACACACACATGCCTGGATGCGGACTGTAGCCAAATTAAAACGCTGCTGGTGGTAAAGATGAATGTGGTCTTATCTCATTCATTGGAAGCTGATACAATAACATCACAATTTCCCCAGTCAGTAACTGTGTTTCTACATTTGCAGACAGCTAAATATAATGCAGAGGGAACTGCAACAACCAAGACTGCTGCTGTCAGCAGTGTAATTTCGGTACATTGAGGTCGACCCAAACTAATGTGGATCCACAGGGGTTGGGTGCTCCTGCCCCACCATTGCAAAATGACATGGGATCCTGAATACATACCGCAATGGGTGACCTTTACTGTTGCGTGGTTCAGCGTAGGACACCAAGTATTGTTACCGGATTAAAAGCAGTCAAAGCACAAAGAAAATGCAACTACAGCAGCTAAAATGCAGCTACAGCAGCTGTTGCACTTTAGACATAGCAAATACTTTGTAATTATAGGAGCACATATACCTATATTAGCTGCGTGTATCATTACACTCGAGTTGACTGTGCACTGTGAGACCAGAGGGTACTTAGTAGTTTCATATGGGTGTCCTGCTGTTACGGAAATCAGACAAAAACATCTGAAGACACACAGAACTACTATCACCCAGTTAAAGCAATAGAAACAAGTCACATGCAGACAACAGAAGAAAAAGCAGTAGACAAAGCAATAGATAAGCTGACCTGTTTTGAAACCCAAGAATTTTGTCTGTGCAAATCTTGGAAAATGTGACCATTATTTAAGGTGTGATGCTGCTGTGCATGAGCAGTTGTTCTAGATCATTTTGCCCGACATCTGAAAATCTGAACAAATCCACAGGTTGTGTGACACCATGCAGAAAGACATGCTTTCAGGAAGCTTTTCTACATGGTCTCACAGTATGGCCAACACTCCTGGGAAGAACTGAAATGATCCATTGCACCTATCCGTTGCAGCTGGTTTTACAGATGCTTACTTAGTAAGCCTGACTCATCTCCAAAGCTGCATTTGTACATGCTGCACATGCACGATATGATAAATTTACCATTTTCTGGAAATACCAGGTTGGCAGTCTTTGTCCTACACAGCCTGTATTTATATCTTTCTGACTGGAAAATCCCCAGCTGAATACCGTGGCCTTAGAACACAATACAGTTATGAAACACGATTATTATATGAATGTTCTCTCTTTCTTTCCTCAGCTTGTTTCGGTTTTGAGTTAGTGTCACTATTTCTTACTTTTCATCAATTTGTAGGGCTCTTCCACACACGAAAAGAAAAGCATAAAACATGAAAATGGGCATTTGCACTCGCAACAGGTACGCTGTTTGGAACAATTTCAGCATTTCCGTTTCAAGGTGAACAGCACAGCATAAAAATCAGGAAAATAAAAACTTGTTTCTGAACAGCTCCATATATGTGGATCTGGTATGTATCTTTTTTTAAACACTGATTTTACTCAGAGGCATGCATGTTCTGGCCTGCTAAATAGAGAAAAAGAAAATTTATATTTTGATAGCCACATGGAGATTTTGTCTCTAAGAACTGACGAGTTCACTAATGTCCACCACCAATTTTGCTCCTTTGCCTTTCCCAAGAGACCCCTCCCCTCCCATCACCCACCATGCTACTATAAAAGTGTCGGTTGTGGTTAGGTTAGCAGTTAGGTTCTTGGTTTCTCAATTTGAACATAAAGATTAGGTTTTTGCTTGGGTCTTCCACCTCTCTTAATATTGAGCTTCAGGTACTAAAATAAGCAGGGACACAGACCACAGCTCTTATCAGGAATATAAGGGGACCTATAGTGGCTTAATGCCTGTTGTGCAGCAGTGTCCTACAACATTTCTCTATTGCCATCCCCTAAAGCTGGAGAAGAGGAAGCAGAGATTCCAAAAGCCAGCTGCTGTAATTTATTTGTGGTTATCACCCTGACACTCTGTGAGCTGGGACAGTCCAACAGTGCCTGAAAGTCCCCTTTTACAATGTGTATACAGATACACAGCTACACACTCATGTTTTTATCGCAGGTGAGAATCTAGTCCACCAAATTTAAAGTTCTTTAAAAGCTCTGATATATTCCAAATATTCGCATATGAACATAAAGGTAACTGACTCCCGAAAATCTGATGGAAAATGAAAAGGCAATGGAGCAAAGTTATTCTGGGGTTCTTTAATAAGTTTCCCACAGGCATTTATTAAAATCATGCTGGTTATTGGATTCTGAAGGAAATAGGGTTTTTAACTAGCATACTGGAATCATCACTGATCTTTCAAAGTTTCCACATAAAATGGAAAAACTGACTGCAAAAGATAACAGAAGTAACCATTCTTCCTTTTCTACAAAACATAAGTGATACAGAGAAACACCATGATGGGTTTTTTTACCATTTAAAACTATTCTCCTAAGATATGAAATGACATGGATTGCTTATGCATACTAACATAAATGCTGCTCATAGAGTAATGCCATCTTCCAGGATGAAAAAAACAGATACACGTACATATTCAATGTCAGTTTAGGAGCAAGACTTTGTTGCTTTTGTTTAGGAGGAGAGAAAGCCAGAAACCAGAGAAAAAAATTGGGTTGGAAGTGATCTCTGGACGTCTGGTTGGGCTGCAGACCCAAACCCTAGTCATGGCTGGGGCTGACTTCAAAGTTAGATCGAGTTGCTCACGGTTGTATCCAGTGGTTTCAAATATCTCCAAGGACAAAGATCCTACCTACCATCCTCTCTGGCCCATTTCCAGTATTTGACCATCCTCATTGTGAAGGATTTTCCTTCTTACATCCAAACAAATTTCTCAGAATTTTTCTGCCTCTTGTGTCCATTGCCTCTCATCCCTTTGTTGTGCCCTTCCAAGAAGCTTCTGGTTCCATCTTCCCTGTAACCATCCGTAAGTAGTTGAATACAGCAGCTAGATCCCCCCTTTCCCTTCTTTAAAGTGGCTGAAGAAACACAGCTGTCAGTTTTCTTGTCATGCCTTCACCACTGCTGGAACGCACTGCTGGCTCAAGTTCAACTTGTCCACCAGCATATACAGGCATTTTTCTGCAAAGATGTTTTCTAGACAGTCAGTGCCAAACTTGTACTGTTGCATGGGGCTATTCTGTCCCAGGTGTCTTTGTCTTTGTTGAACTGCATGAAATTTCTGTGAGGTCACTTCTCCAGCCAGTTTTGATCCTTCTGAGCAGCAGCCTTGACCTCCAGTGTATTGACTGCTCCCCACATTTTGGTGTCATCTGCTGGGAGTGTTTGTCACTGTCATCCAGATTGTTGGTGAAGACCGTAAGCAGTATGAGCTCCAGTACCAAACACCGAGGAATGCCACTAGTGACCAGCCACTGCTCTTTAAGCCTCGCAGTTCAACCAACTCGCATCCATTTTATAAATTACCCATCCAGCCTATATCTGCCCAGTTTGGCTACAAGGATGTTATGGTAGACCATGTCAAAAGCCTAACTAGAGTCAAGATGAACAACACCCACTGCTCTCCCCTTCCTCACACAGCCAGTTATTTCATTGTAGAAGGCAATCAGGTTGGTCAGGCAGAATTTGCCTTTAGTAAATCCATACTGACTATTCCAAATCACCTTCTTGTCCTTCATGTGTGTGGAAATGAATTCCAGGAGAATTTTCTCCATAATATTCCTGCAGACTGACCTGTAGTTCCCCGCACCCTCCTTTTGCCTTGTTGAAAATGGCCATATTTACCATTTTTCAATTATTTGGGACCTTCTCCTGTCACCAAGAACATCTGCAGATGACAGAGATCGATCCACAGTGACATCAGCCCACTCCCTCGGGGCGCTTGGATGCACCTGGTCCCACAGACTACTGTATGTCCACTTTGCTTAAGTGGTCTCTATTGATCTTCCCCTATCAGGGGTGGTACTTTACCCCCCCAAACTCACCAACAAAGCAGAGTTAAGAAAAGATGAATACTGTTTGTCTGACCTACCCCATAGAATATCGTACGAACAGATCTTTCTTCTTATGCTGTTTCATCAAAAAGAGCAAAATCCCCCAGGCTGTGAGAACTGTAGCTATTTTGAAATATAAAAATGCTTCTTTCTAATACTTCGTAAAGCTCCTAAGCTCCCTAAAGGGGAAAGATTTAAAAACCTGCACTCCTCATTTCTCATTTGCTACCTCTTGACAAGTCACTACTGAGCTTTTTAGATCTTTTATATATCATCATAAGGCACCTTACTTTCTCTACGCGTTAGAGAGCCTGTGCTGCCAGGCATAGCTTCTGAGTCTTGCTCTGGGTGAAGCACGTACTGAAAAGTTAGGTGTTGCAATATTTTGTGCTGTGGCACCTAAATTTCTTTTTGAATCTAGGCTGTAATCCACGTGAAAAACAGGAAAAAAAAAAACCCCACCAGAAGGATTCAGATCAAAAGCAGAACAATACTTGGTCTCCCCACTGTTTGGAAATCATCTTAAATTTTCTTTTTAACAAGTAATTTGCTTGGTTATATTATATATTTAATAAGCAACAGGTCTGTGCTTTATTACATCAAAAAGGAAGAGTCCATGGGCCAAATATTTGGGGGTGACTACAGGGTTCTATTGCACAACAAAGGTGAAAATTACAATAATATTAAGTGTAGTGCTGGTTTCTTATTGGAGGTACAGTAAGTATTATTCATGAGCTTGGGAAAAGCCCCAAACTATATCCAGGAAAAAAATATTAGCCATTTTTCCTTTTTTTTTAAAAAAAACCCCACAACTATTCTTCCGCCTACATCTGTAGGACTCAGAGCAGGAAATAGAAACAATCACTAAATCAGGCATCCAGAGAAAGAAATCAGGAGAAAAAAACAAAAAAACCCAAAAAAACAAAAAACAGGGGAAAAAGCGTTCACACACATCTGGCCTAAATTTGGGTTACTGTATTATAGAACTCATTCATGCATGCATTTTTCTTAGTCTGATACAATATGGTAATTCCCATTTTCCTGAGTATCAAACAGCATCAGCTCTTGCAGTCATGCTACAAAGAACTCCAAAATGAATAAATGTTTTATCCTTGGTTAAATGTATGTTAATTTTGTTTCAATTTTACATGAACAGTTGCATTAGAGACAAAACGGGGAAAAAAGCAGACCTCCTTACTTAATGAGATTTTAATCTAATTTTAAAATAAATATAATTATTCCCAAAATTATGTCTTGAATTATTTTAATGAATTAATTATGTTTATATAATTAAATTATATTAAAGAAAAGGAGACCTTGTGAAAACAGGAGGTTAGACAGACCAAGAGTAGTAAAGGTAAGTAAGGATCAAGCTGATTTCGCAAAACGAATCATACTTATTTTTTTCTGAAACCTCTTTACCGAGGGCAACATGTGTTGGCAGACTTGAGAACTCCTCTACAAGAAGGATTAGACTTCACTGTAGAGATTCGTGGTGTCATTTATTATCTCATGATATAGCATTTTCTAATCTGTGTAGCGTCATTTTAAAAAGAGGCATCACAAATTCTGGTTAAAAAGGTGTCAAAACTTATTAGCCCAGTAACTCAGTTCTCTTACGGTGAGAGATAAATTAGGGGGTTGTCAGATGTGTTGTTAGTGGGGAAAAAAAAAAAAGGTCACTGTGAACTTACCTGGGTTATTTTTTCTAAAGAAATAATGCTATGCCTGTTTTATAGTTACAACACACTCTTTCAAATAATATCACCCAAAGTTCAGTAAGTAAGTTTAGTGATACAGTGCATTAAATAGGAAAAGTAAGTTGTTCTGTGCCTCAGTATTTCTTTCTGATTTTAAGTCTTTCTTCCTCTGAATTTTAACCACCTACGTTTCACTAAGGGAAGGAAAAATAAAAGAGAATTGCACTCAAGACCGTACTAGGCTTGTGTATGTGCATTAAAAAACATTACAAGATGCCTTAAAGGTTGCTACAGACTTTGCATTTTACGCTGTTTTAATAGCAAGGCAAAAAGGTGTATTTTGATATCATCTTTCTGCATACTGAGTACAGGCAAAAGTAGAGCTTTCCAAGAGTCAAGAGCGGAAGTACTATTATTTAGAATATTATCTACTGTATTTATTCCAAACCAGCCTGAAACTGCAGGGAGGGGGGAGGAAAACCAAAACAAGAATAGAATATGATCATGTTTAAATGTTTTGAATTGCAGATTTCAAGATATTTTCAACAAGACCAAAAGGAAACACTTCTTTTGGTTTTTTTGAGAAAAGAGAACTAAAGAGCATTTTTGCTTGGCTGAGGACAAGCAGCTGTTAATTCAGTACAAAAAAATGCCTCTGATGATTAATGCAGAATCAAAAAGATCCGTTCCATATATGTAAAAAGTTACATTTTCTATTTAGAGTAGCTATACCTTTCAATGAGATTATAAATGTGGAGCTAATGGATTACATAGTTAGTAGGCTGAATATAAGTCATTTCTCTTTGTACAAATATGAATGTAAACACTGTGTACCTAGAGAGGATTACTGCCACTTAGATCTCAGTATCTGCAGGGCTAAGAAGTCAGACTGAACGAACTCTGCCTTCCATCTCACGCCTTTCCTCCTTCATCAAATACATGGTCGGAAATGCTAAAGGATGTGTGCCTTTGGGTTTTTTTCTGCTTTTGTGGCTGTCATTGTCTGATTCCTTTGAAGGCAGTAAGTTTGTAGTTGGCAGTCCTTTAGATTAACCTTGCCTTATTCAGAGCGTGGACTGCATGATGGCAGAGTAGTGGGATGCCCTGGTCCTGCTCAGAAGACTTCATGTGCGCCTCCCTCCGCTGTTAGAACTGAGTCCACCCTCTCCTGACTGAGGTGAAATTAGTATCTGGTTACCCATGCTCAACAGCCACACGCGGATGGACAGAAATGTCACCACCTGAATCCCTGCATGCCACCTGCCTCCGCCTGGCATCCATCATCCTGCCACATCATTCACCCCGAGGGACCGACTGCCTCCACTCTGGCCAACCTGAAGAGCTTCACCACCAGCCAGATTGCCTCACATAGCAAGTTGCTTCGAATTTCCATTTCTTTCTTACCCATGGGGCACGGTAAACATAACATAAGCATCTTGACTTGATCTTGGATACAGGTAACACTTATTTTCTGAAATCCAGCCCAAATAAGGGCAGTGGGCAATAACTGGGGGAGCCCTAGGTCCTTGGGGATGTATCTTGTATGGTCATGAGAATCAGTCTGACAATCTCATTCTGACCAATGCTTAATCGGTTATAGTTTTCTTCTAAAAATATATTTTAGGACCAATCATTTCTGTATGCACTTGTGGCCCGAAAACTCAGTATTCACAATGAGCAAAACGAGCATTACTTGTGATGGGGGGGCATGCATCCAGAGCAGCTGCAGTGTCAGGCAGGTGTGCTGGGATTTGGCAACTGGAAGCAGGCTTGGTGCTCGGACCTCAGCATGGCAAAAAATTGCTTTTCTGAGCAGTTCAGAGGTATCTCAGACGTCTCCGCTCTGCACAGAAGGCATAGCCTGGGATGCAGAGGAATGCTGCTGCTGCTAGAGTGATAAACCTGCTACATAAATCTTCTTTTCTTTCCTCCCACTTTAAGCTTCATGGCATGTCTGCTGCTCCCTGCCAGACACCAGAACAACCTCCTTATCCACAAGTGCCTGTTTTTCACTGGCATTAAGCACTCACAAATGTCAGAGAAGCCCGTAGAGTTGTGGGTGAGAGGGAGATTTCTGAAAAATTCAGAGCAAGCACTGTAATGGAGAGATTTTGCCACCAGATGTCAGAAGGCAGAACGCAGACTAGATAATACACCGCCCTACCAAATCTTGAAAAAGGACATTTCAGTTCTTTCACGCTTCCCCTTCCTTCTCCCCTCCTCCTCTCCTGACACATATATGCATAAACACACAGAAGGAAAATCACCTAGGGAACACTGGGTTGAGGGGTTTTTTTGTTGTTATTTTCATTGTACCCTTAGACAGATAAAAAGCAGGAGATCTAATACCCTGTTAAGCTTCAGGTGACATATCAAAGAAAAAGAGTTGTCTAAAATTTGAAGTTGCTAAACAAGCTGAATAATAACAAGTTCTCTGAGCTCTGGAACTAATGAAGTCTTGTTTCCTATGGATTTTACCTCACGGTTGATTGAAGCTTTTCCTATGCTGGGGAACTTCAAATTTTCTCCTTTTTGTGTAAGAGTGATCCCAAAGGATAGCTTTTCAGAGAGATGCACTTGTGGCTTTTCTCTCTTTTCCCCAGGCATCTTATCTTATTGTAACTGAATAGCTTTAAGACTACTACCCACCTCCCAAATTTTGTCGAAATCAGATGGGGCTCCAAAACGCACAAGGCTTTCTTCTATAGAAACCTAGCAAAAGAAAATGGAAGGACAGCTTAATATATTACGGACTTAGATTAATGAGGCCATTTATTTTATACTATAACTCTGCTAAAATTACTTAAACACCTGAACTTGCACTGGCAATTTAAATGTTCCATTAAATATTTTGATGATTCCTCATTTTTCTACCAGATTACGAATTCATGGAATATGCAGAAACGTGCCTGATTTGACCATCAGTCTTTGCTGATGAAACCCTGATTCCTATGACTGCATGTTAGTGGGTTAACTCTCCCCTCTTTTTCCTCCCTTCTTTTCAAAACAAAGTAGGTGACAGCATGCAATGCCATCCTCCACATCAAGTTTTCACATCCCTCCAGCACACCAAACAGGCAGCATTTTTAACAGGAAGAGGAGAGCAGATTTGCCTTCTACCAGTGTGACGTGACTTCAGTTGAAGTGGCTCTGAATTTCTACGATGATTTCAGCGCGAATAAGATTAAATGCTCAGCACTTTTCTCTTATTGTAAGCTTGTGCTTATTCCAGCCCTTTTTAATTGTATTTTTACTATACTAAATTAATGAGCTTTGCTTTATTATCCTACCACATTTTAAGCTTTGATTAGTCTAGCTCTTAAAATGTACATAAAATGAGATTGATTTTATTAGCTATTATTTAAATGATCACCCTTAAATTAATCCCTTTGTATTGTGAAGCTGTTTTTGTTGCATTACAATGGTTACTTATCCTTCCTGACCCAAGATTACATTGCATCATAAAAATTTAGGAACAGATTTTAAAAATTAAATGGAATTTTTATGAAGCATGAATGATAGGCACATGGACTCTACATGAATCTATAATAATGATCCCTTTCGAGCTATTTTTACAGAAATGGGTCAATTCCATGAAAACTTAGAATGTATCAAAAACAGACTTTGACATGACTGACATGTTAAACAAACTAGCAGCTTCACATTTAAAATACCGTCCTCAGCAGAGCCATTTCAGTGTCTGGTAACACAACTATATAATTAGTAAATCAGCTGGGGGAGTCATACCCAGCAAAATTTCTTAATGGTATACCTGGAAATTGCCCACATGGATAAACATAAGCCAATTTATTCCTTATGTAAACAAGTTTGAGAAATGATGATGACACTTGTTCAAAATCAAAGTCCATACACTTTATTAATTTCCTGGAGTTAGTTTTGGGGGGGTTGGTATTGTTTGGTTGTTTGGTTGGTTTTTTAAATAATGTAATATCAATATAATACAGCCCAATAAAAGCCTCCCGATCACCCTCTCCACACCGGAACAGCATATGCTCACTCACCTCGCCTCCACTCTGACATCCCTGTCCCAGTGCAAGTTCTCTCTGTCATGGTAAGTTTGTTCTTCCTTTTCACTCCTCTCCTGTATTGTCAATACTGCAGGTAATTGTGGGGCAAAGACAGTTTTCATCCTAGTGTCCACTAATACCCTCCTTTTTTCCAGGGTAACACGTACACATCTTTTGAGGTCAATGGGTCCACTTACTAAATGTGCTGCAGGCATCTGCAGAAAAAAAAAAAAAGCTGCAGGACACTGAGAACAGTGTGCTGTGCCTCTGGATTTTAGAATGGAGTGGAATAGAATAGAATAGAATAGAATGGGGTGGTGGGGTGGGGTGGAATGGAATGGAATGGAATGGAATGGAATGGAATGGAATGGAATGGAATGGAATGGAATGGAATGGAATGGAATGGAATGGAATGGAATGGAATGGAATGGAATGGAATGGAATGGAATGGAATGGAATAGGTTTGGGTTGGAAGGGACCTTCAAAGATCATCTACTCCAATCCCCCTGCAATAAGCAGAGACATCTTCAACCAGATACTGTCCAACCTGACCTTGAATGTTTCCAGGGATGAGGCAGCTACTACCTCTCTGGGCAACCAGCGCCAATGTTTCACCATCTTTACTGTAAAAAATTTCTTCCTTATATCTAGTCTAAATCTTCCCTCTTGTTGTTTAAAGCCATTACCCCTTGTCCTATCGTAGCAAGCTCTGCTAAAAAGTTTGCCCCAACTTTCCTGTAGACCCCTTTAAGTACTGAAAGGCCACTATAAGGTCTACCCGGAGCCTTCTCTTCTGCAGGCTGAACAACCCCAACTCTCTCAGCCTGTCTTCATAGGAGAGGTGCTCCAGCCTTCTGATCATCTTTGTGTCCTTCCACTGGATGGGAGGTGCAGGGCAGGTGGAGGCAGCTGCTGCCCCATCCCCATCCCCTCTCCACGCTCCTCCGGCCGCACCGCCGGGAGGGTGGCTCTCAGCCAGCTCTGCCCCAAAGCTCTTGCAAACCACCTCTCCTGCTTCACTGCTCCCTCAGAAAAAAAATATAACGAGATGGTTTATGTGTTTGTTTGAAGACCCTTGTACATTCAGAAGGAAATAATTTAATTTTACAAGGTTGGCTGTCAGTAAATAATCCTTTTTGTTACAATATAGGTTGAAGGTCGTTCCAAATGTCAACAGTAAAATGATATTGTCAGTATTTGAACAAGGTGTGTGAGTCTGACCTACACTGACTGACCATCTCTTGAAGTACTTCATGCTTTTTCTTTGAAGGGAAGGCTTGAATAACTTACAACATTTACATTAAACTCCCAAATAAAGAACAGCATATATATATTTCCATTGCTAATGTGTTGCATTTCAAAATATTTTGTACTTATTTTAGCGTCAGCTAGCAAAAAAGAGAAAACTGGAATACAGATTTTTGCAATCAGAAGCAGAGAGCAGCACCAGAATGTGCTTTGTCTCGAGCACAAGGTTAAGATGTAGAATGAGGTTAAAGCACCCAAGTCAATAATGTATCTAAAGAGATAAAACAGGTGCCTAAACATTTCTGTTGATATATACCAAGGAGCCTAGCTACACGGGTAAGCACATTCTCAAAGCCAGACTTTCCCATTCCTATCTCCTTCTTCCTGCCAGTAAATCCTCAGTCCTGTGCCTTGGACCTGCTTTCAGTCTGGATCAGCCACGTGCACTGTAGGAAATATTGGAGATTTAGTTCTTCCTAAGCACACTGTGGCAATTTGAGCCCAAGCCCCTGTTAGGCTGCCACAAGAAATAAGTGGGGGGCTTTGCTTGGTACATGTAGGTCTGCTCCTCAGTGTGGGCATAGCTGCACTACATGAGGACCACAATGCTCATTCTCATTTTCAGTTGAATTTCCTCTACTAAATATATAATTTAGACAGAGCTAACACTCCTGGACGTCTAAACCCTTGGACATTTATCATGTTGCCACTCAGCAATTGGGAAGTGACATGGCTAATGATATCGCCACAGCTAACAAGCTGTTGAGAGGCTTAATTTAGGCCAAAATGCAGGACACCCAAAGCTGAAAGAGCCTGCCAAGTCCCCACTGCTGAGCCTAACTCAGTGTTTTGACTCCCCCCTTATTTTCCTTTCATGTTTTCATGTAAGCTACTTCCCCCCTCCACTTCTTTACATGCAAATCCCAAATCTTCTGGAGCCCCCAAGTCCAGGAGGCACATTCCTCAACAGTGACATAGTGCCCTGCGTTTTCGCTTATTACCTGCCCAGGAAAACCTCTTGCGTAACCCAGTATGCCCTAACAGAATTTCCTGAGTAGGCCTGGCCCATCATGGAACAAGAGTCCTAATGCTATCACATGGCAAATATTGGGAATACCAGGATGTCGGTAGACAACGAGGTCTGTACACCTCCGTACACATCTCCTTCGCCCATAAAGCACCACACACTCATCACCTGCAGTATCCCACGGCTGGAAGGCTGGAATTAAACCACCAGCAGGCATACAGAGAGCACTGTGCACAGCATCAGCTCACCTCTCTGGGACCAAGGAGGTGTAAATTCAAGTCTCTGCCATATTTGGGCAGGATAGGGACTTAAAAAGAAATCTAATATTCAAGGTAAGTGTCCTGGCTATTGTGTAGCTTTTCTGTCTTATTCTTCCTGGCTTTTTTTTTCTTTTTCTTTTTTTACCAAAAGAATATCTGCCTGAGATGATCTGGTTTAAGCACGTAACTCAAGGAGAATGTTCACGCTCAGGATTTTCAGGAAAGGAAATCTGAAATGGTTGTGTCAAAGCATCTCGTATTTTCCACACTTCATTCCTACTTAGATCACAATTTTTCATGTTTAATTCCAAGCTGTTTTAGGTGCTTCTCATGCCATGGGTTTCTGACACCCCTTTTCCTGGGTGCCAGTTCTCCACAGATATTTTTAAGAGGCCCAGGACCTAACCTTGATGCTAAACCCATGCAAGGTACCTTGAGATTCCCATACTTCCCAAAAATCTAACCTTTAATACCTTTACATTTTAAACCTTTCAATAACTGCACATTTATAAGTGCATGTTCTGAACAAGACCTAGGAAATGAAATGGCACCTTGAACGATTTCAATTTAACAGTTAAAATGATTAGCACTTTACATAGTTGGCAAACTATAATGCTGGAAAAAATCCCTGAGAACGAAGGTGGAATATTCAGTTTCAAAATATTACATTAATTCATCATTTAAACAGTTTTTTCTGCATGGGCAGCGGATACATGTTCTTTTCCATACAGAGATGACCCTGCAGAAAAGGCAGGACTGCCTCCCTGCTTTACCCTCCCTGTTGGAGGTAGTCTCTGTATTTGATTTGCCACTAGATGTGTTCTTGTGAACTCTCTCCAGTGCTTTCCATAATTTTGAGGGTTGAAAATACTACATGAGAGAGAATAGAGGTCAAAAAAAGCTATTATGAAAGTTATTAGTTAATAATTCTCTTTCCCTGTGCATAGCTATGCAAACAAAAGTTGCCTATGTGATATTTGAAATTCAGCTGGTAGCTACTAAAAGTAACTAAATTATGAAAGTGTGCGAATTTATTTCCAGACTGCACAGGTTAGTCCCTAACTTAAGCTTAACATTTCAGGTTTTCCAAATGTTTACATGAGGTAGCTTTGACTGTTCTTCTCTATAATTTTTATTTCTAGCCAAGTAGATAACTAATGCTTTTTTATTTAGGAGCCTTGACCTGAATTTATCAGGCAGCTGCTTAATGTCACTGTTTCCTTTATCCTTCAGAAATAACTTATTTGCAAATTTAAATCACCTTCACCCAGAAACAGCTTCCAAGCTGATATAAATGATGATCAGTTTCTAATTTCTCCAAAGTTGATTACAAATGGACATTAATATAGCTTTCACCCCTTAAAAAATCAAAAGCACTGCAATCCTCAATGAATAATCCTTGTGCAAAATGCAAGCACATGAGCCAGTTTTATTAAAAAACAAGTGAAGCCACCACATTTTTCCCAGGAGACAGCATTTCATCCAAGGTGCTTAGGTGTTCAAAGATAGAAAAGAGATGTTTCACTCTTCTGAAAGGATACTTAATGATCAATAGGAATACAATGATCTTGTTTTTTTAAATAAACAATGACTTTATGCCAGAAAGAATACAAGCCTGCGTACCATCATGGAGCTATCATTACTTAGGAACTTCTGAATTATCTTGACAGTACTCGTTACTTTTCAGTCTCAAATTTAGATCTCAAAATTCAGAAGGCACTTAAAGCAGGATTCACCTCACCAAGCATTAGTTGCCTAACAACTCGCTTATTCTCTAGGTTGCCTTTATAAACAACAGAAAGACACCTCCAGACAATAATTTATCTCACCATTAACACAGAGGAGATGAATCATCCTTTAGACGAGGCCATCCCTCTATATTGACTAATGAAGGACCATATCCAATTAGCTAAGACTAGACAGTAACCTATAGATATTAAAGTGAGATCAGATGAACCCTATACAAGGTGAATTAAGACAAAATATACTTCTTTTTCTCATACTAATACATGGGGGGCAAGTGTTTTTCATGGTATGTCCACTCTTTCACTGCCCTTTAAGTCAACTGAAAATTTATAGACCAAGGAATTGAAAAATCAGTTACAACTTAACAGCTTCCAGAGGTACCAAACACCCACAGTTCCCATTGACTCAAAATCTTACTGCGGATTCTTCTAACTTCTGGGTTATATTGCCTAATTGTAGAATGGAATAGAAGATTCAGTCACATTTCTGACAGTCTGCCACACCTTGGTGTGGTACAGAAAAGGCACTGCTTAACAAGTTTCTATTCTGCGAAAAGAAAATAATTTTTTTGTTATCTCTTATACAACCATATTTTCACCCTTAAAGCCATCTATGTACAAGAAATTCAAACAGCTACCTACACCTATATCTATATCTCTATCTCTATATATCTGCATTTCTCTATAGGTATTATCATGTTCTCCGAGTTCCTGCCAAGTAGTGAACTGATCATCAAAAAAGTTATCCAAGCTTGTCCAAGGTCACACAGAATTGGCATCATAATTTAAATTAAAGCTCAATGAGTGTTCCAGGAGTGCTTAAGTCATATGTGAATTAGCATCATGTATAGGTCACAAAAATATGCCAGAACAAACCCCTAGCATAGATGCACTTAATAAGTATAAACTTTGTAATTGCTAGCAATTTACACTAAAGAATTCAAGGAAATGTTAAAAACTCCAAAATTGTTTGTAACAGTTTACATCTGTTTTGTGTCACTCTCGTACTTTCTTTCCTTAGCACAACATAGTTTTTGGCAATATTAGAGACAAATCTTTTTTTTTTTTTAAATGTAATTCAGATTCTTTATCCAAGCTCCTATTTATTTTATTTCCAATGTAAAATATTTAATTAAAGCATACATGCTGGTCAAGAAAAGACTTTAAAAGGAATTGACAACACAGTTTTAAAAGTCTACAGAATATTGCATATCTAGAATGGCAAACACTAAACATTTTAATTGCGCTTTTTGCCTCAGCTCAAATGCTAAAAAGATACCATACTTGTTCCCAGGCACAAACATGAAGAATAAGACCTGCTCCACATATAAACATGTTCCCTTAGGTGTTATTTGTATCACCCATTGAAAATGCCTGCCGTAACTCACGCAGTCTTCTCCAGGTGAGGTGACAGAAACATCCTGTGCAGGATGACTCTTCTTCCTCTTGGCAGAGGAAGGTCCTCAGCTGAGGACGCAAACCTCCTGGTGAGGAAACCCACCAGGGCTGCTAGAAGGAGATTTACACCCATGTCTAGGTCAGACAACTCATCAAGAAAACGCTTTCTTTATTCCTCATTTTCCTTCTTTTTTTATATGTTGCCTATTACTTAAATCTATTTAAAACATAGCATAATACTTATAGAGACTTAAACTATTATATGCTTTAAATTTTTCATACTTTAAAATCATGTTGAAGTATATACTATACCTTTATTATAATTTTTATTATCATTTTTTATCTTTGATATTATCATTTTTAAGGGAAATGCTTTTTAAATGTTGAATCATTGATACAAAGTAATGTAACCCTATTGCCTGTAGGGGAGAATGGACTTGTAAAAAGCTGTCCTGCACTCATAGAAAGGAGAGATGGTTTTAAACAGTTTCTTTACCATTTTCCCTAAAGCACTGGTGAGGCCAAACTCCAATCCACGCATTAGCCGACCAAACCCCTGCTCACCACCATCATCGACTGTTCTACTTCACAGCAGGCTGCAAGTGGAAATCACTTTCCCATGTACTATGACAAGAGGCAGTTTGATCTCATTGCAGAAGGGAAAAGAGGCTTTTTGTGCAATGGGTTCCAGGGCTGCTGGATCTTCTGTGCCACAACTTGATGTGAATTGTTTCTTCTCGCTAATTCCTGTATGCACCCAGCACGGCACAACACTGACATTTACAAAAATGACCCTACTTTTTCACTTATTCTGTTGAAAAACCTCTAATCACTAAAAGCTCCTGCAGCTTCTTCTGGAATGCCAGAGCAGCAACTCAAGAACTTTCCAATTTATAAAACTTTTCTATGTCTGAGACATTTCAGTCAAAATATTTTATTTTTCTTTTTATAGGAAAACACTGACACTGTACTTTGAAAGTTTTTTGCTTGGTCAAGATCACGTTCATATATTTTTCAGGTTAGAGTAAGTCTTACCAGATTCCATAGTAACAGTAATGTTTTATTCTAAAGGAGGTTTAGAAAAGGAAAGCAGAAACCACATATCTAAAATGTACAGTATTAAAATATGCCTTTGTGTAACTTTACATGCCATGTATAAAAAATATACCTTAAATGAGTTATTTCCTTAATGGCTGTCATCCAGACATGCACATGTTTCTGCATGTAAAATCTGAAGTTGTTCTAATACATCCTATATTGGTACATTGCTGCATGTTCTGTTGGATTTCTGTGATACCCAGTTAATTAAGTGAATGTCAATTTATTCATACTTTAGATAGCCAAATAGCAAAAATATGCTGAAACAAGTGTACTTATGCCAACAACATTGATTTCTGCAACTTGTTTGTTGTCTGTATTAGGTCCTGCTATAAATCTCCCTATTATCTCCTTCCACTTAAGCACTATTTTTTGAACAGCAGCCTATTTTTAGCACACAAAGTGCAAACCTTACCAAACCTAACTTCTACATTGTGGTTAGATTTCATACATCTTCAGCAGCTGGCGCTTAAACACTACATTATGAATCATCCTTTTAAAACTCACGTCTCGTGAATTATATTAGCTGACATGTTTTGTGCATAGTTAATATATTTAATTCTACCTCTTGCCTTCAAAACCAAACAGTTCATTTAGCAACGATACAAGAAAAAAGTTGCATCCATTCTGATGTGCAAATCAAATACAGAAATTGGTAAGAGTTTTGACATATCTGCCAACCACGGCCAAAACGTATTGCCATCATACCTTGAAAATTAGTTTCCATGTTTCAAATTCTTGAAGGAAAAACTTCTTTGAAAGAGATATACAAAGATTAACTAATTTGTAATAATTAGAAAATAGACTTTATTTGTCTAGGTAAAAGCATTGAGTTAAGGACATGGAAAGTAACTTTATCTTGTTGAAAATGGGTAATTATTGCGTAAATTAGTATCTGATTAAAATTAAACCATAGAAAAAGCCTATTTTTCAAAAATTCTTTTTTCAAGTCCAAGGCTATTAGAATTGAAGATTTCAGTGTATGTTAAACAAATGCTTAACCAATAAAAGTACAATTTATTAACTACATTTGTTAATTTTAAACATTAATATTTCTACATAGCATATTTAGCTTATGTCTTTTAATTGTTTGTATAGTTTATTAAGATGTCATTCTTCAGAAAATTTTAAAAAAACAAAACAAAACAATAAAAAGAATGCTTCCCAATATTTAAAAATTCTAAATTGGAGTAATGGGAAAACACTGGCTTTTCTTCCATTGTCATTAAATTAGGAAGACTTCTGGGACACCCTTTGTTGATCCCACTGAGCTTTTCTCTATCATCATTCCCCTATATTGGGATCTATGAACTTTCTGACTGAACTTGTCCAAGGATGCCTGGCCCTAGATTTAGTACATCTGGTATATTAAGGTAAGAAGGTAAAAAAAGACTGAGCATATCATGTTACACACATTTAAAAAATATCAGTCCCTTCCTCAACAGTCTATACCTTTGTTCTCTCATTTGAAAGATCCTTTTGGCAACACTAATTACTAAAAATGTAGAAAAAAATGTAACAGTCTGATATAAATCAACTAAATAAAAAACTATCAAATATTTAAATGTTGTGTTTTTTCTTATCTCAACAAAAGTGTGTTATTGCAATAACATCTAGTAATTGCAATTCCATCTAGCTGAAACAAGAATTTAACATGGTTGTGTTCAGCCTATGTGAATGAGGCGAAGAATTCACAGACTGGATTCAGAGGAATACACTTCAAAAACTACAGTGCAGCCGTGGTTTTACATCCAGGATGGAAATGGGTATCTTAATTACATGTTGTTTCCCCACCTCCCTGTCTTTCAAATTTATCTCTCATTTCCTTTTCTCTTTAAAAAAAAAAAAAAAGCATATTCTTATCTGCTTGGGTTCCCCCATCTTTGTTTAGCACTCAATTCTTGTTCCTATGTCTTCCCCTCTCATGTTTAGCTTACAGAAACCCTGCTTTATCTTGCCATTATATAACTTCAGTCCACCGCTTTTTCTGCTTTCTTGCTTTTGTTATTTAACTGTTTCAAAGACGCTTAAAATTCTATCCCTATTTTAAAACAACCAACTTCCATACGTCCAAAAAAGTAGGATATGGAACAAAATCAGCAGTGGTGGCACTAGTAATTGACCTTTTGCTCCACGTCAAATTTGTTAAAACATATTAGGTTAGTAAAATTAGTTCTAAAAGGGTTTCCATCAGATTTCTCAACCAAAAGTGAAATTACCTATGGTTTCATAACCGTATGTGTGAATGCTACGTGTAAAATACTCACTCATCATATCCATTCTAATATGTCAGGGTCTGTGTCTGATGCAGCTTCAAACTAAAAAGGGAATTCATGCAGCCACCAGCGGCTGTAAGACCACCATACAGACGAGTGCTTGTCAGACCAGTGGGGAAGGGAACTTAAAGCCGTACCTGTGAGTGAGACTTACAGTTGTCTGTCATTTCTACAGAATCTATTGTGTACACAAGTTTCCACCACTGAGAAGCAGAGCTTCTCATATCCCCAATAATCAAGTTGTATTTTAAGTTTCTTTAGCCAAGTCCACTAATTGACTTGAAAACAAAAACTGAGAGCTTAAACTTTATGTTGTATTGGGAATCAATAGAATCATCAGTGTACACAGTTTGTTATCTGCAGCCCATTTGCTGAATGTCTGAGCTGCTGTACACTGTATTAATTGCATCCTTTTTTAGGATCAATGTTTAGAACCACAAAAAACATGTTTATAAAAATTCATCCAATAGCAATGAAGTCAGGTAAGGACGGAAGCCAAATAATTACTGGAAAGCCTGCCACCTCAGCTACCTTTACAACATCTTGCATTCAGTTTTATCAGTCTATATAAATCTATATAACAAATGCTTGTTTTTCACCAGAGAGGGTAGGTCATTCATCAGTATCTCCAGTGTTGTTTCTGTTTACCACATGGTTTAAAATCTGACAATCCTCAGGCACTGTCTAGGACAGACATAGGTGGAAACAATTCCTTGCTAGCCCAGAAAGCTTTTTAAAAATACAGATTTAACACTAAGTGGCATTTTCCAAGAAATTTGTGTAGAGGAAAGTTATTCTCAAGCTTAGGATGCTGTTCTGTTATGGAAGGCACAATTACTTCTTGTAAAGCACTGACAGTCCCAGAAAGAGACTTAGTTACTCTTGTCTTTCCTTTGCAGGTCTTAAACAAAACTCTGTTTCAGATCGCACGTGATATGCTTTTCTGTCTGGTATTTGTAGCACCTAATATCTGCCTAGTATCTGTTTCTGTACCATGAACAGACTGAATTCAGGGAGATCTTTCACCTAGCAACTGCAGTTACGCAACCCAAAAAGTAGAGGCATGGGTGACTCCAGGTGAACCTTTTGGCAAAGTAAACCATTGATGGTCCTACTACAGACCGCTGAACAACGAAGCCGTTTACCAGCACAGTGGATCGAGAAATACTTTCCCCAAAATTTCCATGAAAATATCATTTTTGTAAAAAAATTAAGTTTGGCACACAGATAACTTTGAGGGTTTAAAACACTATCCTCATTTGTCAAGACCTGGTGTGCTGGGGGTGGGAAGGTGTCACAGTTCTTCTTTCCAGACTCAGATTCTAATCCAGAAATTTATTCTTCAAATGGCTGGAAACCTTCTTCTTGTCCAGTTCAGTTTTCTCTCCTCGCATTAAATGTAGCCATTAGATCCACAGCTCTCAATATAACATAGAACTCAAACTTGCTTGCCCCTCCTCCTGGAATTTCACATTCCAGCTCTTAGAGAAGCCAGGAATGTCACAACCAGTCCCTCTGACCTCTTGGGAGTTTTACTTACACATCCGGTATGTCTTTCCTGTTCCCTTTTCAGCCACAAATCCTGATTTTGCCTTTATTTCAACACCATCATCTTTACTGATAATCCTGGCATAACATTTACCTAGCTTTGGGCTACCACGGCTGCTTAAGAGCCTTATTTCCATTCTCTTTTTCGCTGTGTGTATATCTAAAGAGCCATCTTTAGTGCTATTTATAACAGCTACATGCTACTAGCTCCTAAGTGCTAATTAGCTAATAGCTAATAATGTCTAATAGCTTATAATGTATGATTTGGGTGGAAGAAGTGGGCTAGATATACAATTACATGCATTATAGATACACCGGCTGTATCTACAAGAACAAACTTTGTTATCAGATGTTTGTAATCAGCATTCCCCACCCTCCAGCCCAAAATTTCTACAAAATTTTGATTTTATGAAACACATATACAGGTGTGAAGACAAAGAGAACCCTGTGACTGTAATGTAACACATGGACTCATTTTTTGGTGAAATGCCAAATGACAGTTTGTGCTCTTTGTACAAGGTTCAGATAAGCGTAGTTGAAACAAATACAACAAATTATCCATTGGTTTCTGCAAAGGTCTGGCAAAGTTAATGTGAGCCACACAGCCTATTTAAATTCTCAGCAGCATTTGCACAATAGTACAGTCTGTATCATTATACGAATTATGGGAATCCAAACCACTGATTTGTTAGCGAGGTGTACAGCACCTAATTATGCACACGCCTAAATTCAAACGCTAACACTGAAGGGAATGTTGCAAAGGAGACGGTTCTTTATTCTATAAATACTATCTCCTCTGTCTGACACACTTCAAACCGCGGTCTCACAAGAGATGACCTAGGCCGGGCCTGGAAGCCCGGGGATGCCGTGGGCGCCCGGCCGAGGCAGGCAGCCCCCAGGCCGCAGAGGTGCACCACCCCGCCGCCCAGGCAGGCCCGTCTTTACGGCTTTGAGGCCGGCACCACCGTGCACCACCGGCGGCGCCGGCACGGCAGCGCAGGCCCCAGGGCCGGCCGGCCTCTCACGTCCCCTGAGGTAACCCCGCACCCGGGCAGGAGGCCGCCGCGCTACCGGCGCGGCAGCACAGCGCGCCTGAGCCGCTGCCGGCACCCGGACCCCAGCCGAGGCACCCCCCCCTACCGGGACACCGTCCCACGGCTCCGCGCTTCCCCCCGCCTCGGAGGAGGGGGCAGCGCCGAGAGCTCCCGCCGGGAGGAGGGGACGGCCCCCACCGCACTCCAGCCAGGGCGGCGCGCATGCGCGTCCCTTCCGTGGTGGTGAGAGGAAAGACCTCCTGTCCGCCAGGGGGCGCCGCACCCCCCCGCTTGCCCACCGTCCCCGCCCTGCGGATTCTGGGAAGGGAGGGGGGCGAGGGCGTCTCCCGGCCGGCGTCAGTCCCAGCATGCAGCGCGGCCCGCTCCTGCCCCTGCTGCTGTTGCCGCTGCCGCCGCCGTTGCTGCCGGGGGGAGAAGATGGCGGAGGGAGGCGCGGCGGATCTGGAGACCCAGCGCACGGACGTCGCGGCGCTGCTCAAAACCGCCCTCCGCAAGGGCGACACCTGGTGAGGGAGGGGCGGGGAGGGGGGGAAGAAAGGGGAGGCGGG
>VUYV01000157.1:645562-710362 GCA_008711295.1 Anarhynchus alexandrinus | reverse complement strand
GGGGGTGGGGGGAGGAGCTGCGCTGCCAGGCGTTTCTTCCATTATCCCGGCTGAAAGGAGGCGACGGCACTGGCGTCACCTTCAAGTTGTCAGAAATTATATCTGTACCCTGGGTGGGGTGCCCTGAAGCCCGTCCGCGGCCGTGATAAGCCTTAAGTTTAAATTTTTATTTTGACTGTGAACGTGTTAACCACCTAAGGAACAGCCCCCGAAGGTGCAAATGGGCCCTTATGACAGCAATTCCACAATAAACGCTTAAAAATATGTGTTCCTAGTCAGAAAATATTTCTTAGTGTGCTGTACAGATTGTTAACAGAGTAATCCATGGTTGAATAGAATTAGGTTAAATAAACATCTCTTTCTAGCGTGTATTTGGTAGTTGCGCTTCTGTAGTTGTAGTTCTCTGAGGCTAGGAAATGACAGGGTTTTTTTTACGCGGGAGGGGGGGATGCACTGACTCTTTTTCCTCCACTCAACCTCTTCATCTCTTCCTGTGTGAAACTGTCACCCAAAGACAAAGGCTGAAGGATTAACTTACTGAAATTAAGCATGAATACACAAAAGTAGAACTTGCCCACCTCATTTCAGCTGTCATCGCTCACTGTTCCAGTTCTATAAAAGACTATATTTAACAGTGTTGATACTGCAGCATGTGTCAGAAGCATACATTCTGATGCATTATTCAAATACTGCTGAGTATATGTTCAGTTTTGGCATATGAACAGACTGCTTTTAAACTGAAAAAGTATGAGCAACTAGAAAAAGGAAATCAATTCATATGGTAGTGTTGAAAATGACCAACAGTAGTAAAAGGGTGCTCAGGCTTGTAATCTTCAAAGAGATTTTTTTTTTTAATGGTTCTGTTGGGTACTTCCCAAGTACTAAAAAAAGTCTCAAACAGTTAATATTGTTCAAAGTGAAAGTAGCTTTATGACAAGTTTGCATGATGACTAAACTAGTAAGTTTACTGTGCTGTATTTTTTTTAGTACCTTAAATGTTTTAACATGAAAAAATCAGTTAAGTGGAACAGGCTTTAAATATTCTCTGAAAATAAATCTATCTAGCTGTGGTTATGACAGTACTGTTAATCAAGTGTTTTAAGACTGGATAAGCAATGGTAAAGTCCTTGTAACTTTGACTGATGAACCATTAAATCTAGCTACACAAATGTGTATGCAAGTGTGTTCATAGGATTAGTACTTACAGCTATATATTTAACTTCATAAATTAAGGGCTATGTTTAGTTCAAATGCCTTTTTCAGAGGTATTTTGTCAATAGCTTTTTGGTCTTTTGGGGCATCAGTAAGGAAACAGAACAGTTAAAGTACTCTAAGTCATGATTCAGAATTACAATTTTCATTCATTCAATAGTAAATATTGCTGAAAAATATGAGCAATGCCATATTAGCTTGTTCTGTTCAAGCTTTAAAGAGCTAAAATACAGTCCTTTTAAAATTACTGGTTTATACTGAAAGTCTTGTCCATGCTCTTCAGAATTTAGAGTGTAGAGAACAATAAGCTATAAAAGGAAAGTATAAAGCTTTGGGGGTTTTCTCTAAGAAAAAGGGAACTAAAGAACAGGGCAAAGAGAGGCAAGTCTTGTAGTATCTATAAAGAGGGCATTGAATTTCTTCATTAGTCCTTCATGCGCGCTGCAGAGAGAAAGAAATTAAGCTGACTTGAAATGCAATTTTTTTAGAGTTAGATGTTGGAAAAGAATTGATAGAATCGGGAAGTATTTGAACAGGCAGTTTAGTAAGCTGTAGAGCTTGTTTCATTGGATGTTTTTAAGACTAGCTTGGGGATAGTACAGGTTAAAATATATTGCTTCAGTGGACAGACAAGGCTAGTGTCTTTTGACTGTTCTGTCCCCAGGGACAGGATTCTGGGCCAGTTTGTCCCAATGGTCCTTTTTGCATTCTTTTATGGACAGTTAATAAATTACTAAACTAGGAAAGACTGAGGAGTCTTCCATCTCTCCATTTATCTTATTTTTCTGAACATACATTAAATAAACACAAAATTTATGCTTTTCCAAACAAGAACCTCCTTCATTTATTAGTTGTTTTAAATAACGCTGACTACTTTTATTAGTGAATTCAGCATTAAAAATCATAGTTATTCCACAGAACTGGAATTCTATACAATTCTTTCTTCTTGCAGTATTATCCAAAGGGCCTTCAGGTTAGGTGGTTGAATGACCTAGAATTTTGTTTTGGAAGGGAAGAAATGCTGTATTTAATTGTATATCTCACAGTTTTAGGATCTGATATGATAACTTCTCAATGTTTAAAATTCTACTAATGCTTGGCAAGTGAGAATTTCTATTGTTTCTGGAGATTTTAATCTGTCATTTAGAAAGACAAAAAATACTGTTACAGCTGCAGATAAATTTGAACTCAATCAGTGTCTTCCTGTATATACTCTCAGAAATTGGAGAGCTGTTGATGTTCATCATTTTTTTAACTGCTGTATAATTTGCATGACCAACTGGTCTTGGTGATGTCATTTAATGCCTTTGTAGCTGAGGCGGTATTCTTGAGAACCTTGCCAAGTTTTTCTGTTCTTACAGTATCACTGAGGTACAGTTTTCAATACTGGAAGTTACTGATCTTGCAACAATTTTCTTAAAGAGGTGATGAAGACTCCGTCAGTTCTTATGTGTGACTTCTTGTGTGAATATCTCTGTAATTTCCTTCCCATCTTGAGGTATTACTTGTCTTTAACTTTAAGACCACTTTCAGCGCTGCTTTCCCTGTGTTCCTTAGTTCCTGTGTCTCTCTTAGTCAGAGATGTTGTCTCAGTTACTTAAATAGGACTTTACAAATGCTTTCATACTCTTTAGTTTGCTACTCCTTACACGCATTGGCCCTCCATGGTCTAGAATGTGAGACTGCGTTTCTCGCCTTTAGGTATCGCCTGCCAATAAATGGTTCATGTAATAGTGCCTAGTAATGGCCAACAGCACAGCCTCAGCAGTCAGTTTCACCAATTTTTCTCTCCTCCAGAATTTCCCACTGTGCTTCTTTTCATCTGTTGCTTGCCGTAGCAATATGTGAGCAGATGAGAATATAGATGTTATTTGTATTTTTAAAAGCAATAACTTGGAAAAGAATTAGGCTGTTACAGTGGACAAATAACTATCACAAGGAATTTATTTGGTGGCTAAGGGAACAAAAGCAATCTATAGATGTTTGAACAGGGAATGCTGAGTAGCAGTACAAAGATGTACTGTATACGGTAATATATTAGTTAAACTATTCATATTGTCCAGTTGGGGTGTCCGCATGTCACAGAAGGTGCTGATTTGGAATGAGTTAAAAAATCTCAAAATTTAATAGAGGAGATGGAAGTCTTGCCTTTCAGAAAAGAGCTTTAAGAGCCTTTGTCTGTTTTGCTAGAATGTAGAGTCCTGTGCTGAAATACTTACATAAGAAGAAGATGTCTTCTAGGATAAGAATTTTTAGATGAGCAGACAAGGTTTTAAGACGCTGTCTGTAAAGAAGAAAGATGTTGATTTCCAGCCCTGCTAGCCAATGAATTTTGGTGCCAATCATCACTTTACAGAGTGATGAGACAGATTCTTAATCTGTTCTTGATTTTTAAGACTTGCAAATTATGAAAACTGCAGAGGTATAGTATTTTGTCTTCTTTCAGATGTGTCTCTGATACACATCACTTCTGAAGTCCTGGTGAGTCCAGAGGGAGTACTGTTGTTACCCATAGAGTACATTTCTTGGAAGGTGAAGAAAATACTATCATTTTTTGCACTGTGAGAATTTTATTGGCTGTTTAATTGTAAAGCTCAGTCACTGAAGAGCATAAGTAAAAATTTAAGTGGAGTAAAAATCCTTCCCAGTGGATGATCAGTAGATATGAAAAGTTCAACCTGAAAGGATTTCCCCTCCAGAAGTGTATTTAAAGAATTTCCCCTCCAAAAATGTATAAGCATTTTAATTCTGGTTGCAATGAAAACTCATGAATCTTGACGAACAGGCATACATATCCCTACTTGAAAACCTGGCAGTGCCCGTCACTGATGATAACCTTGATGCTGAAGTGCTTAGCTTTAATAGTATCTTTCCACATATGATCATCCATCATTGTGCTGTGCATGAAAAGAATCTAGATTGAACATTAATGGAAGATTTTACTTGATCTCACTGAGAGCATGATGAGATGTTATGGACCTGTACCTCAGTAACGTTTGGAATAATATCCTAAACTGTTCTGATGGCTTCATAAAATGAGAAACAAGAACACTATGTCAGTGTTCCAAAGATAGAAATGAGAATTGGCTGCTTTTTTTACAAATGAACTTTAAGTTGCTGATTTTTGACTTTAAGACCTTGTGGTTTAAGTTTTGTGTTAGATTTGTCTCACTCCATGTGGAATGGTGCAGCATTTCACCAACAGCTTCTGAAGATATACAAAATGTTCTGTTTTAAATTCTTCTGGGAGGATACTTGCAATGGAAATGTGTAGATGCAATTTCCTCCTGTTAATTGATTAGGCAGGGTGAGAGCATTTTAAACTCAAAATCATGTTTGTGTCAAGCTTTTGCCTGAAAATTGGAAGTCAAACATTGATTTAGGAGTTATGGTATTTTTTAATGAAAAATCTTTACTTAAATGGAAAATTTGTAAGTGTATTCAAAATACACAGTTGTTAATGTAATGTTCACACTAATATTTTAACATAAAAATGCAGTCCATTAATTTTGGCTGAATTTTTTAGTATGTATGAAGTGCTGCTTAAGCTATTGCAGCACGTTGTGGGAACTGAGTATGGGGGGCTGTAGGGAGAATGACTGATTGATTAGTTGATTTGAAGTTATCTTGGTGCATTTAGTTGAACAAAGCTTTTCTTTCTGAAGAGGGATGTGAAATATTTAGACTAAGATTTCTTAAAAATCTGAGCTAAGTGAGATATTTTTTTCTCTCTTTGACCCCTGTATTTTTTCTTGTGGATTTAACTGCATTTTGAATAAAATGATGGTTTGGTTTGTATGTGATAGAGTAGAATAATTACCATCATCTTGAACTTTCAAGAACTTGTTAATTCTGAAAAAAAAAAAAAAAAACTTTTGAAGGCATCTGTTAATCATGAGTGTACTTAGTCAAGCAATTTTGGCTAGCCTAATCAGAGTAGAAATACAGACACAAACCTGTTCTTACCTTTCTTATTTTTATAGTTGCAATTGTGCAAGAACAAAAATTGGATACTGTGCCTTTAAACAGGAGTCCTAATTTGCTTTCAGCAGCGCAGTTGTTCCACTTTGTTCTCAGTATTGCTTAATCTGTACTTGTGCACAGTGAGGAGGGTAAAAAAAAAAATATCCTCACCTATCTCTCTGGACAATTTGCACAGTTTTGCTGTTAAAAGTGAAATAGTTTGTGTTCAGAAGATATGATGTCCCAGCAGGACACTGTGATAGAATGAGTGTCTCTCAGTGAAGTCTCTTTATTGCACAATGAAGTTAACTGTTTTGGTTTTGAAGTTGAAGGGCTGACCTATCAGTCAATATAAATAAACCTAAGTTACGTGTTGTTTAATTCTGTCTATATATAACTGAGGAATGCATTCAGAATGCTTTTGACAGCAATGGAAAATACCAACATCATAGTCATACTCTTCAAATATTTTTCTGTCAACCTGGGTGTTAAGGTAAAGAATGAATGCAGCTGTATTCTGTGATGTTGATGCTGTGTTAATAAGGTTTATTAAATCAAAATGTGCCGTAAACCACAGGTGAAGTTAAATGACATGAAAAATTTGCAAACGATGAGAGAATTTTAGAAATCAATTAGCAACTTTCCTGCTGGTACTATTAGTTTCTTTTGTTGAGGGAACAATGTCCATACACGGTCATGCAGCTGTGAAATTTAAAAACCTGAGTAAATTTGTTATTGATTTTTATTATTTGTTGAATTTTTGTTTAAGAAATGAAGGTGCATTTACAAGTGTAATAGCTTCATTCTTTTATTCTTATAAGTTAATTTACAAAGGCTATAAGTAATCTCATTTTGGGCTGCCCTAAGTCTCTACACTTGATCATTCATAAGGATACAGTCTTTTGTTGGTAATTTTAATTGACTGACCCATTATGAACATAAATTTGGATGTAATGCATGGCTGTCAACTGGTAATTGTGTTTTAGTGCTTGAATATTTTGTATAGGAGTAAAAGAACCAAAATATTTGTTGCTGGTATGGCTATATTGGGAAAGATAATAAAATACATACCCTGTAAGTTGTAGATTATATTGGAGAAACTCTAAGTTCAGTAATTGATGAGAACACAACCAGGAACCAGGCAAATGGCTCTTAATCACGGAGATGAGCAGTCCTCTGTAAATGCCAGAAGTAATCATTATTTCATCCCACTTCAATGGGGCCAAAAGAATAACACCTGCAGTGAACTGTTTTCTCAGTGTTATTGTCTATAGGGCCTATATGAGGTTGGAATAATGGACCAAAATTCATCCTAAAGATAGCTGAAGACACTAAACAGACTAAATCTAAACCAAGTTTAAAATAGCTATGACTTTAGCTTTTTAATGTTGGTTTACAGTATTTCTAAACAAACCTTGTTTGCTTCCAACCATGAGAATAAAGTAAAAGATCACATGTTTTTATATAGCTTTGAGGAATGTATTCTTTTACAAGAAAATAATATTAAGTAAAAGTAATTTAAGGTGAAATGTAATCTGTGCTTTGAAAACAATCTAAGCATAAGAAAACAGGAAGAGGAAAGTAGGTTGAAATGTTAAGCATTGTGCTTTGTCAATGCTTGTTCAAATAAAAGATTTTTTTAAAGAAAAGTTATGCCTGAATCATAGAATGGTTTAGGTTGGAAGGCACCTTGAAGATCATTGAGTTCCAACCCCCCTGCCATAGGCAGGGACACCTCCCACTAGACCAGGTTGCCCAAGGCCACGTCCAGCCTGGCCTTGAACACCTCCAGGGATGGGGCCTCCACAGCTTCTCTGGGCAACCTGTTCCAGTGCCTTACCACCCTCAAAGTGAAAAATTTCTCTGTTTAATCTAAACCTGCCCTCTACCAGTTTGAAGCCATTCCCCCTCNCCCGGAGCCTTCTCTTCTCCAGGCTGAACAGCCCCAACTCTTTCAGCCTCTCCTCATAGGAGAGGTGCTCCAGCCCTCGGATCATCCTCATGGCCCTCCTCTGGATGCACTCCAGAGGAATATAGTATTGGAAAATGGGAATATTCAAATGGGAATATATTATTGGAAAATAGCTTCTGTATGGGATGAGATAGATACAACCAACAGTTATTCTTGCTTTTCAAGGAAATAAAATGACATGTAATACCACAAGACACCAAGGAACATTCTGTTTCTCTTTTTTGACCCCTTTGTGTGATCAATGGACTCACAGTAGTCTGAATTAAGATTGGAAGATGAGCAAATGCAGTCTGTGAGGACCCTTAGCCGTCGAGTAAGGTTTTTTGTCATCAGGCACTGGAAGGAGAATGTTGTTGGAGCTTATATTTGCAAGGTTCAGAATTTAGTCTATTATTTCATCTGCTGTAGTGATAACACTGAATCCATATGACATCAAAATCTTGTGTATCCAAGGGAGAACATACACTTTGGTAAAATACGTTGTTATGTGCTCCATTTGTGATTGTGTGGGTTTTCCATGTCTTAATTATCAGAGCAAATTCCACTGTTGTGGAATGTTCTAAAGATACTCTGCAAATTCTGATATGTTGCATGTCTGCAAAGGTAGTGTAGACCTCGGTTTTGCAAGCTGCTCTTGTGCTGTGAAGGGATATGAGTTTTTCATTGAATCATAGAACATCTCTAGTTGGATGGGACCCATAAGGATCATTGAGTCCAACTCCTTGCTCCTCGTAGGACTACCTAAACCTAACCATATTACTAAGAGCATTGTCCAGATCCTCCTTGAACTCTGACAGGCTTGGTGTCGTGACCACTTCCCTGGGGAGCCTGTTCCAGTGACTGACCACCCCCTCGGTGAAGAACTTTCTCTAATGTCCAATCTGAACTTCACTTGATGCAGTTTCATAGCATTTCCTTGTGTTTTATTCCGTATCTGGTATTTCAGGGGACTCGAGCATAAATTGTCCCTTGTATATTATAATCTGCTTCGAACAGGCAAGAAACATTTTACAGGCGAGAGCGGATGTATCTAATGAAGACATCTCAAGCTCCACTTTGAAGTAAACACTGAATACTGAAGTAGGCCAGACTTGAACTGGGAACATCTTCATGAACATGTTCTATAGTTTTTTTATTCTACTTGCTCAAAGAAAATTTAGATCCCTTTAAGGATATGTAATACAACTAAGAGAAAACACCTAAAACTAGTTAAACTGTACAAGTATTTCCAATATTATTAATATCTAAAATATCATATTTGAGTGTAATTTTCAGCAAATCATACATACATATTTTTGCTTACTTTGAGGTAAAGATTTGGGGCTATTCCAGTATTTTTGTATTTCTGTTATCAGCATGTTGGCTCTAAGTGACTTTGGTATAATCAAACTTGGTTGTACTGTTTTCATCAAGCAATTTGAGGTGACTGATTTATTTGATATGCCTATAAATGTCAAGCATTTGCTGGTTTAATCAGTTCACCTTGTTGTGAAGTTGTCTTAGTTTTTAAGGTTTGCCCCTGAAAACAGCATATCTAGAAATTTGAGATAACTCTCTCCTTCAGTCTCTATTACAAATCCTCCAGGTGTGTTTTACCCCTGAAGTTGGGTTGGTTATCCTGCTCAGTAGCTTGACTGATGACATCTGAGAGAGCAAAATATGTGTTTGCTGCTTGAGCGAAATCTTGATTCCATCAGAGTTAAGTAACAAACATTTCTTAATCTTAGTTTTAAAAAAGGGATAGGCCGTATTTTTTAGCTTTGCTAAGGTGTCCTGAGGTAGCTTTCTCAGTCAGGTCTACAGTTCAAAAAACTGCTGTAACATTAGACTGGTCTGGAATTCTTTCCTATATTGGGTAATGGTAACAAAAAATCAAAGCAAAACATTGTACCAAGTTTAATGTACAGACATGTTATGTATCTGTTTTACTAATGCATGGTATGCTATTCTTGTATCTGGGACAACACGTATTCAGTGAAGTATATCTGGTCTCAAGTGCATGCTACAAGTTTTTAATAATTTTCCTCTGAAGAGTGATCTAAAAAGTGATAAAATCTTATTTAAGAAATGAGGTTTTAGCACATGCAGGTCTGTTTACTTGAGGTATGTCTTTTCCCCTTAAATTACTGAATGTCCCTCCTAGGTACTACTTAGTCTTCAGGTGGTTGATTGTATAATGGATATTATAACATTGATGAAAAGATAAATTAAATTGCCTTATGGTTCACCTTCTCTGTTTTGTGTAGATGAGTGGTCTTGTTGATCTTGGTGAGAATGCTGTATTGAATGTGCTTGTAGGATCAAAAGCTATAGTCTATACATTTTTGATTTTTACTTTTTCTCTTAATGCCAAGAAGTCTGGATTTTTGCTATGTACTTTAAGTGCTTTAGCAGATTGATCCCCTAAGCTGAGTGTGGTATAATTGCATTACCTGTTTTTGCAGCATAATCTTTAACATTGTGTATCCTTCTTGTGTAAAGATGAAGGAAGTTCATAGCATTTTAATGCAAATTTCCATTTTCCCTAATGTTATTGGAAAATTAGTGTTTTGTCTATTGATTAAGAACAAGTCTTTGTAAAGGGGGAAGATTACAGCTGCTGTGACTATATTCAATAGTAACTCAGAATAACTTCTGTCACCTGTATCAGATTTCTATTGATGTAAAAGTAGCAGATTGCTCATTAAAATCCCTGCTATATGTAAAACATATATATACATGTGCATCTGTATGCACATACAAACACATAACCAGTAATTCACTGTAGGAATTCACAATTACAGTGTTTGTTAGCATTTTTCAAAATATGTGCCTGTAATCTTTTTTTCTTGGCTGTATAAATTCACTAAATCCTTCTTTTGCACATAATGCATAAATTCACTACATCTTTCTTTTGCATGTAATGTGTGTTACCTCGATATTGTGGTAAACTGGTCTACTGAGTTTGCTCTTAAGAATACCTGTCTGAGAATAAAGACTCCACACTTCTTTAAATTAAGAAGTCTCAACAATGTTCATAGATCCTGAGTCAATTAAAAGCAGTTATCTCTAAATAGAAAATAAATTGATTACTGGATTTATATAAGTATCCTGCTTACCTTTGTTTCTAAAGGATGTTAAAGAGCTGAATGTTGGGATAGTGAGTAAGGCAGTACTTTCTAAGCTATAATCTGTGGTCAGCAGGTAGTTCACTAGGCTCTGGTAAGACATATAGTGCTGTATCAAATTTATAATAGTTCTTTTTCAGGTTTGATTATTGGAGTCTGATGTGGTCTGTAAGAAATGCTGAGAACTGGCAGTGGCCCATTTGCTCCTTATCCTAATAAATTTGATCTTCCTGGTTCACTCTATCTCTGTGCTAATTTTTAAATATATACTGCTTCATGTTACATGCAATATTAACCAACGTGTTAAGCTTTGCCCTGGAGTACACACAGATTTCATGATCTTCCCTTTTTCAATCTTTTCATTAATCTTCAGTAGAATGCATCTTGCAAAAAATGCATGTAGGCTCTTATTTGTCTGAAAGTAATCAGCTTTAATTATGCTTTGCATATATTAACTTATTTTTTTACGGTTGCAGAATTCAATCTTTGAATAGTGTATTGCACCCAATTATCTTCTGTTTTTAATCGTTCCTTGCAGCTTTGTCCATATATCCAAAATATATCAGTCCAACAAAGTCTAACTCAGTGAATTTAAGTAAGAAAACAGGAAAGGATGGGTGTAAAGACAAAGTAGCTTTGAGTAGCTTACAAATTTTTGGTGTGCATGCATTCTTCATTTTGTGTTTCTCCATTGCACTACTGGGTAGACTTTGCTCAGAGAATCTCAAACTTAATGTGTGTTATGTTTGTTTGTTTTAATTAGGATTTGGTTGTCCTTCAGCCTTTTCTTTCCAGGGCAGGAACTTGACTGTACTTTTTAGTTCTTATCACACTTACATACTTGCATAATTTATAGGTGGCCTTTCAACTTTTTTTATGCTAGAAATATTAATCTCTTATTTGAGCGTGTAAGTACAAATTCCTAAATTTGAAGAGAAGTGATGTAAGTTCTTGCACTTTGTGTGAGGGAACAGAGATGTTACAACTTTTCAGTTAGAGAGGACTGTAAAGAGACATTGCAGAGCAGAATTTGGTTGGTGGCAAAATTAATTGGATGTGGAAGAATAAAGTTGATGAAGTGTTGAAATAGGTAATGGTGAACATTTAAAATCTAGAACAGTAGACCCCAAGCTTTCTTGCACTGTTAAGTCAAATTATCAAAGTTTTCTATAAATCACTAAGTTACTGATGTATGATCAGACATTTAACACAAAGCATTTGAAAATTAATATGGTTCTACAGGAGCAGTAATTTGTTAGGCGTTAATTAAAACAATGGTCAGTTTGCCTATATGATATTTTCCCTTCTGTGTAAAATTATAGCTTGCTATCTTTAAGATTCAAATTCATTCAAATTTAGATCAAGAAAGTAGAGGCCATGGGATCGACGAGGGGACAAGGCTGGCAGGTTTGGTGGTAGAATGGATGCCTGAGGGTAACTGCATTCATAACCACACGCAGTTATAGCTGTTACGGAATAGTGCTGGATGGCCACAGCAGAAGAGAAAGGTGAGAATGCTGTTGGCCTTGAGTATGTTCATAAAGCTGAAAACCTTGTGTATAAAGCAAAAGGCAAGGGTATGTCAGATTAATCAAATCGATAGCCCTTTCATTTGTTAAAGAAAAATAAGTCAAATATTAAGAGGTTGTTGTAAAAGGAATTGGGATTTGTACAGGCAGAGTGAAAGCACTGGATTTTTGCAGATGTGGGAAGAATTGCTGCTACTTGTACTTTAAAAAGAAAAAAAACCACAAATACCAATGATTCAATTATAGTAACATCAGGCTTGTTCTGGCAGACTCGGGGTAAAGGAAAAATTATCTTTAATATCAGACACTATATTCAATTACATATCCGCTGTGTAGAATAAAGTCAGTCCATTTAACATGGTCATACCAATTCAAACTTCCAGGGTAGAATGTAGTGTCTGTTTTTCTCTTCCAAGAAATGGAAGATAACACTCATTTAATTGCAATAGTTATTGTTTGGTGAAAATTTGTTTGTAGAGATCTGATTTTTCTTTCTTAATTTTCAAGTGGACTATCTTTGTGGTGTTCACTGAATTCTTAAATTCTTACTCATGTGATCTTTAAATTGAATAGGCTAAATTGCCTGTTGCAGGCTTCTGTCTGCTGTATTCTCTTCCCCCGTCCCATTTCTGGGCAATAGATGAATGTGGCATACCTTGGGCATGAATTGGATAGAGAATCTGTTACAGGAAACACTTTAAAACCTTTGTGCATTCACTGTTGAGTCTGTACCTCCAAAAGCATTCTTGTCTTCATTGAACCAGATTCTGTCTGAAGACATCTGCATCTGACTATTGATTGTAGAAAAGAAAGCACATGTTATTGCTGTGAAATTTAAACCTAATTTGGTTAAGTTTTTTCTCTCCTTCTGTTGGTGTATTGCTTAGGAGGACTTTATGATAGTAAAAGTATAATTGAAAGCTTCTAGTAACAAACATACCAAAGCATACTGGGGAGCTGTTATGATGTTGCTTCACTTCCTCTATCTATTGCATGATGGCAAACATGGTGTTTTGAAGGGACTTTTCAAGTTTTGATGTTTATATCTTTGCTTTCATCTGATATTTTAAAAAATAATCATGCTTTTTGGTTTTTTGTTTCTAGTGGAATGCTTGTTTAAACAAATGATAATGCCAAATTTTAAATTAAGTGTAGATAGTCACATTACACGGCTGTTTTTACAAGCTGGTCATTTTTGATACTTGTAGTTGTTTCTCATTTAATTTCGCAACAGTTTGAGGTTTGTGGTTTCATAGGTTTTGCGGCAGCGATCATTAAATCTGCTACAGTGTTAGGAGAACCTGAAAAGTTACTTTCAGAAAAGGCTTTTATGTAAGACAATAAGGCTTTAACTTGGATACTTTCTTGTGTTGCAAAATGAGGTTTTCTGTACACAAAGATCTGAATTATTTTGAGAAGCTCATTGCTTTGTTGGTTAGTTCTTATAACTTCACTGAACAGCATAGACAATGGAAAGTGGTCAAGAAATTGGTGTATTCTAATTGAATAAGTTTGATTTTTGAAGTGTGAAATGTGTGTGGGACTGGAACTTAATTTGAACTAGGTAAGTTTTACCTTTTTTTCAGCATTAATAAAGTTTTAATCTGTTTATTTTTGTAAAAGCCTGCATTTTTATCTTTTTACTGTGTTTTATCCCAGATTTTACCATCTTTAGTGCAGCTTAGCCTTTTCCAATCTTGCTTCCTATTACATTCTAAATATGCTCTAAACAAAACATGTCAAGGGAATTCTGCCACAAAACTGAAATAATCAGTGCTGGGCCAGGCTATTTTAGAATGATTCAATATTGTAAAATCATAGTGAAGTTAAGTGTCTCATCTTTCTGGAATAGGACTTCAACCATGCTGTTTAATTACTGATTTGGTGGGATGCATTGTGCCCAACACACCCCATTAAGTCACTGTCTGTTTCTGAGGTTGGTAAGAGTGGAAAGGACATTTCTTCAGCAAAATACTTTTCATATACATTTCCTTAATAGTGTTTAAAACTAATTTTTTTTAATATATAATTTTTGTTCAAAACGCAGTTTGAGGGTGTTTTCTGACTGCTTTATTAAGTGTTTAAAATTTCAGAAAGAAATTGTGTGTTGCAAGTTCAAGGACAAAGTAGTATACTGAACAATTTCAGAAGAGATAGCAATTAATAGTAATTGATGACTCTTGAGCAGAGGTTATGGTAGTGGAATAGATACGACGCCAAGTGTTGGACTGTGACATGGTTAAGGTACGTGCTTCAGAGTACGGCTGGCATTGGTGCAGTAAGGGAGAAATTTGGTCCCTAACCAAAGGTCTTATACTGGCAGAACTGTGTCTGTAGCAGTTGAGACACAGCTCTGCCTTTGCTATTTATGTTGTTTGCTTAGGGTAGTTACAAGCTAAGTACAAGCTAAGCTGGGAGTACTTTGTTCACAGACTCATTATTACTGTTGATGTAATCATATTTTGAATCAAGACTGTTTGCCATGTGCATTAGCATGCTGTTGTCATAGATGTTGTAAAGGTGCCTTTGAGACCTTAGTCATTGATGTTTTTGAAGGATTGTAGGGGAAGTAAGCATCCAAAAGCCTGTGGTTATGTTATATATAGCTTTCTAATGCCTTCTTCCTCTTCCTTTCCAAAAGACTTTTACCTATAGATTCACACTTAGGAGTACGTTTTGTAGAAACTGAAAAATTGGTGCTTATTGACAAAAGAAGCTGATAAGTTGACTACAGAGGATCCCACACTGAGTACTAATCAGTAGTAATTCCTTTTTTACCAGAGGTTTGCTAGCAGTACTTCTGGAGGCTGACTCCAGGCTTGATCTGTGTGTGTTAGAGAGAAAAACTGGACTTGAGAAGAAGAAATAAGTCAAGACTTATGTATCTTACATTTCTTAGTTCTTATTGTAGTTACATCATTTAGAATCACAAATATAAGGCCCTGCTAATGTATTTTTTAAACCTATTCAGTAAAATGTATACTCAAGCAATGTTGTTATACTTCTTTGGTTACAAGAGTTGTGGGTGTTAATGTTTTTGTTCTGTGTTTTTCCATGGTTTTCAAGAGTAACTCCTACAGAATGATAGCCTAATAAAGCTATATGTATTAGCAGACTAGTATTTATTTTAGAGTTTTGATATATCTTAAAGGTTCAATCGCATATTATTGGTATGCTGCGAATAACAGTTCAGTAGTCACATACTAGAGAAAAGAATGAGAATGAGATCTTTATAGTTTGACCTAGTGTTTCATCCTGATAGTGATATTCTGACATGTATGAGGATAGTAACAAAATGGTTGGTACAGACCAGACAGGAGGAGATGGATACTTTTAGGAAAGAGACATAATGAAAATGTTTGGGTTTTTTTTTAAATAATTTAAAAAATTAAAATTTGAGGATTACTGGACAAATTTGGTATCTTAAAGAAATTCTGGACAAAAAGATATAAAATGTAGGTATCACTGGACTTCATAAAAGCCAGACTGGCAACAGTTTAATCTGGGTAGAAATACTGTGGAGATGGGTTTAGAGATATCCCTTTATATGGAAGTGTGAAGTTGATAATTCGATGTAGGAGGAACATTTAGTACTGCCTCAAAAGCGGAACGTTTACTGCATGTGTTGATGCTGACTCAAAGGAAGAAAACACTTAGACTCTCTAGTTCTTGACAGGACACCAGAGTTCTAAGGCTTTTCAACTTGCATATGAATGTTACAAATAAAACTCCAGCAGGAAAAAATATTTTAGTAAAAGTTATCTCTCATTTTTTAAAGGGCTGTCTAATTATAAAGATTTAACTTGAGTCTCCTGAATTCACAAATAGAGAACAGGAATTAAAGCTGATGATATTTCGTGCTAAAAAGGAAAATATTTTTTTAATTTGCCATTCTTCAACTTCTGATATGCTGTATCAGCAGTCTTGCAAAACTGTGCTTGGCCACTGTGATTACTGGGATCTTTAATTGCCCACAATTAAAGTCCTTGTTGGTAGGATATGCTGATAATGGTTAGCAGACCAGACAGAAAAACATTCTTCATTTTGCAAGGCTGATGGATACAAGTGTGTTAATATGAATTAATGGGTACTGTAGGAAGTAATAGCATGCCAATAATTAACTTGTATGTCTTCTTCCATTTAAGGTATCTAGTGGATAGTCGCTGGTTCAAACAGTGGAAAAAATATGTTGGTTTTGACAGCTGGGACAAATACCAGATGGGAGATCAGAATGTGTACCCTGGTCCTATTGATAATTCTGGACTTCTCAAAGGTAACTGCTTCTGATTGTGTAATAAGCCAATACTAACACTTAGTGCAAATTTTTCACAGATTGTTCATCTTTTGTAGCTGATAGTACAGATGAGTCTCAGCATTTATGAAGGTGAAACTTTTTGTTTGTTTGTTTTCAGACCCTGACAAGGGAACTGGAATAGATTTCCCTAACAAATTACAACTTTATAAATAAAATTGTTGGGATTTCTTTGCAGCGGTAACAGAATATTTAATGATGTACAAATTACTGGTTTATAATAATATTTTAGGATATCTCGGGAGCTGAAATTTAGTCAAGTTGACAAATAACTAGCCTGAGATCACTAAGATTTTTTTAGCTTAACTGAATCGGTTGATTTAAAGTAACATTTTTTTTTAAGTTGAACTCTAAAATTTCTTTTTGTAAATGAGCTCCAAGCACTTACTTTGATTCTGGAACACTTGAAGAGGTGTTATGCAGTTCAGTAATAATTTAAAGTAGTCTGAAATGACAGAGGATAATTTCCTAATTTTTTATGGTCTTCTAAGTATGGTTAAACTCTGTCACTGTTATAATTACTCAGGTCTGACTGGCTTTTGCTGAACTGTCGTCAGCTTCATGGACACAGGTCTCAGAATACTTTCCCAGATATTTTAATCTTTAGGTGAAATTCTGTATTTAATGTCCAGTATTGAAATACCATTAGAGCCGTTAATATTTAATCTGCAAAATCTAATGGATACAAAATCTAGCAGGTAATTGGTTCCCTTCTTTGCAATTACAGGTAGTGTAATAGTACTGCATAATTTGTTTTCACATAGCAATACAAATTTTTACAACTTCATGCGGTTTATGATGAACTCTGACTTTCTTCATTCAAAACTTCTCAACTGTAATGAGTATCTCACTATTTTACAAGTCAAAGATGATTGCCTCTTTCACAGAACTTGTCATACCATGTTGCACTACTTGTCAGTGTGAGTGTGCATGTCTGACAGTGACTAGTATCAGTGCCTTTGAAGAAGGTGCTGTATTGTCATGTACATATATATGTTCTCTTCCATCCGTAAACTTGAAGGTCTTTTTGCTCCAGGTGAGTGATGTGTTTTGTTTTCTGAAATCTGAGGATCTAGATTTTTGTACATTCCTGTAGTAAATCCTGCAGTGAGGTGGGCATGTTCAGGTGATACTTTTCAGTTGAAATCAGATGTAGCAGATTGGTTTATCGTCAGCGAGGCAGCATCAGCTTATTCTCTCTTCTGTGTCTACCCACTTTTAAAAAAAGGTGATTTCTGGATGTGCAAAGTATTGTGTTAGTTGGTCTCTATTATATAACTTTATCTACATACATGTTCGGATTATGTTTAAAGTTACTCTGGATATGAAGCCTGTGTTAGGGTTAGCTGTCCAGATGTAAAGTCATGTTAGCCATTTTGGTAAAAGCTCCTGAAACCTGTATTCTATCATTTTGACACTATCTCTACACCTTCCAAAATAAACACAGCATTGGGATTTATGAACTTCACTTTACACTCATTCATGGTTCTAAAACTATAGCTCTGCATCAGCAGTGATACCATGCACCTAATTACTGGTGTCTACTGTTTGGTGTGAAGGCAGTTTTAAAATTAAGGGCATCAGTGCTCAGCAAATAGTAGCTGTCTCCTTCACCTACTGCAAAGCAGCAGTACTCTACTAGGTTTCCTAAGTAGCATAAGTTGAACCTGCAAATGCCTGGGTTTTAACCCTGTTTTTGGTATGTCGTATGCACTAGGTGTGCTCATACTGCTTTCCTCAAGTTTTAAGTCTGGAAATTTGCATCTGATTTAAAGAATAAAATTATCTAAAATGGGAATGCTTTCTCAAATATTCTGCAGTGTAATGCAGAGATGAGGAAATGGATTATTAAATTCAAGAAAGACTGACTCCAGGAAACTGAAGCAGTATATTGTGCTGATATTACTTAAATGCTGCTCCCTTATTTCCACCACGTTTGGATGAAGTGAGAGCAGTGAAAAGTAACAGGTAGGGATTTTAGTTAATCTCAACATTTACAAAAAATGTTGTTGAATGTAATGCAATGCACACGTACCATCTTCAAAAGAAGAGAGATACAGTCAACTTTTAGATTAGCAAAGCAAGCACAAGGAAGTTGTTATTTAGAATAGCTGATTGTTCATCATAGAAGACAGTGTTGCATATGAGGGACTGAGTCGTCAGAGTCGGGGGACTTCTCTGATGGAATAAAGTTCTGAAAAAATGATACTAGAAGAAATGCTAGGGTTTTTAGAAAGACAGCATGGAATCAAAATTATATCTTCTCACTATAAGCTCCCACAGCAATATCAGATCAGTGCAGAAATACAGTATGAAAGTTTTAAAGAGATAGATGGACCTGAAGATGTGCGTATGGATTTGTTCCCACAATTTGCTCCCAGTTATTAGGTCACATTAGTTATATTTATCTCCATAAAGAACTGAATTCTTATTTACCCCTATGTTCACTGAGATCTTAATGTGAAATTACATTTTACTTTTTGCTTGAGAAATGTACATACTATGGCTCCCAAAGTGGAATCCAAACCCTGATGTTTTCTTCCACTTTCCTTTGTTGCCATCTGTGTTCCTCTTGTGTTTTTTCTTGCTAAAATTGCAACAAATACTTTGGCTATTTCTGAACTTGATCATCCCCTCTTTCTAAAATAACTTCATAATTCTAATACTTACCTGGCTGCATTTTGGGGGTTTTGTTGTTGTTAGGGTTTTTTGTTCCTACTAAGTCATTTACAATTTTTATCAGAGAAAATGCATGCAAACCATATTGTACCTTCATGACTGCATGAAGTCATTTCTAAACTGAACAGATTGCATATTATGGAAACAGTATCTTTTTGCCCTCTCTGAGCAGCTAGTGTTAGTAACAGATATTGCACAGTTAAAATACATGAACTGAGAACAATATGCATCTCCTACGATTTGCTCACACATCAGGATACTGAACTGGAGAAGGAAAAAGGGAGTCAGCAGCAGTGATAAGAAAATAGGAGCAGAAGAAAGCTGTGCATTCTTCTTTGCCCATATTTTCACCATTTAGGTGGTTAAAGCAAAAAACATTGCGGTTTTTTTCCCCGTATTTTCTCTTAAAATCACAAATCCTTTAAACCAACTGAAGGTATAGCAAGTGCAGGTAGAGTAGGGAGATTTCTAGAGTCGTGGTAAGCTGAATCTTGTTTACTCTTTCCTCCAGGAAGTGAACACATCTCTTAAATGTCCTTAAGTGTTGCCTTCTGACAGAAAAGGTCATGTTTAAACATGTTTGGTTAATTTCTTATACAGAAAAAAAAAAGAATAGTTGCTATTATTAAGGACATTCACTTTTTAATTTTACCTTTTATAATGCTTAGGATAATTTTTTTTAATTGAAGTCATATGCTGTGTTTGCTCAATCTATACAAAAGAGAAACAAGAGACGTACAGAAATGTGAGCAAATGAGAGGGCTGTAGTGCTTTTCATTTGTGCATAGCGCACATGTATTTTTGTCCTTGCAGAAAAAAGGTGGTAACAGTATTCATTTTGCTTAGAAGTATTGCTTAAAAAAAAATAAAAATCGAGGAAGGTCAGCACTTGAAGCAATTTGAGATCATTTAAGGTGACTTTTATGCTCAGTTCTAATTGTGCAGTGTAATTCTGCAGTTCATTCACATAGGACAATGAAAATAAATAGACTGTATATTTATTACAGGCTATTTATTCTTTATACATAGTCCATTTATTTTCATACTTCATTAAATGTCATCCTGATTCGTTCTTTGGAGCTGAATGTGTGGGTCTCCCTGTTTGATCTCACTCTGTGCAGAGGGGTGTTTGCTGGCCTGTAGTTGGGTACTTCCAAATGGAAAGACAGCTGCCCTAATTGTTGATTAATACCTCTTCCACATAGAGGATGGCTGCTATCTTACTACTGTAATAAGTATTGAACCAACACTAAAAGCATGCTACTTACGTAAAGAGGTTGCCGAGTTGTACTTCTTTCAAGTGCTGCATCTCACTGTCCCTGTGAAGAATTTTGTAGGGACTGTGTTTTCAGAGCACTTAGTATCCTTTAAGTAGGAGGGCTGTACCATGTTATTTTTCCACTCTGACATGGAGTAAATGGCTTCAAACTTCGTCTTCGATCTATTGTAACTACCCATTCCTGCTTTTTCAGTGAAGGATTCAACTGTAGCGTGAAATGGAAGTATCCATGGTGATGTGGGAATATGTGCGAAGTGGGTGGAGAAATGGATTGGTTTCTTTGAAGGCTATGATGGTGTGTGATAACAAGTTAGGCGTTTGTGATTGCATGAGGATATGGAGTTGTCACTTGGGTTCCTGAGTATAGGAATACTACCTGTAATAGGTGTGCTATGCGTGAGCTGAATAGCTTGCCTAAATAGTTTCAGAAGAGTTTTGCTTTGAACACCATAATATTGATAACATAACTGTGACTCAGAAATTATTTTTTTTTTTTGGTATTTATATGAAAAATGTTACATTAAAAACTCAAGTAACAGAATTACAGTATTCAAGTAAAAATATCTTTCTCTTACAGATGGCGATTCTCAGTCCCTCAAGGAACATCTCATTGATGAGCTGGACTACATCCTTTTGCCAACTGAAGGCTGGAATAGGCTAGTTAGCTGGTACACACTGATGGAAGGTCAAGAGCCAATAGCACGCAAGGTACTCTTAAGTTACCCACTGGAATGAATATGATTCAGATATAGTTCTGTAAAAATACAGGAGTTGCCCAGGAATTTATTAGAAGATTGTAAGTCCTGGGCTATGATAATTGTATAGACAATTCCTGCTTTAGTTGCTTATAGATATCTAATTTTTATTCAGGTTTTAGAGGCTTAAGTTTTTACTATTGAGAAACAAGGATGCAAAGGATATAATACTTTTTTTTTTTTTCTGGAAGTAAGCCCTCTAATATTTCAAGAAGAACTTGCTTTAGAAGCTTCTAAGTCTATTAATGCAAATGATTTTGTGATAAAGTATAAAACCCTAAAACTGTATTGACTATATTAGTGAAAAGCATAGCTCTAATAATGTTAATACTGGCAGAGTAATTGGTAGTTCATTTTCTGATAAGCACAGTCTTCTATATTCAGCTTGCTAAGGGATTTTTTTCTTTAAGCAGAAAGCTTACCTCAACACAAGTAGTAGTCCATGTTATGGTAGATACTGTGCCCCTCCATCAGTATGAGATACCTAAAAAAATTTACATCTTTCATGTTAATTTTTTTTTCTCCAGCACATACCTTCCTTATTATTAAGGTGATATGACATTTTACCAGTTTATGGATCAGATAATCTTTTTTGTTTGTATTATTTCTTAAGATTTTCAGGTTAGTGATTACAGTTGCATCCTCACTGGACTGAATTACTTAAGTTTTAAAATACATTTTGATATGTTTGCCATTTCTAAATTGACCATTAGGGCATATTTTTCCAGGTATGAGGATCTTTGTTTTAAATCCTGAAAAACTGGTGAAAGAATATTATGACTAGAATTTAGTTTGATATGACTTCTGGTGTGATATAACTCGTTTGCCTCCTATGACATGAGTATGGTCTAACTACCTGTGTGCTGGCTGCTTACTTGAAGTGCATTCCTTTCAAACAAGTGCCAGATTCAGCTATAGAAGAAATTTTGTGTTGTCAAGATTAATTTGGTCAGCAATAGTAGTAGTTTGTTGGGATTTTCTTAACATTCTTTTTAACACAATAAAAGAGATCTTTTTTTAAAGAGACATCCCTGGAGATGAGAGAAAGAGAGAGAAAGGAAATTAGAGTAACTTGCCTTCTACTTGGAAGGAACTAACTGGAAAAACATGTGGAGTATAACATGTGGCCAGGTAAACTGGCATAGCTTCAGTATTTTCTGCCAATATGAACAGTAATTACCCTCCAAGATGCATATTCCAGTTTAGAATTTTTCTTTCTGATGCTTTGGTCATTTGTTCATGATTCTTTCTCCTGCCTACCTTAATGTTTTTTCATAGAGGTGGGATGATACTTTGCTTTCATTCCCTTTGTTGCATCAACTTTTTTTGAAATGTGGATCCAAATTTTAAATTGATACAATGTTGTACTTGATCCATGTCAAATAACATGAATTCATGTAATAGGATGTGGTAATACTACCACTACAGTGTCAGTTTTATTCTCAGAAATGTCTTAGCCATACTGCACACACAGTGTTTTGTTTACTGCAACTGTTTTGTTGTTACTCTCATAGCTGAAAACCTTACTAAGCTGCTCAAATTAAGATGCATTTTTATTTAAATGTCATGGTTGTCAGTCATTAAAGCTAAGGCAAACTACTGAACAGCAAGGATATCATTCACTTTTTTTTCATATGGCACATGCATACAAGTTATATTTGTACAGCAGATAGCAGATCTCTCCTAGCAATTAGCTGGTGGCTGGTTTTTTTTTTTTTTGCCATATTTGTCAGAAGTATCACATATCAGGCTTGTGGTTATTTTTGGAACAGTCTACATGACTAAGTACTGCAGTTACGCTTTGGAAGATCAAAGGGAAAAACATTTAAGAGGTGACCCTGAAAATTTCTTTATACATTTTACTTTTATTAAAAAAAAAAACCTGTATGCTTAACTATTTTGTAATAGGTGTTACAAAAATGAATATATAATAAGCAACTGTAATGAGTAGGTAAAATTTCAAATGAATATATTCATTATCAGAATGTAAGTGGAACGTTTGTAGGTCTTGTTTAAATACAGGATTTGTTTAAAAATGTGATATCCAGATTCTAGTAGTGTGTATTCCATTTTTGATAAGTATTCTTTAACTGTGAAGACTATGTTTTGAGGAAGTAGCATACAGCAAATGTCTTTTGAAATAAAGCAACTTTTGGTGTGTTTTATCTGTTGATCAAGTATCTTATCTTTTGGTTAAGTATGCATATTTGTGATTTCCACTGTACTTGACACTTTGAAAGTCCTGATATTCTTATACACAAGTAAGAAATTATCATCATGGAAAAAAAAATTACTTTTTAGTTCACTATATTTCTAAAAAGTTGTAGGAGAATTTTATTTTTCATTTTTGACATTTATTAAGTGTCTTACATTCCCTGAACTTCAGTTTCTTGAAGAGTTCTCAAAAATATTTTGAAGTGTGTATATGAAAACATATTTGGACTGATACCTGATCCCAATCTGTTTTTCAGGTCGTTGAACAGGGTATGTTTGTAAAGCACTGCAAAGTAGAAGTATATCTAACAGAATTAAAGCTTTGTGAAAATGGAAATATGAACAATGTTGTCACACGAAGATTTAGTAAAGCTGATACAATAGGTATGCACAACTGTATTTAACAATATATGATTGTTACTTGTGTTTAAATAGTACTTGGTAGCAAGTTCTGAATAAGTCTCTAGGTAAAATGAAGATGGGTATTTTAACCATTAAAAATGATGGGACTTGTCTTGTTTGGGTCAAAATTAAAAGTTAAACTATTTGGAATATTTAGGATTTTTAATATGATTTTTTTTAAATGTATGTTTTATTATCTAGGCATCTGTGTTACCTTTAGAGGAACTTTTCAGGAAATGAACAGTGTGATGTTTTTCATTATCTTTATTGGATTCCATAGTACTTTTTCTTGGCTCTTGGTGTGTAAGGATTATATTTTTCCATGTATTTCCATTTGTGTCTTTCATTAGCCAACACTTCTTTGTCGTATGTATATAAAAAGAATGGTATATTACAAAACACAAGAATGGATTGAATTTATAAATTAATGGCTAAAGGTGACCTACAAAGGTAGTATTCTTTGGGTTGCAAAGTGGCAGGCCAGGCACGATCTTTTACAGCAATTGAGTCTAAATCTTTAACTTATCTGTATTTGTAGTTATTTTGCCTGCTCTTTGAGCATTGTGTCATTGCTTGAAACCATATTTTGATAACATATATTTGTCTCTGAAAATAACAATCAGACCACATGCAAAGATATTGCTGGTCATATAAATGCAATTTTTGGTGTATTTGTGCATGTGTATCTGAGATAAAAGTCTTTCAATCAGCTGTATTTGTGCAGTTAGAATTGTACTTTATGCCCTTGGCACTTTATGCCCAGCCATTAATCTTTGTTTACATTCTTTGTCAACAGTGTAGTTTTTTTCAGGGTTTGCTTCTCTTTGTGTTATGGGTAGTGACTTATACTTGCTACCCTTTAATTCTTTGCAGGTTGCTTGCTTTAAAAACAGGATGGTTTTACTTGGTTAAATTTTAATTTTAAACAAGTAATCATCTGCTTGTGTTAGAATAAAAACTTAAAAATTATGACATTTGTCCTTGGAACAAGGCTTCAGTGTTGTATGTTAATTGTTAATTTTTGAGAGCTGGTTTAACTTGGGAACATGTACTTCATTATTTTCTAAGCAAAACCAGAAACTTAGAAAAAACAATTTAACATTATCCTTCCCTGAGGACCAGATAGAAGCTATTCTACAGCTATATTGAATTTAATTGTATCATTGGATTTATAGGTAATGGATGAATTTCTGATATTTTCCTTTTCTAACCAGAAGCTCTAACCATTTTGGAATGACCGTTATTTGGAGGTGTATTAATTTTTTCTTAGCAGAGAGAATTACAATTATGAGAAAATTGTCATAAAGGGCAATGAGAAACAGTCAGGCTCACTGGCAGCTCCTTTCCAGACACTGGCCTGACTTGAGATGTGGGTGACATGCTCTTGGAGCCTTACAAATATGCCCTTTCTGAAGCTGAATCATCTTATGCAGAACACCAAGGAGGGCCATCCTAGCCATGACATCCAGAAGTGTTTGTATCTTAGAAAAAGAGCTAGAAAAATTAAAAACCACTTTTAAGAGTGAAAGAATAACTGATCCCTGAGATTTTTCTCTTACCATCCATTAATAAGATGGTAATTTTTTTTTGCCCTGTCCTTACCTTAAGTATATTTAAAGTAGTTGTGGAATTCATCAAATATATAGCAGAGATGCTCATTGTATCAATAAATCATATGCAAGAGGAATCTCACTGAATCTTGATTAATTTTCACCCTTCCTTGCATATGCCAGTAAGGGATGCATATTCATTATGGGTGCAGAAGACTTGTAGTACAAAAGAGGCAGTGTCAGCCCCACTGAAGTGAGTGGACATAAGGTACTATGGTCTTTCAAGAAGTTTTAATTTTTCTACTCACTATCATTGATTATATTATTTACTGCCCTCAAAAGATCAAGACAGGACCTTCCTTAATTCACATAAACAGAGAAAGTTTTGGAGCACCTTAAATACTCTTAGCACAATATAATATTCACCTACCAGTCTTCAAATGTGTGTTATTCCTGGAATGCCTTTGCTTTTTTGTTCAAATAGAAACTAAGCTAAGCTGTATGTCACTAAATTAATACAAGATAGGAAAAAATAATTATAAAGGGCAGGCCTAATAATGGAGACATCTAATGTGTTCTTTGGACCTTCTTGGGAATCTCTTACAGTTGAGGACTTTTGCCTTGGAGGCAGCGTGTATTAACTTTGGGACTGATTGTTGACTTACTCTTGGGGGGTTGTTTTTCAAGAAAATGAGCTAGACGATAGATGTAGTTCAGACAGCATTTCAGTCTAGTTATTGTTGCTGACCCTAGAGAACATCCAGGCTTGTGTGAAAATGAGTTAATGATCCATTCCAAGAGTCTTAACCATATGAAAGTAGGATAAAACTAAGCTATTGGCTAATGCATAGGCCTTTTCTACCTTTATTCAAAAGTTTTACAAACCACAAAATTATAGAAAGACTGTCTGTAACCTCTGGTATGGACAAATAGGAGTCAGGTTGTGTCTGCAATGCCATAAAACAATTCCAAAACTGAGCTGATAAACCTTGTAGAGGATTACAGCAGTGGCTCTGCATGTAATGATCTTCTGGACTTTTGCCAGTAAGTTATCTTGGCAAATGGCTTTGATTCATCTTCCCCTTTAATTTGCTACAAAATACAAGAATGTAAAACTTGCCACCTTTGAGGACAATTTATTCTGGGATCTGTGACCAGCCTTTCACTTCTTCAGGAAGCTGGGATTACTGTTTCATAGTACAGATCAAGTTTACTACAGTTTCCTTTAGCCAGTATTTGTGATAGCACTAGCCTTTAGGAGCCAGGATCCTTGTATTAGGATCCACTGAACTTCTCCAGCATTTCATCAAGACTCTTCCACGTAGTCTTGCAAAGTAGTACTTAAATCATGCAGCTGTTTTTTTTAGAGGAGCTATCTGATTTTTAACAATATAGGATATATCCTATGTGGGATCCGTAACCCTTAACTCTCAAACTGAACTATCTCAAATTGTGGCTATGTAGCTGATTGAGTGAGAGGCATCTTTAAAGGCAGATCTTTCTGTCTCTGTTAGACATCGTCCTAGCACTAATTGTCTTGTACATGGGATGTGTGTAGCACTACTAGAGGAGAACCCTGTACACAATATGCCTCAGACCATACCTATTTGAATGTAATGTTTTCATTTCTACTGGAACAGGACTTTTCACTTTAGATCATAAGCCAGCACTTCTGTGATACTTGCTGGAGGGCCGGGGGAAGAATTATAAAGTGTGCATTCATTATGTTCATGGAAGTATGTAAAAGAACCTTAGTTTCACAGTCTCAAAATTAGCATAATCTTAGAATCATAGAATGGTTTAGGTTGGAAAGGACCTTGAAGATCATCAAGTTCCAACCCCCCTGCTATAGGCAGGGACACCTCCCACTAGACCAGGTTGCCCAAGGCCACATCCAGCCTGGCCTTGAACACCTCCAGGGATGGGGCCCCAACAACAACATAGTCAAGTGGAACATGCTCTTCCCAGAGTCTTGGACATCACGTGTAGTCATCTGATAGGATTGATGCCTCCTGTCTCATAACATAAACATTAACTTAGTACTTGCAAAGAATATGAGCTGCAATGCTCAAATAATTACTTGTCATGGTATTAACAAGATAATGAAAAAATATCTTTTGTAAATCCTTCTTTTAGTGAAAGTCATTGATAAATCTGGAAGATTGTTGCTGACTAGATTAATTCTTATATGCAAACATAGTTATTTGAAATCATTGGTTGAGAATTGATTCAGACAGTACATGATTTTTTTTTATTTTTATCTTTTTTTTTTAAAGTCAGTAAATCAAGTAGCAGCCTGTTGCCTTGTTTATAGCACCTACCTTGCCTACATATCATCCCTATTACAGAAACAGATGATCCAGTCTAACACTTGCTTTCATACTAAAATACATGTTAACTAGTATAAAAAGAAATTGTATTCAGCCTACAATATCTACAAATATTATATTGGCCAGTTGTCATGCATTTCACAAGCCAATGGCTGGATTTTTATAAGTTACTTTTAAGTCTCAGGTCTCATTTTGACTTTTCATATTTAACAGTGGAAGAGAAAATTACAATCTAAAGTAAAAGGGAGCAAGGGGACTGCTAGAGGAGCAGACACACTGGTGTTTTATCTTGGGACTTGAGGGAAGTGTCTCTCAAAGAGCTTACAGTACCCATTTTTATAGTTGTGTTTTCAGTGGTCATCAGGAATAAACTGTACATTTCTTGATTCCTGTTTTGTTTTCTGTGTTAGCTGTTATGAGACTTGGCTGCTGTGGGGCTTTATGAGTGTACCAATTAAAAAAAAAATCCAAGTGAGGTTGCTGTGGTATAGCACTGTACAAATTAAATAACTTTAATAAATTCTACTTTTTCATAAGGAGAATGGAGTTAATTATGAACTTTTTAAATTTCAGTTGTAGACAATAGTTTTACTACCTTAAAATTATGTAACGCTTATTATATTTCTGTCAGGTAGAGTAGGAGCTGGTAGACCTTTTTATGTAAAGTTTTTCAGGGATGTAAAAACTTTCATCATCCTTTTAAAATAAATTTATGCGCTTCAGTTTTACAGAATAATCTTTAATTTCTGTGAGTGTTTAAATTAAAGTCTATGCGTATATACTATGTTCAGTGCTAGCTGAACTGGGATATGGGTAGTAGAAGAGTGGAAACCAAAGGATTTGATTTAGGGAGAGGAACAGAATGACTTGCACTCCCTGCACCTGATTTTGCTGCCAGTCTCACTTCTGATCATTCCCTACCAACCCACACTCCTGTGTTACCACACTCTGAGAAATTAGTAGATGGATACCTAGGTACCTCCTGTCATCTGTTATTTATCAACTTGTCTTTACTTGGTCTGCTTTGCTAAGAGATTCAGGAGGGAATAGAATAGTCCTCAGACTGTTTCCATTTTAAAGGCAAGTGAACTAGCAACTTCCTGCTTGTCCTACGACATGATGTAGTCGCGTGGCTATTTCTACAGTCCCATTCATATTTTGAATATAAGAAAAGAGTGGGTGATTCTGATGCTTTATTCAGCCTTATACTGTTTGTGTAGTGAAACGCTAAACTTGTGTTCTCTTCCTTTCAAAACAGACACAATTGAAAAAGAGATAAGAAAAATCTTCAATATTCCAGGTGAAAAAGAGACCAGATTGTGGAACAAATACATGAGTAATACTTTTGAACCTTTGAATAAACCAGACAGTACCATACAGGATGCTGGTTTATACCAGGGACAGGTACAGTGTAATGTTATTTCTTTTTTTTATATGTGTATTTATTTGTTCATGAAAATGTAGCAGTACCCAATGAATTTTCCTTCTTTTTAAATGCAAATTGCCTCCTAATAGATTGTGTTAGGGATAGAGGATTTTATAAATAAATTGATCAAAATGAAAGTAGTCTTTGAGTGTATTTTTGATGAATTTAACTCTCCTGGTGATGTAAAAGTAAGATTGCTGACTTGAATTTGGTATAACCTAGGATCTGGGTTATGTTCCTATAATGAAATCCAAAATTTGAAGAACTTTTTAGGTACTCTAAAAGAATAATGTCTTCTACTCAAAATCCACTGTCTGGATTTCAGAAAGAAATTAAGAAAAAATTAAAAGATTTCAAATAAGAACTATAGAGACAAAAGAGCTTGAAAACCTGCTTTAGTGTGAGACTGTATCATCACTTTAAAATGCCTTTATGGCAGGATTTCTTACAAGATTTTTTTTTAATCTTTCCAGATGAATATAAAGAACAAATATTGGATGTTAAAGTTACACAAATATAAATGCAAACTGATTGAACAATTTCATTGTTAGAATAACTCTTTAGATTATTATATTGATTCCTTAGTCTTCAAATAGAGTTCAGTGTTTTTTCAACAGCTGTAGTTCATGCTGTTGTGCTACAAATATGTATGGATGAAATTTGATGGCAGTAATTATAGGCAAGATTATATTAAAGTATTTCCTTTTCCCTTGAAATACTTGATTCTAAGCTACTTACCAGCAGTATTTATGCTGTGCTTCAGTTTTATGGCATGGAAGGTAAGTAATCAGTGCACCAAAATAACAGCTTGAACTATTGTGCCCTTTAGCTTCATGCTGCACGCACTTAAACCCTCACACAGGTAGTTTTAACAATGCAGAGGTCCTGCTAGAAGAGCCCACATCACCCATAAAAGATTTGCGTCAAAGATGTAACTTGCAAATTGCCTCTGTCCCAGTGAAACATTAACTATGAAGTGAGCATGGTCTAATGCAGCCTTAAAAAGATCTCTGGGTGACATCTGTACTTTCAGCAAAATAAATATTGTTCAAAACCGAGTTTAACCATGGTTTCTGAAAATGCTAAATGTGGTGGTAGACCATGTGTGTTTGGTCAGTTGCACTTGCTGACACACAAGGGTGGTTATTTTTCTTGCTTAGCTTCCTAATCTAATAATAGTTATTCTGACTGTTACAGCCTGTCTAACCTAACAGTTATTTTTTACTGCGTAATTCTAAACTATGTATGTGATGGAGTAAATTAATGTCTTTAATTTACCAGTTGGTTTCTGAAGTGGGCCTCTAGGGGTTCCATTGAACTTTTAAGTCTAAATCTTCGTTTTATTTTGTAGTCTCTGAGAGCCAGTGGAAGGAAACATGGCAGAATCTGTCTTACAGCATTAATGACCAAAGATAGCAGACTAGTCTTTTCCAGATAGAAGGCAGGTCATGATAGAAGGCTGATTTTCAATGTCATGTCTTGGCGTATTCAGACTGAAAATGTGATTATATCTTCAAGTGGCAGCATGACTTATGTATAAGGTTTTGAGCATAAGTACATGTGTGAATGTATGCCACTGTGTAGACACGTGTAGGTATAGTATGGCAGTTAATGAGCATTCTGAAACATCAGTGTACAATTATGCAGAATTAGTTGCATTGGGAATTAAGAGTTAGATCCAGTCTAAATATTGGAGTCTAGTTGCCGTTTCAGATGATCTAGGCTATGCCAGCTGTCAGTCCAGAAAGGCATGAGCTTTTTGTAGGTCCTGTGTCATATCTGCCAGCGTAGGGCAGATACCTCAAATATCCAAAGGCGTTTCAAATAGCAGTTGATGCCTGTGTTTAGGACTGAGTGTTCTGTACTCCCTTTTGTACCAATAACAACTTGAATGAATTTAAATTCATTAGCCAACTGTCCCATTGGACAAATAATATTAGATGAATGCTTTTGCAAAAAATAGAGGAGTAACCAGACAGGTATGATTTTAAGGATATCAAGGCAGAAAATTGTTCAGTTTGTTTGGGTTTTTTTCTACCAATCTGTGTTGTATTTTCTGAGAGACAAAATTCCTTCAGGAGTATCCTTGCCTTAACAGGGCTCTTGTATAGACATGTTAAGACATTGCAGGTCATCTTCTGACCTCTTTGAGAGGTAAGGTCTTGCCATTTTATCCATGGATTGTTGAGGCATAGAAATATTGAGTGGCTTATCAAAAGTTGCACGAATTAATGTATGGGGAGGAAAAAAAGACATCAGTCTTTTCTGTCTCAATCTCATGTCAGTAAATCCATTAAAAAGATTGGAACAGAAAGGAACCTACTGATATTTCTATTTCAGTTTTCTTATTACACTTTTTGTGGTAGGTACTGGTGATAGAACAGAAGAATGAGGATGGAACATGGCCAAGAGGTCCTTCAACTCCTAAGTAAGTTGTGTTTAAGTCATGTTATTCACTATAGCTTAACTATTTTTACATGTTGTTTTGCTTTAAAAAAAACCCTGTTTTTAAAATGACGCTTTATTTTGAAAATCAGGCTCCAGATGTTTTAGCTGAAAATATACCAAATACTGTACTTGTTATAAGTGCTGCACATTGTAGAATGTGACATAATGATGGCGAATTCCTGCATATGTGTTACTTAATTTTGTTGATTTCAGCCAGTGATATAAATTATCCTGCTTTAAAATAGAAAAAAAAATCCATAGTAGAAAACTGTAAAACTTAGCTAATTTTATTTAGATGTCTGTTTCAAAACATAGCATATTTGTTAGGTGAACATAGATATATGTATTTTATCATTATTTTTTTATATGTAAATGTTTTCATGGGTAACTTGTCCTTTTATCTCCAGAGCACAATATTTACACATAAACATTATTTAAATTGCAGTCTACATTACCAGCATGTTCTTTGTTCTTTGCTAAGCTGTCATCAATTAACAGAGTACAATGTTCTTTTTCTGTTCTTCCTACTGCCATTATCAACAGCACCTTGATAATGGCAAGTGAGTAGAAAGACTTGAGTGTGGGTTTTCTTGTTTAGATGGGTAAACTTTTTTCATATTGTTTCCAGAATCTAAATCATGTCTGTTGGTTTTGAAGTACAGTTGGAACTAGTTACTATTAAACTAATACGATCTCAGCCTTACAAATCGTCAACTGTTTTTTCCCTTTTTTGGGTGGTTCTTGAGCATATCTTTCATAAAAAGTTCTTTTAAGTTCCTTTTATGCATTTTGATATTCTGTATTCCTGTATTTTAGGCTCGCTGTTGTTTTAAAACATTTTTATAGTATCATTGCTTATCATTTGAAGGACAGAAATTCTTTATCTTTGGTGTTTTATCTCAAGCACTTTTATTAGGACCACTAGCTTCTATTAAGTTGCTTAGTGAAGTCTGAGTTCAGTTTAAGCTTAGTATGAACAGCATAGTCTTGCTTAGCAAGATGTTGTGATACAAAGAATTGAGAATGTAGAGCAGCAGAAAGAATGGGATGCAAAATACTTGAAGTTTAATATCTGACCTCAAAAAGCATCTAGTAGAAATGTAAATTTTGAGTCAAACTTTAAATGTAGATTTTGAAGGTTAAAAGAATTTAGATAACAAAATGTCACAGATTCTTTTGAAAGTTTTGGTAGGAAGATATTCTTGGTGGTGGTACCTGCTTTTATTCTGCCAAATTTCCATTCCATTTTATGGAAAGCATTCAGGAACAGTATATGAAATAAAGAATATCTCCTGGAAAATGTTTGATCTAGGAACAAGTAAAATGATAATTGAGAATACTGGTGTCAGAGGAGGTTTTAAGTAAACCAGCAAATGAGGATGAATTACTGTGAAGCTAGGGTATGTTTTTGAGGTTTGGCAGCTATCAGAAAGATTGATTGAAATTTGGTATTCAAATGCATTGTAATAGTGGAAGATTTTGCGAAGTTTAATGGATTCAAACAGGAACTATCAACAAGCAGTGATGGCGACAGGTTTTTATATCTGTTTAAAACTTTATGAAAAATCTAATAAAAGTTTAAAGGGATAGAAATATTAAACACTTGCTTTTGAGTCTTCTGTGTGAGATGCATTAGGAGTATTAGTTTGTCATCACAAATAGTATACATCCAGATACCTTATTACAGTAATATCATTGGTCACACACTGGTCTCACACCAGTTCCTGCTGAGACTACCTCTTTGTAGCGCTTGTTTAGAAGAGTACAAATTGTAAACGTAAATTCTGAGGACGGAGAATAAAATGCTATATTTAGAAAGGTCAAAATACAGAACGTTGGAAAGAATGAAAGGTTTATAATCCTTGAAAAAGGCAGGGTCATTTCAGAAAATCAGCTAAGCTTTTCACAGAATCACAGAATAGTTGAGGTTGGAAGACATCTCTGGACGTTGTCTGGTCCAACCCATCTGCTCAAAGAAATGTCACCTAGAGCAAGTTGCATGGGATTTTGTCCAGTCATGGTTTGAGCATCTCCAAGGATGGAGGCTCCACAGCCTCCCTGGAAAACCTCTTCCACTGTTTGATAACTCTCACTGTAAAACAGTAGAATTGCCTGTGGTTTAGTTTGTGCCCATTACCTCTTCTCCTTTCAGTGGGCACCATTGAGAAGGGACTTGCTCCATCTTCTTCATTCCCTCCCATTGGGTAGTTCTGCACATTGATAAGATTGCTCTGGAGCCTTCTCTTCTCCAGGCTGAACAGTCCCAGCTCTCTCAGTGCCTTCACGTAGGTCAGGTGCTGCAAGCCCTTGATCACCTTTGTGTTGCCATTTCTCCAGTCTGTTGAGGTCCCTCTCAATGGCAACACAACCTATGTTGTGACAGTTGAAAATGAGAGATACTAAGATGTTCTGCACATTTTTCCCTGCCTCTTTCTTGTTAGCGGAAGCATAGCAGCAATAAGTTAGAGATCCTTTTTTATATAGGACTAGAGATCCTTCTGCGCAGCTTAGAATATCCGCTCTATGTCCAAGCTTGTCAGTGTTTGGATTTCTTTTCTGTACTGTTCTTCTAACTTCTGAATTTACTTAGTTGTGGAAGTAATTGCGACATGCACTATAAAAACCCCTCTAAAATTTAATGATATCTGCTATTGTCTCATGTTTTAATGCTGCTTAAAAGGGTGGGGGTGCCTGGAAGTATCTGAATGTGGTGGACATTCTTAAAATGTGCACAGGGTCAGTCAGTCTTAGCAATAGCTGGATTTTTGTCTCTCAGAGGTTCTGTTTATATCAGCTGTTTATATCAGCTACTGGGATGTTTGTTGCTCCGGAAGCTTGGCTTCTGTGAAACTTTTTCTAGGGAGCTCATAGTGACTTCTGGAATGTCTTTACTGTCATCTGCTCCCAAAATAGATATTACTCAGCATTAATGGGCAGTTCTGCAGGAAATTTTAGTATACTAACTTTTCTGTGAATAACTGTCTCCTCAATGTCATACATCTGACAAACTCATCCAAATATGGAGATCCCAGTTGCTTTGGTAGCTTAGTTGCTGCTGTTCCCAGTCCTTGAATAAAGACTTGTGATCTGTGTGCAGACAATTTTTTTCTCATATCTGTATCCTTCTGCAGATTATTCCACAGACAGAAAAACAACCAGCCGATCCTATTTGAATGGTTTATTACCATCAAAAGGATGTTTTTAAGATATAAAAAAAAAAAAATCTAAGGTTGTAGTTCAAGTAACTTAAGCATCTTTACAACAAAATCAAATTACTTCTGTTCAGGAAAAACTGTACAACAGTTAAAAAATTTCATCCAATCTCTGATTATAAAACTTGAGACAAGGGGAAGGGAGGAGCTTAAGTTTTGAAATTCCACAAATTACCAAATGAATGAATAGCCAGGACAAGGTTTCTGTTAGTTTTCTGTTAAGAAGGTGTCACCTATTTATGTGCAAATATAAAAGCAAGTTAGAGAAACATACAAAGAAGCTATCAATTAGAAACTTATTTCCTTCTAATTTTAGAAAATTATTGTTTGCTGTTTTCTAAGAAAACTTAATAAACAAGTATTAAATCTATTGATCCATCATAGTCTTCAAAAATACTTCTTACATGGTAAAAAAACTAAAATTTTTTAATTAATCTATCAATATACATTTCTGTAGATAATAAAAGTAACGGATTTAATTCTGGTCCAGTTTTGTTAGACTTCACTGTGGAATAAATCATCCTTATCAAATAGCTAGCTAGTTTGCATAATTTACAGATGGTCTGCTGTTAACTTTAACAATTTTTGCATGTAAAAGGGAATACATTGATTTTTTTTCTTTTTGGACCATACAAAAATTTGAGACTATACACATTCATATTTTTTTCTCCCTATAATAATGTATGTTTTCTTACAATATTTGTCACATGGTAAGTTTCTTCATAATTTTTTTCTGGTTCAAAACTGTATGCCTTTTTATCTTGGAAAAACACTAAAGGCTCTTACTTGGCTCTTTTTTGTTTCTGAGCTGGATCCCATAATGTTTTTAAGAGGCAAAAAAAAATAATTGAATAAAAGGCGCTTAGCTATCCTTTTGAAATAATTTAATGCTTGTGTATCCAAATTTTGTGGGAAAAAATATCCACGAGTCTTTCAGAAGAGAAACTGCGTTTGTCTACTGAAATGAAAAATGTCATCTTTAACCAACAGATTTAAAATCTGTGGTTTTTTCCCTGAAGCAGTTGATGTGTAGACAGGTGTGCCTTTCGACTGACTTTCCTGTAAGAACAGTAATTGTGGAGAATAGAGCTAACTGGGGACTGACTCTGATGTCTTAAATTGTAAAAGAAAGAGCTGTCAGACATTGTCTTCTAGTCAAGAGCTAGACTGGCTTTTGCTGATGCATAATAACTCGTTAGACTCTGGTAACCATGTGTCTGAGCCCCTCTGGGTAAACATCAAATATTGGTAATGTACAACAGACGTTTTCAAGTTAGTTTAACAAACATGTTCATTAATATCAGTTAATGCAGGGTTGAGAAACTGTTAACAAATACATGTCCTGAACATTAAATTTTTTTTTAGTTGCTGAATGTTAAAATATCCACCTTTCATGCACAACCCCCAAAAAAGTATGATTAACTGAATTAGTTGTTTTTCGTAAGAAGATAATATTCTAAACTGAATTAGGTTAAACGTGCTAAAGCTTGCTTTAAGATACCAAATTATATGTTAGTCTGATAATAACCACACCCTTGCAGAATCAGAGTCCTTGAGAATGGAAGGACCTCTAGAGATAATCTCATCCAGTCGCCCTACTCAAAGCAGGGGCAGCTGGAGCACATTACCCTGGACCATGTCCAGGCACATTTTTAGTATCCAGGGATGGAGACTGCACAGCCACTCTCGTCAGACTGTTCCAGTTTTTGACCACCCTTACTGTAAATAAGGTGACAGTTTATCACTTTTTTTATACTTTTTTTTTGTGAACATTGTCTTACGTTCAGATGGAATTTCATGTCTTTGATTTTACACCCATGGCTTTTTGTCCTTTCAGTGGGCACCACTGAGAAGGGACTTGCTCCCTTGCTCCATCTTCTTCATTCCCTCCCATTGGGTAGTTCTGCACATTGGTAAGATTGATCTGGAGCCTTCTCTTCTCCAGGCTGAACAGTCCCAGCTCTCTCAGTGCCTTCACATAGGTCAGGTGCTGCAAGCCCTTGATCACCTTTGTGGCCTCTCACTGGACCTGCTGCAATATGTCCCTGTTTCTCTGGTACTGGGGAGCCCAGAAGTGAAGCCAGCACTGCAGGGGTGTCTCACCAGTGCTGAGTGGAGGGGAAGGATCATCTCCCTTGACCTGCTGGCAGTACTTTTCCCAATGCAGCCCTCAAGGTTGTTGGTCCAAGGACACAGTGCTAGCTCATGTTCAGCTTTTTGTCCAGCAGGACCCCAGGTGCTTCTCTGCCAAGCTGCTTTCCATCTGGTCACCTGCCCCCTCCCCTACCCCAGCGTGTACTGGTGCCTGGGATTTTTCTTCCCCAGGTGCAGGCCTTTGCTTTTCCTTTGATTGAACTTCATAAGTTCCCTGTCTGCCTATTTCTCCCACCTGTTGAGGTCCTTCTGCATGGCAGCACACTCATCTGGTGTATCAGCCTGTTCTCCTAGTTTTGTGTAATCCCCAGTCTTGCTGAGGGTACACTATGTCCTATATTCTGGTCATTAATAAAGATGTTAGTATAGGAATTAGTATTGACCCCTGGAGTATATTACTAGTGACTGGCCTCCAACTGGACTTTGTGCCGCTGATGGGAATCATCTGGGCCCAGCCATTCAGCTGGTTTTCAATCCATTTCACTGCACACGTATAAATCATGCTCCATCTGCTTGTCTATGAGGATGTTACAGGAGACAGTGTCAAAATCCGCACTGAGGTTGAGATAAACAACATCCATTGCTCCCCCCTCATCTGCCAAGCTGGTAGTCTTATCATAGAAGGCTGGCTGGCTGGTTAAGCAACATTTCCGTTTCGTAAATCCATGCTGACTAGTCGTTGTCACCTTCTTGTCCTTCATGTGTCTGGAGGTGGTTTTCAGGATTAGTTGCTTCATCACCTTCTGTGTGATTGAGATAAGGCGGACTAGCTGGTAGTTCCCCAGACATTCTCTCTTGCCCTCTTGAAGATGAGAGTGCCATTTGCCCTCTTTCAGTCTTCAGGAACCTCTCCCACTAGCCAGGACCTTTCAAAAGTAAACAAGAGTGCCATCACAGTAACATCAACCAGCTCCCTCAGCAGTTGGTGCATCCCATCAGGCCCCATGATCTTATGTATCACTACAGTAAAGTTTGGTTTTTAATCTGTCATTTGCTGGACTGTTAAAATGCTAACCTATGAAAAAATCATGTTGTGGGGTTTGCTTGTTAGATCATAAAAAGTTACCTTTCAGAGTTATCTGTTACGTATCAGGAACATCTGTTCCTGTTGTTTTTCCAGCTGTGTTGAGAATTTGGTTTACTCTTCTCGTGCATATGAGAAGCAAGGCCAGTTAGTGATTATTGTTTTTTTTTACAACCACAGTTTAAAATTTATTATTTTTGTCAAGCAAGTAACTGTGTTCTTTGGACATCTTTCTGTGATATTTTAACACCACAGTAACATTAATACATACTGAAGTTAGTATACTACTAAAAGGATATATACTTTGTCTTAGAACCGTGCATTTAAAAGATAATTGAGTCTTTGTTGCACATTTGATTACTTATTTTGTCTTAGGAGATTCCTAAGTCATTGCAGTTGTTTTACATGTAGATACTTTTGGTCATTCTTTTTGTACAATTTTAAAGGCAGAACTGAAGTACAGTAATACATTCAGCATTAGCACTTACTGGTTGTTGAAGGGTTTTTATTATCCTTGTTTTGATCTTATTTTTTTATTTTAAATGGGTGGGATTTCTGCCAATCTTGTTACAAAGTTTTCCCCCCAAGTATTGAAATGTATTAAAAGCTGTAAGAGCTTGGTTCTGTTTTACCTCAAACCAGGACAGCTGTGAATGAATTTTCTTCTTTACCCAGGATTTAGCAATGGCAGTAGCTGTCAGCAAACAGCAAGGCTGCACACCAGTAGGAATCTCTTACTGTTTTACATGTTATTATTGTTTTGTATTTGATAGCAAATGCTATCAAAGACTAAAACTACTGATTGTCATCTTCTGTAAGAAACAAATTAACTTATTTTTAGTTTTAGGTCGAAACCAGCCCTTTATTTATGGAGCTTATTCTGGTGTCTTTTAATTTTTTATACCATAATTATACATTTGAGTTTTTTAATTTCAAACTGTATTTCATTTGAACTTGGTTTAAATTATATAAAAACTTCAAATTTGTTTTGAAAAGTTCAATTTTAGTTCAAAATTACTCAGTTCAAATAGCTTCTTCTATAAATAATTACATGTATGAATGTGCATAAATTAACTTTTGTCTTGAACTTAAGTAGTGTTAAACTTCAATTTTATACCTTTCTTGTGGACACAGTCTGTGTATTTTACTTCTTTGAAGATAATGTTCAAAGAGGAGGATTTAGATTGATAAAATCTACAGGAAAGCTTTATGAATGTTGGTCAGAATATTTGAAAAACTAAATAACATTTTTTTCACATGGTGACAGATCTTTTCTTTTGGAAAAGGTTTATTAATAAGAAGTTGAAAATCAATTTGAAAATATTGGTGGCTGGTCACAATGTGGTGTGCCCCAGGGCTCAGTATTGGAACCAGTTCAGTTTAATAAGTTTATCAAAGATCTGGATGAGATGATCGAGTGCACCCTCAGTAAGTTTATAGACAGCACCAATTTGGGTGGGAGTGTTGATCTGCTTGAGGGTAGGAAGGCTCTACAGAGGGATCTGGACAGGCTGGATCGATGGGCTGAGACCAATTGTATGAGGTTCAACAAGGCCAAGCACCGTGTCCTGCACTTGGTCACAACAACCCCATGCAATGCTATGGGCTTGGGAAAGAGTGGCTGGAAAGCTGCCCAGCAGAAAAGGACCCCGGGGGTGTTGGTCAGCAGCCGGCTGAATATGAGCCAGCAGTGTGCCCAGGTGGCCAAGGTGGCCAACAGCATCCTGGCTTATATCAGAAATAGTGTGGCCAGCAGGACTGGGGAAGCGATCCTCTCCCTGTACTCGGCACTGGTGAGGCTGCATCTTGAGTATTGTATTCAGGTTTGGGCCCCTCACTACAAGAAAGACATTGAGGTGCTGGAGCGTGTCCAAAGAAGGGCAACAAAGCTGGTGAAGGGTCTAGAGCACAAGTCTTATGAGGAGTGGCTGAGGGAGCTGGGGTTGTTTAGCCTGGAGAAAAGGAGGCTGAGGGGACACCCTATCACTCTCTACAACTGCCTGAAAGGAAGTCGTAACAAGGTGGGCATTGGTCTCTTTTCCCAAGTAACAAGCGATAGGACAAGAGGAAACAGCCTCAGGTTGCACCAGGGCATGTTTAAATTGGATATTAGGAAATGTCTTCGCTGAAGGGGTTGTCAGGCATTTGTAACAGGCTGCCCAGGGAATTGGTTGAGTCACCACCCCGGTGGTATTTTAAGAGAGTAGATGTGGCACTTAGGGACATGGTTTAGTGGTGGACTTGGCAGTGTTAGGTTAACGGTTGGACTTGATGAACTTAAATGGCTTTTCCAACCTAAATGATTCTATGATTCTATGAATATACTTGGGAAAATTCCCTGCATAAAAATGTTTATCTTCTTGCAGAGTTTAGTTCTTGAAATGTGCTTAAAAAAAATCCTGAGCATGCAAATTTTTTTATCTTAATATTGTGATATGTATTTCAACACTTTCGAGGGACAGCTGGAGCTTTTTGCAAACCAGTTGGAGTTGCATAGGGACCACAAAACATGAAGGTGCCTATGTTCCTTTGAGTATTGAGAGCCTTTTCCATGGTTATCTGTAAGATTTGATCAGAAAAAGCAAAATGCACTGCAAAATAGTTGTATATTGTATTTAATTGTTACATTCAGAGGGTCTTTGTGATTAAAATGATCAGTATTCTTATATTTAAAAATAATCTTAAACAATGGCAGTGTGTTTTTAAAGGTTATTTAGTATTGTGCGTAATATCCTGGATTTGTTTTAACAGTATTAATAAGACAATTTTAATTAAATGCTTTCATGCTGCTTTTAAACTAACCTTGAAGTATGTATCTTAATCATTTTTGTATCTTGTCCATGTATGGTTAAATGAAAAATTCATAAAATTTCCACATTAGAAACTTTACATTCTAGGTTTTAGAACATCAAAATATCTATAGTCATACTATAACCTGAAAATAATCTTTTTAGCACAGTGGTCTGTGATTTTATTTTTTTTGTTTGTTTGCTTGCTTGCTTTTTGTTTTTAATAGCTCTGTTTTTTCAACATGATATGAAAGTTTAAAACACTGTGAAGCATTTCAGGTTTTAAAAGATGGATTCCAAGGGCTGCATGTCCTGGGTATTTTTAGTGCTTTGCCCACTTTTTACAAAATATTTCTTTTCCATGCTTGTTTATATGCATTGTTCATTTATTAGCTCTCTTTCATAGTTTTTAATATCTCAGCATTTTTATCTAATTTATCATTTTCATATTTTTAAAGGTCCCCAGGTGCATCCAATTTTTCAACTTTACCAAAGATCTCTCCATCTCTATCAAATAATTATAACAACATGAACAACAGAAAGTAAGCAATGTACCTTAAAGCATTATTTAATTTAATCTAATCACCCCAGGGTGACATAAATAAATTTTGATGTTTTATAACTCCTACCTTAAGGATTTTGATTTGTTTTGTAATATTTTGAATTGTTACTGGTCACTATTTCATATTGTAGGTATTGTAAAGCATGATATTAGGAAATGAAAGGTAGTTAAAGATGTTTGGTAACTCTTAGTCCTTAGTAGAATAGACAGTAAAGAGAATGTTGACCATTGTAAGAAAGTATATAAAGACTTCATTTAGAGTTTATCATGCTAAAAATACATTGTTGTTGTTATTATCCTGCCTGAATTTAGATGGACAACAAAAGAAGTATAAAGTACTTATATTTATGGTGGTCAGGTTTTCCTTTATTTATTGATGCTAAGGTATTATAGCAGCATATGTGATATCACACAGTGATTTGAGACCACTACAGTTGAATTGTTTTAGCTATAATGGTTGTCATAGTGATTGTAGCCATTGATTAATTATCAGCAACTTCCGTGTCTTAATGCTAGAAGATTTGAGAGAGAGCAGTCTGATAGGTGTGCTTGAATGAACAGCGGCTTAGTAAAAGAGGCTTCTCACTTTTAAGGGTTTTCTCCTTTATATTCCAAATCAGAAATTTAATAAAGACTGTGATAAAACTCTAAAAGAAGAGCTTTCATATTCCAGTGGCCAACTTTGTGTGTAAACTTTTTTTGTTGAACACAACTGTAAAAAAGTTGGTGAATATAGAAAAACATGGAATTATTTCACTTTAACAGATAATGGAGCATCTTTCAAATGCTTGAAACCAGAGAGCACTCATCTTTAATGCAAGCTGGGGGAAATTGAAGAGGCTTATTCTTACAATTCATTCAAATTCAAAATATTTTTCCAAACATGTATTTTGTGATCAAACATGAAGATGTTAAATATTAAAAAGGTGACATAAATATTAAATATCTTATACAATATCTTCCAGTTAAATACTGCATTTATCAGAAGTGATTTTTCCTAAGGGGTGAAGTGTCACTTGTGCTTCTACCAATTGTGAGTAGCCCCAACTCTCACTGTTAAACAGTTGAAATCCATGTATTTAACTGCAGTCTATTGTACTCTGTGTGTGAATGTGTAGTAAATAAAAAGTACTTTGTATCTATGATTGTGTGAAAAATTACTTGACCAGAGCTGGGCCTCCACCTGAGAACTAATCTCTCCTTCCCCCGTTGCTTATGCAAAAGACAGTTGTAACACCAAAACCAAAGCTTAACAGTTACTTTTTTCCTTGGGATTCACCATTTTAAATCAAGCCAACAAGGCTTTCTTCCCCTTTTTTGGTTTTGTTTTTTTTTTACTTCTTTTTTTTTCTTTTTTTTTCCTTTTTTTTTTTAAGTTAGCTTCTCCCTAGTGATGCTCTAGTTATTTTTAGGAAGCACTTATGAAACCTGTTGCCAGGTCTTGCAGGTTTTGAAGACAGTTTTTTTGCTTGCTTTAGCTGATTTTATTTATATTCTTTGGTTTATTTGGGAGCCAAAATGGGAGCTTTTAGAACTTAAGGTAAAATTGTGGGATTGTTTTTTGTTTGGTTTTTTTTTTTAATTTGATGATTTTCAACAGAAATATGTGTTTAAAAGGAAGTGATACAAAATTCAGTTTTGATAAGGAATTGGTCCTGTGAAATGCCTTTACTTTAACTTAAACATCTGTAAATCGGATAGTAGGTACATGTTCTCTATAGTGTTATGAAATACCAGCCATTTTTGTCTTGTAACTCAAAACATAGTATATCTGGATGTTATTTAAGGCACATATTCAGTGCAGAAGTATATGGTTATCCTTATAATGCAATAATTCAATCATGATGAGTTTAAAATATATTTAAGAAATCAAAAATTTATAATTCACTACAATGTGTAATACAGGAGGAACTTCAGCAGCATTTCTGTCAGAATACATGTTCAAGATTACCTAGTTCAGTAATAGAGAAGTCATATCCGTTAATACACTGTACTTTATATACTGTTGCATTTAGCATTTTTGGCTTCAAAAGATAAATGGAAAGATAAATCTCTGTATTTAATTGTATGATATCATTCTGGGTTAAGACCAGTTTATTCCTGTGTTCTACTCTTCTTGCAAATATCTCCTTGTCTAAGAAAGCAGTCCTTTTCCATTAGTTAATGCTATCTTCTTTTCATTACTTTCTTAATTAACTACTTATGTCAGCTTTGCCTGGAATTTATTTTCATGTTTCTGCCTTATTGTCTTCTACATTGCACGTTATCTTTAGTACAGTAGCGAAATCATGCATTTGTGGCTTTCCAGGATCCATTGGCTCCTCCATATGAACATGAGATACTGTGACTCTAAAAGAAATACCAACATTTGTTTTGAAGATAATTTTAGCTGACAAAGCTGATTTGTAAGGCAGAAAAAGCAAACAACAGGTTGTGTGTAGTAATAGTGATAAATGCTAGTCATTGCAAGCCTGTTTTTGCAATTATTATAGCTTGGCTATAGAGTACAAATTATGTTAAAACTCTGGAAAGTAACCTTTCTATGGTATGCATTTCTATAATACTTGTCTAATCCAGGAAGTGTTCTGAGCAATAGTAAGCCTCAAATTGGTAAATACTTAATTGTGTGTTGAGCTAGTCATAATAGAAATAGCTTGCGCAAATTTTACCAGGTCCAAAGCCTTCATTTCTGTAAATGTGAGTTTGCATTTGATGGAATGGAGGATTCCAAATAATTGATCGTTGATGTTCTTTTGCCTTTACAGGTGATCTTGTTGAAAGAGTAACATAGGAGGATTAGCATAATATGTGTTAGTGGATTCAGAAGAGCAGGGAGAGACACGCATCATTTAGGTCTTACTGGAATTTCTGTTTATTGCTGTTATAAAGCAATACATTTCATGTCACATATGGTATTTTTTTAAATAATGCGGGGAGGGGATTAAAACATTGAAATAGGGATTTTGCTTGGGGAATTAAGAGAAAAGTTGTTTTGTTTTCATCATATGTAACCATTGTTTCAAGCTCCTAAAATGACTTGCTTCATCATTCAGTAGTGTCAGCTTGTCAGAAGACAGCCAGTTAGCAGCTTTTTTCATATGCTTGTTATATTTCAATATGCTCATTTCAAGAAGAAAAAATGTTAATTACATCACCTGTAGAATCAGTTTCTTCATGTTGCACCTGACACATAGGCAAATATTATAAGGAAGGTGAATTCTTTTTTTTTTTTACTTTATTTAAATAGATTATAGTGTTATCTTTTGCTCTCCAGATGATGATCATGAACAATAACAAAGACAGTACTCTTTGTGTAGTGACATGGGCCTCTCCTGCTGCTGAAGGCATCTCTAAAAATTGATGGAACTCGATTATGGGTTTGTTAAAGTGGCTGGTCACAAAAACACATTGGCAGTGCATTAAGGTGGTTGAAATATTATGTTGCTCAGTAAGTGGTCCAAACTTTTAATTTTATGGGCTCATTCTTGCAACTCAAATTCCTTTTGCAGCACCTGTTGTTGATATATGGCACTCCACTGTCAAATTGTGTCCCTTCCAAAGCTAGTGATGCTTCTCCAAACTTCTCTGTTCCAAATCCACACTTCCCAGAACTCCCAGCTACACAATGAGTGCTCTGGATTCATCATGATCTGAAAGCTGCTTTGAGGTTTAAAGGCAGGATAGAGACAGTACATGTAAGTCACTTTGAATATGGCACATGCAACTCAGAATTTATAGATTTACAGATAATAAAATCTCATTTGGAAACCTCCCTTTACCATTTTCACTACTTCAGGAACCCTGTCTAGCTGTTCAAGGGTCTGAAGATGGTTTCATTTTTTTCAAGTCTTGCCTTACTTTTTGAGCAGCAATTTCTTCTAAGGGCCATCAGTGTTTTCTTTCTATTACTGTCCTTATTTGAGCGCCCCATTCTAATACTGCTCCTTTGCTTTTCCAGGCATTGTTTCTTTGTTAAAGGCAACTTTCTAAAGGTTTTGCAGGAAAAGCAAGTGGAGGTTGGGGACGCGCTATCACAAGTTACTTTTTCTAGGGCATTTCTGTTTGAGTGAAGCGTCTTTGCTTGCTGTCCATTGTTAACCATGTACTACTGACTTTTAATAATACTTTATGTTTTGTCCAATCTCATAAGCATGAAAAGCAGAGGCACAATGTAATTTAAATAAAAATAATTCTTCCAGAAAAAGTGAAGTTTGCAGACTGATAAAACTGTAAAGAGACATCTCCTAGTCTCCTGCACATACTAGGCACTGTATTTCGCTTGATGCGTTTTGATAAAATATCACAGAAACCTGAAAGAAAAAATAAATTAATAGATCTGGCTCACAGGATGAGTGTTGTAACCATATTCTCCAAACCCCTCAAATGTATTTCTGTGAGCTAGTACAGAAGATGAAAGACCTCAGAAATGGCTTTCCCTTTTGAGAAGTAAACTCTGATAGTTTGTCCCTTAGAGCAAACCAACACTGGGGATCTCTCTGCATTACAATTATCTTGAATTAAATTATCGTGATGTTACTCAGCTAATTTGAGGAAATCTTCCACGTGAATGCACTATAGCCAAAGGACTCCAGTTGCATTTCCTAGCTTTCTAGCATCTCTCCTAAGGTGGCCATTTGTGAAGGGAGGAAAGCTGCAGAGAAGGAAAAAAGGGGGAGTGAAAATCCCCAGGAAAATTACATTCAATCTGTTTAGTACCCCTACATCTCCTAATTTTCCAAAAGAGATTTCTTTTCTGTTAACCATGTGAAAAGTGGAATCTTCGAGTCAGGTGAGGAAAGCAGTAGGAAGCAAGCAGGGCTGAAAGTGAAGTTTATTGTGTACCCTGTACATGTGCATTTCTGTTGCTGGTGTGCACTGTTGAGCTGGGTCGGGGAGTTGGCTATATTGTGGAGGTTGCATTAGCACCAATGGCAAGCTTGTGCTTTTTCTTCCTGGGGGAACTAAGTCTTGCCAACTTAAGGGAATTGGGGTTAATTGCAGTAGCTGGATTGCAGCTGCAAAGGGAGATGGAAGGTAATTTTCCCTGGGGATCTGTCATGCATGGGTGAACAAGGAACTAATGACCGGGAAGAATTGACCACAGAAACAAGCTTGAAGGGTATGTGGGCCCTGGAGCTCAAAAAGTATCTTGTGTAAACTAAAGTGAAGCATTTAAATTAGGATTAAGTTTAACAGGCAAAACTAACTTTACAGGGATTTTTGATGGAGAGTGACCAGTAAACACAATGCCACTTAGCTAGTTTGGGGGCAAGCTGGAGAGCAGAGAAAATGCATGTGTCTGGGACAGGGAAGGACTGATAGGAAAGTCAGCTATTAAAAAGAAATTATCAGATGTAAAAGTTTGAGAACAGCAGCTTTATGGACAGTGAAGCAATAAACTGCCCAGATTTCTGAGGCTGTCAAAAGAGGGTGAAATTTTCTTCCCCTTCTGTTTAAAGTTTTCAATAAATCTTGTGATTAAAACAAAACAACTGTTATTCATGAAAAGTGAGTAATTGTGCACCGAGGGGACAATTGGAATTCAGTTGGATATAAGAGTGTGATACTGTTCAGGAATAATGGCTGGAACGTACCATTGGGCACTTGCATCCTCAGACTCTTACAATTATAAATCTCAATTATTTATCAGGATTCATTCTTTGCACTGCATATTTTTCCTTGTCATTCTTAGCAACTGACTTCCAAATTTTTGTTCAAGTTGCTTCTAATGTGAATAATGCTTAGTGACTGCAGAAATACTACTGAACTTTAGCCAAAGCTACTATCACAGAGATTTCATTATGATCAGTGCCTGAAATAGTTTAAGAAAGAGTTTAACCTTTCTGGATGGTTGTTTTTTCTAACATCTGTAATACTACAGAGCATTCTCTGACAAGATTCTTTTGCCTTTCTGATGTTCTCGGATATGCTTACTTTACTGTTTCGGGGGTTATTCTTTATTTAGTATTTGCATGATTTCATCTGGAAACAAATTGCTTTAAATCTTACCATTTTACCTATTTCAGTCTTCTCCAGTTTCTCCAAACAGATGCATCATAGCGATTTATAATGAAGTTGTTACAAGGCATTTTGCGCATTCTTTTACCTCTCAAGGCTTTCCTGCATTTGCATGCTGGATTGTGCTGTCCTAGCAGGGAAGCTATAAATAGACTGTCTGATGCAGTGAGGCAGCTATGCCACAGTGGCCTTGGAAATCTCAGCTTTCACCTGTAACTCTGCATTCCTATTCCCACCGACCTCACTCTTGCAGTAGCAGGATGCAAAAGGGACGTAAATGATTGATTGCTGCTGGTGGTGTCTAAAGTCTGAGTGTATTAAATTTGATGGAGCAATGAAGAATAGAGTAAGCTGTGAAGCTGCTCCTATCAAAAAGGGGTAGGGATATAATAATTACAGTTATTGCAGTACATTAGATTTTGGTGACTTTTAAATTGAAATAGATGTTATTAACAAAGTTAAATATTTCTTTAAAATCCTTTCTTGTTCACAGAAGTTATTTTAACATTTTTAATCATTTAAGCTTATAAAGTACTTGTATGTATTAAAGTACTGTAGAGTACATGTTTACATTGTGAAAGATGTTTTGTTTTTTTACAGTGTGAAAAATTCAAACTATTGTCTCCCATCATATACTGCTTATAAGAATTATGATTATTCAGAGCCAGGAAGACACAATGAGCAGCCAGGCCTATGTGGCCTGAGTAACTTGGGGAATACGTGTTTCATGAACTCAGCAATTCAGGTATGTACTTTAGAATAAAATGAGCTTGTCTGTTACTTGGAAACTAATATCTTGTTATATTTTGACATGTTTGGAAACTAATATTAAAAGGCTACATTAAGTAGCAGGATAGGATTAAAAGTGAGGAAATAATACTGTTTTGCACAATGATCAATGTCAGAAAGAGATTTGACCAGCATTCTACATGAGTGAACCCTTAAGTGGGATTCTTTGCTTTTTGTAATGATTGCCATGCATGCATGTCACAAAAAATACTTTTTCCTTTTGAGATGCGCTTGAGTAGATTGTAATCCTGAAGTGTCAAATAGTAGATAACTGGTGCGTTACTGGGCCTTTATTTCCAACTAATTATTATGTACTTTTAGTGCACAAGTTAACATGCAGGGAACCTTTGAATATATTTCCCTTTGAGCTTTGCCCTTTGAATAGCTGCTATTTCATGGATGACATATTTTGCAGGAATGTAATAGCTTGTTTCTTTGTTATGATTGCAAGAGAAATACTGGTATACCTACTCTTACCAAGACCAAAAAAAACCTTAGTCCTTTAAAGCGGAAGCTGCAGTACTACAGTAATTAATGATCAGAAAGAACTAGTAGTTTAATTTGGTTTTGTTCAGTTCTGAAACTTGTGTTATGTAATAAAAGCAGTCTCATGTCAAAAAACTGTAAAGTGATGTTAACTGGATTTAATTCTAGGTCTGCATTCTAAATCATGTCAGCTTTGCCTTGATTGCTTTTCAGTTATACCTAGGGAATCAAGTGTTCAAATAAGTTCTGAGAAACTGTAGTGCAGATTAATAAATACAATTTTGCTGATTCACAAGACAGTAAGAAAATTAGGTGTTTATTGAGCAGTGCAGCTTTTAGTTTGGCATGGTACCTTTGGTATGTCCTTGATGGTGTGCTTTTTCAACTGCATTATTTGGCAGCTTTCTTAGCAAGGAAGTGTAAAGTATCTTTCAGTTCCACCTAGTGTATCTCTCAAAGTAAGTATTGTACAGAGTTTAATGTTATCTAAGAAATCCATTAAAGTGCTTTTTAGTGGAAGTATGTCATGTTCATAACACACTAAGGTCTCACAGACTGCAAGTTCTATTGTCGTCTTCCTCTTGCCACCACTTGACTTCTACCTTTTTTCCCAATCACACTGAAAGGATAAATTAATGGCATATTAGTGCAGTGAAATGTTACCTCCTGTTATCGGAGTATCCTTGGATTATTCTTGCTAGAAGTGTAATGCCTATGGCCATGGGTAATGCCATCATGGCCTATGGCCATGATCTTGTCTAATCTCTGAAGCAACAAAGGGATGGGCACAGATAGGATGTAGTTGGCAGACTAAGAAATTCTGCTTGGGAGTGCTCTAGGCTGTTACCTGGATGATGGAGGAGAGTGCACCCTCAGCAAGATTAGAGATAACACAGAACTGGAAGGAGGGACTCATACACCAGATGGGTGTGCTGCCGTTCAGAGGGACCTTAACAGGCTGGAGAAATGGGCAGACAGGAACCTCATGAAGTTCAATCAAAGGAAATGCAAAGGCCTGTACCTGGGGAAGAAAAACCCCAGGCACCAGTACACACTGGGGTAGGGGGCAAGCAACTAGATGGAAAGCAGCTTGGCAGACCAGCAGACAAAAAGCTGAACATGAGCCAGCAATGTGCCCTTGTGGCCAAGGCAGCCAGCAGGCAGCCAACAGCCTCCTGGGTGTTGCTAGAAGTCTGAGAGGGGTGATCCTTCCCCTCCATTCAGCATTGGTGAGACACCCCTGGAGTGCTCGCTTCCCTTCTGGGCTCCCCAGCACCAGAGAGACAGGGACATACTGGAGCAAGTCCAGTGAGAGGCCACAAAAGTGATCAATTCAGATTGCATCATCTGACCTACACAGAGCCTGAGATAGCTGGGACTGTTCAGCTTGGGGAAGAGAAGGCTCCAGAGCAATTTTATCATTCTGTAGAAACACCTGATGAGGGATAGTAAAGAAAACTGAGCCAAACTCTTCTCAGTGTTGCCCACTGAAAGAAGAGGCAACAGGCACAAACTAAACCACAGGCAATTCCATTTAAATATAAGAAATTTTATCAAATGGTGAAATAGGTTTTACAGGGAGGCTGTGGAGCCTCCATTCTTGGAGATGCTCAGAACATGACTGAACAAAATCCCAAGCAACCTCTGCTCTAGGTGACCCTTCTTTGAGCAGGGGGTTGGACCAGACAACGTCCAGAGATGCCCTCCAACCTCAACTATTCTGTGATTTGCTGAGCTACTTTGGTTACCTACTCTAGCTTATTTACCTTCTTCAGGTGTTTTCCTTTACAATTATGTCAGCACAAGGTTGTTTATCAGGATAAGTCTGTTTTATTTAAACAAAATAGTTTGCTATAGAGTTTTACACTCTGAAATAGTTCCCAGTCCGTTCATGCTCTATTCCAAAAGCTCTGCTTTGATCCCTTCCATTCAGTCAGTACTAAGTGTAATCAATGTAGCTTCCTTCAACAGAAGCAGAGTTTAATTTATCCACTGTCTTGCTGATTACCACTTTTCTCAGATCTTCATCCTTCCCAGACAGGATTGAGGCCCCTTAGTGTTCACATAAGAGCCATTTCTGCTTCAGAAACCACTTCAGTTCTCAGACAGCTTCTCTTTGCTCTTGTCTCATGTACAGCGAAGATGGTTTGCATCAGAACTGTTATCAGCATTCCTTGAAGAAGAGGGCCAGCACATCTTGCTGTCCAGAGTCTGACAAACTTGTCTGAAGGTTTTTGTCCTGTAACAGCACTAGGTAGCAATGTGATAATCCTGGCAGTTTCTTAAATTTTGTTGCAAGTTCATTAATAGTTCTTCAATCTATAAGTAAGGTTAAGCTTGCCTCTTCATCCTTCAAAGTGATTACTGGAAAGAGACTTTTGCTTTTCCAAGTAGGGGCTCTCAGTGTTAAGAAGCTTAAGACAACTACAGGAGGGATGGTGAAGAGATGGGTAAGATCCTCTGTGGTACCGCAAACAGCTGCAAGCTGAGTAGGAGTAAGGCCAAGAAGGTTAAGATACCATTGTATTTTTCACCAAGTGCTGTTGTCTTATCACGATTTCTTATTTTAACAAGCAATAATTCAATATAATTTCATATTTTTGTTGTATTGGAACTTTTGTATAGATTTTTTCAAATTCTTTTGAAGGGTGTTCCATGTATCTGATTTTAATTTAACTCAGTGCTAACACCTAAGGCTTGATTTTTATTATTAAGGCCTAAATGTCTGCTTTTGCAGATCTGAGCATGAAGTGAAACAGGAAAGACAAAAGGGAGCTTGTGGACTTTATGAAAACATTATTATGACTGCTTCAACCCATATCAAGCAAAAACAAAAACAAAAAAAACCCCAAAACAGTGTTTGGCAAGTAGATGTTTTACTCACATACAATTATTTACACAGCTATGTTCCAACCTGAAAATAAAATCTCCTGAAGCATTGCTGTGCTGCCACCTGTGGATGTTTCCTAAGTATTGCTTTGCCTTTTTGGTGGGATATTAGTGATTAGAGCTCTGTGGGAAATGTGGTTGGTGGTTTTTTTCTTTTGCAGTGAAAACCTGAGAGTTCACAAAGTTTTCACTTTGTGATTCAAAAATAGGAGAAGAATGAAAGTAAAGGTTTTAACTGAAAACAACAACAGCTGTTGAGAGCTTTGCAATGGGGTATTTCAGCAGTTTTCTTTCTTTAGAAAGCTGATTCGCATTTGCTCTACAGTTACTTATGGCTGTGAGTTTATCCAGACAAAACATAACATCTTTTACTGAAACCTGAAATTATTAAGTTTTTAGTGCTCTGTTTCAGTTGCTGTAGGTATACAGAGTTTGTGTTAAGGGGTGTATTAGCTGAGCACTTTTCACCATGTCTGACACTTAAGTGCTTCAGACAAAAGCAGGATAGACAGGTATAAAGTAATTCATTTTTTCTCCTATTACTTGGATCTTTTTTTCAGTCAATCAGGTCTCGCTCTTTTATTAGAAGGCTGAAATATGAAATTTCAATGTCCCTTGCTTAAAATTGTTATTAAGTAGGACAGCTGAAGAACCATGATACTTACAGGGACGCTCAGTTTTTAGCTCAATTTCATGATCAAATTGTCTGCTTCTCATTTCTCTGGTTCACTGGCATAATAGGTAATGTTTTCGTTGCTTTGAAATTTTATTTTTATTATTATTTTTATGTAATGACCCCTATGGGATGTGAATAAATGTTTACTTGTTTGGAATCATAGGCTAATTTGGGTTAGAAGGAACTTCAGGAGGTTCCTAATGCAACCTTCCGCTCAAAGGAAGATCAGCTCTAAGGTCAGACCAGGTTGCCCAGGGCTTTATTCAGTTGGGTCTTGAAAAGCTCCAAGAAGGCTGCACAGCCTCTCAGCTCCACTGTTTGACTGTTCTTACAGTGAAAACTTTTTTTTCCTTATATCCTTAACCTCTCTTGTTTCAACTTATACCTGTTGTTTGTTGTCATCCCACTGTGCACCACTGTGAAGAGCCTGGTTCCATCTTCTCATTAACTTCCCTGTAGGTACTAGAAGGCTGCTGATGGGTCTCCCTGAAACAGCCTCTTCTGTAGGCTGAACAAGCCCCAGTGCTTCAGTTTTTCCTCACAGGGCAAATGCTTCCAGGCCACTGACTGTCTTGGTGGCCCTCTTTCTTAATTTGTTTTATTTTCTTTTTATCAATTAAACAATCAAGAATCCTTGCGAACTTTTTTCATCAGAGTTTTCCCATACTTAAATTATGTGGATTTAGAGAGGTAATTAGAGAGTAATTTTATTATTATTTTTCCACCTATATGAAGGTTTCATAGAACAGGTAGACTTGCTAAACAAGATCATAGTCTAGTATTGAAATTGCAGTATTCCAGTGAGGCTACAGCATTGAGATATATATAAGGAATTAAAAATAAAGATTATTCATTGTTCATTTTCCTGTGCATCTTAACACCTCCCACACCCTGGTAGTTACAGCTGTGCTCTCTAAACAGTAGACTATATGTGTCTTTATGGGTGATTATGTTTCCTTTTTGACTCAATACTTTAGAATTCTTCCAGGGTGTTTGTATGCATGTGTATGTACATCAACAATGCATGCAGTGTTGCATAATACAGTTGGTGCACAAATTGTGTGTAGCGTTGTTTCAGCCGGTTGTGTTGTTTGACTCATTTTCTTGGAGGTTGATTATGATCCTTTGATACCGATGACACAAATAGTTGTTATCCACAGATTGCTCTGCTACAGAAATTTTTTTTTCCTTTTTTTCCAAGAAATTAGTATGTAGCATGGCACTTTAACTTCAGTGTTAACCTTTGTCATGCTGAAGACCAATCCTTCTCTTCTGTGGTTTGTCTCATAGTTGGTCTTGGAGTTTATACATCCTGTTCCATCTTTTCTCTAAAATCAGTTTAGGTTCAGAGACTGAGCACTTTACAGAAGTTTTTATTGGTTAAAGGAAACTTGTGGAGGCTGCAGTACCTGAAATGAAGGGCCATTCTGTTACTTCTTTAGTTCACAAACTGTTTTCTGTAGTTTTACTGTATTTGTTTAGCTTTTTTGGTTTCTATTGTTCTTCATCTGTGGGTATACTTGTTAGTTTACCTATGTCTGTGTTATAAAGCAAACAAAAACCACCAAACCGCTAGGTTGAACAGGGCACATAAATCTGATGACTTTGCTGTCTGGTAGCTTGTCTTGGTTCTAATTGGTTTGGTTTGGTTTTTTATCAATGCTTTCCATTAGGCTTCCTTGATAACCTACAACATATCATATCATGAGAAAATAAGAATGTAGGCTTCCTTTCAAAGGCTCCAAGCATCCAGGCTTTTGGATGCTTTTTCCCCTGTGACTTTAATCATAATCTTAAATCATTCTTCATTGTCGCCCTTTTCAAGATTGTAATTTAGCTCAGAAATTGCCATGTTCAGATAGATACTTGTGCATTCCAGTACTACCATCAGTGTCATCTTATGTTGGAATGTGGACATTGTTATAAGGAAAAAGGGAAATTATTTGTAATGATCTTCCTGACTTATATATACAAATATAAATTATATTCTGAGAATGTGACAAAACTAATTTGTCAGGTGAAAACTAGGAAAAGATAAATTAAGTGTTTTGGTGAAACAACATACTGTCAGCACATCGTGTAGTGCTTGACTAAGAACCTATAGAAAAATTTACCTTTTTTGAATTGTTTAGTTCCTTGTTGTGGACATTCCTCACACTAAGCTAACCAGCTGAACAGATTTGATCTCCTAAGACAGACTAAAAATAATCCAGAAGAAAAGTGGGGAGGAAAAACAGTTTTTGACAGTTTTAGTGAGATTAATATGTTTGTTGTGCAATCAGATGAGAGTCAGCAGAGAAGGGGCAGGACTTCTTTGGGCAGTAGCATTACAGTAGGATTTGTCATATCACTCAAATTAAGCGTGCACTTTTACCTAAAGTGTAGTTTTATTCTGAAAACTCTGACCGCTTCTGTATGGGTTTGAGGGACCAAGGGTTTCTCCTCTTAGCTGCATAGATCAGTTCAGAACTACAACACAGATCTGGGAGGCAGGGGGGGCTTGGGATCACCACTGCTAGGAATAAAAGCTATTTGCTATGTATTTGCCAAGAAAAATGAGCTTTCTTCAACCCTCAGTGCCCAAAAGGGCCTGTAATATCAGGAGTTTTTTGCAGTGTTGACAGCTCATGAAAGCTTTAGGTGAGATGGGAGAGAAAGGAAGGAGTGCGATATGGGCATGAAACTCATCTCTCTACAGCTTTCGTTTTGGTTTGTAGTAGTACACAGGTATGACAGGCAGAAGTAGGAATAACGTTTTTTTGCACAGCTCAATAAAGTTGTAATTCTTCCTGTCGCAATTGTTGCATCTTGCGCAATAGCGTATGTGGAGCTGAAATTTTTGTTCTTCCCCTTGTTTGCAGAGAGGCAGATGAGACTGATGAATATTTGACCTTTCTTGGAATCTTTAATAGAGGAAAAAATGCAAAAAAGCTTATAATATTTAATGAAGAAACTTTGCTAAATCTATATGCTAAGGTGTGGCATGGGGATCATTTCCAAATGATGGAAAAGTTTTTGTTTATAGGAGTGTGAGGAGTAGCACATAAAAATTCAGAATGGTTTCCTAAAATTGTAAGTCATACTTTTCAGCAGTTACATCCTGCTATATCTAAGTGCTCTTATAAGAGACAAACTTATACAGAGGATAAGTCATTATCTCAGTCTAAACCAAGGCCCTTGCTTTCCTTGAACTAATTTCAGCTCTAAACAGCTTCACAAAATTTAAAATAGCATAGGGAGAGCTGCATCAATTCTGATAAAGTCTAGTCCCTCTAGCGTAGGTTGCTGTCTTCAACAGCTTCTGTAAGCCGATGGCTAGAAAGAGGAGGAATAGGGCAAGCATCCTCACCTTCCCTTCTTCCCACCGCTGCCAAAAAAAATCTCTCTGTTTTCAACTATTTTCTGCTCACATGTTGTTCTGAATGTGGTGTAATTTGATTTAGTAAGCCCTATTGGCTCTCTCTTCCAATTACCTATGCAGTCTCTCCTTGAGACTGTGTAAACTTTGTGCATCTATAACAACTTTGAGCAAGGAGTTTCATGAAGCTATTATTCATGTATCAAGAACCACCTTCTTTTGTTTGTTTTAAACCTCAATACAAATTGTGTTGTCACACTGTGGTTAACTGAGCTGCTATGTCTGATAAATTCTGGCGTAAAGCTTTTGAAAAACATTATCTGTGCATAACTTGTAATGATAGCTGCAGCCAGTCTTGGTTTAAAACCATTATTTGTTTCTGGGAGAGACTTTTTTTTTTTTTGCGGGCACTAGGTATTACAGTTTAAAGTATTGTTCATGTCTGCTTTAAGGAAGTTCAAACATTCTTTGTTCGAACTAATTCAAATCACTGTTCTGAAAATTCTTTATTTCTGTTTTCAGTGTCTGAGCAACACACCTCCTCTTACAGAATACTTCCTCAATGATAAATACCAAGAAGAGCTGAATTTTGACAATCCTTTAGGAATGCGAGGTGAAATAGCAAAATCTTATGCAGAGCTTATCAAGCAAATGTGGTCAGGAAAATACAGCTATGTTACCCCAAGAGCATTTAAGGTCAGTAGGGAATTTAACCTGAATGTACATTGTCAGTTTTGGTTTTGTAGTTTAAACATACAAATCTTACGGAAATATGCAAGAATAAGAATTTGAAGTAATATTCATCAGTATGCAGTCCATTCATTTAACTGTTAAAACACTTGGATGTATATTTAAATAAGTGTCAACTGTCCTTGTGCTTTGGTCTTTGAAAATTGGTTTTGGCTTCCTGTCTCCATCGAAAAGCTTATCTTTTATAACTTTGTAAGTTTTACCTTTTCAGCTTTCTGCTGTAGCATCTCAGAATTAATTAAGGTACCAGAAGTATTTGTATTTATTTTTTTAGACACAAGTGGGACGGTTTGCCCCACAATTTTCTGGTTATCAGCAACAAGATTGTCAAGAGCTACTGGCTTTTCTCTTGGACGGATTACATGAGGATTTGAATCGAATTAGGAAAAAGCCTTACATTCAGTTAAAGGATGCAGATGGGAGACCAGACAAGGTAGTATTTTTGGTGTTGATCTTCTTCATTTTATCCAAGGCTATACATTGCAAGATACTTCTACGTGATTGTGTACTGAAAGGTTGGGTCACTGATCATGTGTTGCTTTTTCTGGAAGAAATTTGAGAAAATAAGCCAAGATCTTAAAACGAAGATCTTGTTCAAGTACCTGTGTAAATTTCTGTTTATTTGGAAGATAACTGGGGGGGTAGAAGGGTGTTAAGGCTTTGTTAAGACCTTTTTGTTCAATTCAGTGCTGAAGTCAGTTGGAGAAACAATATCCATTCTGTTGGTTTTTTTTATTCTTACATCTACAGGATGCAGCGTTCTGTCTCTCTCCAGTTCTCTTACTTTAGGGAAACTCTTCTAGCATTGAGCTACACACACATAGATAATTTCTTTTGTTACGAGTATGAGTTACTTCAGATGGAATTTTTAGTTTTATTTTGCTTTTGACTTGCCCTAAGTCACCTGAAGTCTCTCTCAGACTATATAATAAGACTGACAGAATCTCCATCCTAGGAAAAGCATACATCTTTTAACCTGATAGTGGTAACATATCTTACAGGGTCCTTTGGATTGAGATTTCTATGTTTAGGTGGTAACCTAGAATGTTCTATCAAGTGCTCTTAATAATAATTCTCACTATTCATTTCCTACTACTATGTCATAACCCAGGTCATGCTTTAATTACAGGTGGTTGCTGAAGAAGCCTGGGAAAACCATTTAAAAAGAAATGATTCCATCATTGTAGATATATTTCATGGCCTTTTTAAATCCACCCTAGTTTGTCCTGAATGTGCTAAGATATCTGTAACCTTTGATCCCTTTTGTTACTTGACACTTCCATTACCCATGAAAAAAGAACGCACTTTGGAAGTTTATTTAGTTAGAACGGATCCACTTGCAAAGCCTATGCAGGTAAGCCTCCTAGTTTATGTACAAAACTCCTGATTCATATGGCGTTAACAATGAACCTGAGTTCCTTTACATTTTTTAAGTTTATAGCTACAATAGCAAATCCAACAAGCTTTAGTTTTCTGGTATGTATTCTGAAGTCCCACTTAGCTTAAGGAAGACTATACATACGGTCTGCTATTTCTATCGGTTTCAAGGAAGATATTGGTAATTGTTTTATGGTTGTGTTAATAAGGCTTCTGAGTCTTTAAAATGTATCCTGTCCTCATTTTTTATTTTAGTGTTGCTATAATGAATTCGTATGGTTAAAAAAAAAATTATTTATACACTTAATCCAGACTTACTTCCTTAGTTTCTTAGCCTCAAAACACAAATATTGGTAATAATTGGTACAAAAAAACCCATGACTAAATATATCAGCTAGTCCTGCATTCTTCTGTGCTATCATTTAATAGTCAAAAGAAAAAATTTCAGATGAGATTTCTTTGTAAAGAGTATCTCTTTTGCCTTTTTTTAGGAAGGATGGTATTATACACATTAGAATGGCGTGAAACAATGTACATAGGTTATGGTAACAAAATAATGATTAAATGTTTCTAGCTGTACCTTATGGGGTAAGCAAGGATAGGTGAAATAAATAAGACACAGGCAGTTAGGCAGACTTGAAAAAAGGCTTTAACACCTGAAATGAGAGTACTATAAGAAGGAAAGGGGTGGGTGAAAGGGAGTGTTCTCAAAGGCAGTATGAGTTAGGGAAGTCAAAGATAAAGGGACATGTATTAACTAGTGGCAGGTGAGCCTGCTAGAAATTTAATTATTTGTGAGAACAGGTTTGCACAAGGGACATGCAGTAGTTGAAGATGACCCTGTATGATGTGTGAGATGGTTATGCAGGAATGAATAGAGTTTGGGAAGCGTATGACTTCAGTAGAGCTTTTGTGAGTCTAAATAGCTATAAGACTTAAGGAGATACCAAACACATGCTGTACTTAGCAATTAATTACAAAGTTATAATACCTTATTTCTAATTAACCCTGTCTTTATTTATCATGCAAATAACAGGTAAGAGTCCTGTGTGGAGTTTCCTTACAAACTGCAGGTGTACTGCACTAAGGGAAGCCACAGAGAGGTTTTCTTTGACTGTTAATCATCAGGTTCTCTCTCTGCATGTGAAATTAGAATTCAGTCTTTATCCATTGCCTGCCATTGCTTTTTTTCCCAGTAATACTTTATAAACAGCTTGTGTTGTATTCCAAATTTAAGAATGTAGTCAATAGCATGCATACTATTTAAATACTTGAATAAGTAGGTGCTGTTGAAATATAAATCTAAGTAATTGGTGCTGCTGGTCGTCTTATGGAGAAAGTAAAATAACATCCAAAAAAAAGCATTGTATAAACTAATAAATAGTGTTTTCGAAGTGTGTGTGTTTGTATGAGTAAAGTTGTGAAGGTTACTGCTACGTTTTCAGCAGCTTTCGGAATTTGTGTTAGTTGATTTACATACTTTACACCTTAAGTTCACAAATCTGAAAGAAGTACGTGAAGTATGCTGAATATGTGATAAGTTGTTTGGCTTTTTTTCTCATGCATATTTGTTCCCTTAAGAAATTAAACTGACATTTTATTTTTTTTAGTACAAAGTAGTTGTTCCCAAAATTGGAAATATATTGGATCTTTGCACAGCATTGTCGGCTTTGTCTGGTGTTGCTGCAGATAAGGTAAGAGTGATTTCTTATACGAAGCACAACAATGAACATGTTAACTCGTATTGGACCTGATTTAATGATGTATACTCCGTTTCTTTTTAGATGATTGTTACTGATATATACAATCACAGGTTCCACAGGATATTTGGCATGGATGAAAATCTAAGTAGTATTATGGAACGTGATGACATTTATGTGTAAGTACAGATAACATGCTTTGCGTCTCTCTGCAGTTTGTTTAGTTATTTGCAAAAGATTAAAACCTAGACATAAAATAAAGACAAATCTTGCGGGTTTTATTATTTCTTAATTTTTTCCCTTTTTTGCCTTTTAAATAACAGTAGTGCTTTGTATTTCTGATTGTCTTTCCTTTAGATTTGAAATTGCTATCAATAGAACAGAAGATACAGAACAAGTTATAATTCCTGTTTGTTTAAGGGAAAAGTGCAGGCACACTAGCTACAGCCATAGTGGTTCTTCACTGTTTGGTCAACCTTTTCTCATAGCAGTGCCTAGAAACAATACTGAAGATAAACTGTATAACCTGCTGCTCCTAAGAATGTGGTAAGGTTATTGTTTAAAGAAAAATGTGTTTGTTATGAATAATGCTAACAGTTGGAATCAGTAGGCATTTATTTTTACATGCATTGCTAACAAACTGATTACATTTGAGTACTTAGTCTTTCATTTGCTTTCTGTTAAATACATTAAATTAAAATTTTAGCCACTTGAGATGTGAACTAGTGTGGATTTTAATTTGATTTTTTTGTTAGCATCACTTCATCCAAAAATTACTTGAGAAGACAGTAGAGAGTCAATCTGTATTGTCAGTTTAGGGGAATGAATTCTGTTTGTTAGAGCTTCATAAAACGGGAATGTTTTGCCAATTATTCTGCTATATTATACCTCCTGTATTTACTATACAAGTTTATATACTAATTTATGTTTTAAAACTACATGGTAGACGCTTTCTGAAACTAGACTGTAGTACATGTCATTATGTGGAAGGAATTAGAATCATAACCTCTAATTTAAATTTATGCTTCATTTTCTGTTGATGTAACTTTCTCTGTACGTGAACCCCTAAGTTTTTTTGTGTAAAAAAATATGGTTAATGAACAGTTAAGTGATTTCTAATACCAAGAATCAAGTTGTATAAAACCCCGTAACTGCCAAAAACATAAGATCATAGACAAGCAGAATTTCATATATGCCTGTAACAGTAGACATGTTAGACAATAAAACTGTTTATTCTGAATAAATCAGAAAGGAGTGCAGAAATACAGTACATTAGAAAGGATTTGCTGTAACCATTTAATTACCTGGCATGAACAATGTAAATATTTAAAATCCATTGATTCTAACTGTTGCTTTAATTTGTTACATTTAGCCGATATGTAAAAACATGTACTGAAAGTGAAGACACTGAAGGATCCCTACACTGCTGTAAGGACCATGGTATCAATGGTAATGGCCCAAATGGAATACATGAAGAGGGATCGCCAAGTAAGACTGGAGTATCTAAACTTGTTTAGTATTTTTTGTTAAATTTGAAACTGAAGTTAATTCTGTAGTGTGTTTCAGTTATTGTTACTCTACCTCATTTCTTCCTCCTTTTTCTTCCAATTGTTTCAGGTGAAATGGAAACAGATGAACAAGATGATGAATCCAGCCAGGATCAGGAACTTCCTTCAGAGAATGAAAACAGCCAGTCAGAAGATTCAGTTGGAGGTGACAATGACTCTGAAAATGGATTATGTACTGAGGATACTTGTAAAGGTCAACCACTCACGGGACACAAAAAGCGATTGTTTACATTCCAATTCAATAATTTAGGCAATACTGACATAAACTACATCAAAGATGATACCAGGCATATTAGATTTGATGATAGGCAACCTAGGCTTGACGGTAAGTCATGGGGAACAGGTTGGGCAATGTTTCATTCTGATACTTTTTTCTGACTCCAATTCCATAGAATAGTATTTCATTCTCTCTGTGTGCTATTTGATATATCTTTTTTCCAATAGTAAATTCTGTATAAATAATTTGTTATTGTCATTAACTCTTAGAAATGCAGAAATTGTGTGCGCTTCAATTTTTCACCTTAAATTCATGCTAGCATTGTTTAATCCATTTTGAAGAGTGCCCAAAGTTAATACAATTTCATGTAAAGCAAGAAATAATATTAAGAGAAAACATGTTTTTAATCTCAGAAAGATCTTTCCTTGCTTTGGATTGGGATCCTGAATTGAAGAAGAGATACTTTGATGATAGTGCAGCAGAGGTAAGCTGTTTATGTTGCTCCACTTTCCAGCACTAATAAAACTTAAATGTGAAAAATGCAGCTTAATTAATGTGACAGAAGATATTTTGTCTTCCAAAGAAGCAGCTAGTATATTTTTTTTTCACATTTTTTGTAGTAACTATGTTGTCATAAATAAACTCCATTTACACATCTCAGATTTGCTAATTATTAGGCTTACTAATTTGGTAGTAAATCTGAAGCTGTGAAAACTTTTTTTCTGGAATGGTTTCTGATCAGTGTTTCCATATATAGGAGCTTTGTAGTTACTGTTTATAGTAAGACGACATCACTAAAATGAGTTTTGTTTCATTTGTTCTCTTAACTCAAGAAATACTTCTCTTTAGGATTTTGAAAAACATGAAAGTGTGGAATATAAGCCTCCCAAAAAGCCTTTTGTGAAATTAAAAGATTGCATTGAGCTGTTCACAACAAAGGAAAAACTAGGTGCTGAAGACCCATGGTAAGGACAAAAAATTAAAGTTGTTATATTCTATGGTGTATTTCTTAAAATGTAATCAAAAACACACTTGAACACTAACAGAGCTACCTAATTGATTTCTTAATGGTATTTTGACTCTTGTCATTTTAAGTGAAGTTGAAAATTCTCAGTATTTTTTCAATTTTGATCCATTGCTTAACTAAAATTGTTAACATATACAGAAGGTTATATTTGTATGAGGGACAACTAATGCGTTCAGAATTAGGAGGAAGGGTAGATCCATAAAATATTCTTGTCTGTGAACTGTGATCCACAGTGAATCAATAATCCTGTGCCAAATCCAACACACCGGTTTAAACAAATATTCCTTTCTGAGATTAGAAAAGTTGGTGCATACTGAAGGTTTTTTATGCAAATACATAACTTGCCTTACATTGGTGTATGAAATAGGGATGCGCTTAAACAACGTGTTTGTGGGACGGGGGATATCTGTAGTCAGTAGAACCTCATGTTCCAACCATGAAGTTTTTCACAGAGACTTTTATTATGATTCATGGTTCTTCCAAATTACGATTTGGAATCGTATCTGAATATTCACAACTATAGAATGTTCCTGTAAGATCCTCCTTCTCCAGGAATTTTCTAGCAGATAAGAATCCTTCATCAACACCTGGAGCTCAGAATTAAGTTTGAAAAGAGGGTCTGCCACTTTTCCTTTTGAGAATATTTAAAAGTTTCGGAGACTTCCAGGCTTTGTCACCAGAGATCCTCCTTTATTTGGGCAGGGTAGGGGGCTGACTTACAAATTCTCATATTTTTTTTTCTGGGTAGGCTAGATTATACAACACTGGAGAGACTATTTGACGAACCATATAACTCAAGTATCACAGAATCACAGAATGGCAGGGGTCAGAAGGGACCTCCGGAGATCATCTAGTCCAACCCCCCTGCCAAAGCAGGTTCACCCAAAGCAGGCTGGACAGGAACGCATTCAGGCAGGTTTTGAATATCTGCAGAGAATGAGAATTCACAACCTCTCTGGGCAGCCTGTTCCAGTGCTCTGGTACCCTCAAAGAAGTTTTTCCTCATGTTCAGATGGAATTTTCTGTGTTCCGGTTTGTGCCCTTTGCCCCTGAAAAGAGTCCAGCCCCATCCTCTTGACACCCACCCTTTAGATATTTATAAGCGTTGATGAGATCCTCTCTCAGACTTCTCTTCTGCAGGCTAAACAGCCCCAGGTCTCTCAGCCTTTCCTCATAAAAGAGGTGCTCCATTCCCTTGATCATCTTTGTAGCTCTCCGCTGGACTCTCTCCCGTAGTTCCCTGTCTTTCTTGAACTGGGGGGCCCAGAACTGGACACAGTACTCCAGGTGTGGCCTCACCAGGGCAGAGTAGAGGGGGAGGATGACCTCCCTTGACCTGCTGGCCACGCTTTTTTTAATGCACCCCAGGAGACCATTGTCCTTCTTGGCCACAAGGGCACATTGCTGCTTCATGGTCAACTTATTGTCCACCAGGACTCCCAGGTCCCTCTCTGCAGAGCTGCTTTCCAGCAGGTCAGCCCCTAACCTGTACCAGTGCATGGGATTATTCCTCCCCAGGTGCAGGACCCTACACTTGCCCTTGATGAATTTCATCAGGTTCCTCTCTGCCCAACTGGTGTTGGTATGGTGAAGCGCTTCCATTTTTGCAGCACATTTTAAGCAGAGTATTTAAACTACAAAATACAATTACTGCTGAAGTCACGCAGTTACTACTAGATACATCTCACCAGAGGTCATTAATCACATTCATTGTTCATTTGTCAGGTCTTCACAGGTCTAATCTAGGAGAGCTCGTCGTCTCTAGTCCAGTGCTGGAAAAACAATTCCAAGTTGGGGCAGCTTGCCCCAAGTTACAGCTTGCCCTTACAGTTCTCCTAATTTCTTGTCTTTATCTGATGTTGCTGTGTAAAGACACTTGTGCAGTCTTTTTTAATTAGGGCTCATCCATTTTTTTCCTAGAGCTTTACTAGTTAGATACCAAGATGTAGAATATGTGTAGACCACAGAAGAGTTGCTTCCATGCATTGTTCTTACTTACCTTCCGCCCTGAGCCTTAGTTCTTGAAAGATTCAAGTATGCATTGGAGGGAACAGAAATCATAGAATCATAGAATTGTTTAGGTTGAAAGGGACCTTTAAGATCATCAAGTCCAACCATTAAGCTACCCTGACAAAACCACTCCGAAACCATCTCCTCAAGTACCACATTTACCCCTTTTTTTAAACACCTCCAGGGATGGCGAATACACCACCTCCCTCGGCAGCCTATTCCAATGTTTAATAACCCTTTCAGTGAAAAGATTTTTCCTAATATCCAATCTAAACCTCGCCTGGCATAACTTGAACCCGTTTCCTCTCGTCCTATCACTTGTCACTAGGGAGAAGAGGTCAGCCCCCACCTCTCTACAGCCTCCTTTCAGGTACTTGTAGAGGGCGATAAGGTCTCCCCTCAGCCTCCTCTTCTCCAGGCTAAACAACCCCAGTTCGCTCAGTCGTTCCATATAAGACTTGTCCTCCAGACCCCTCACCAGATTTGTGGTGAGGGGTCTGGAGGACAAGTGTGTCCCTTCTCTGGACACACTCCAACACCTCAATGTCCTTCCTGTAGTGAGGGGCCCAAAACTGAACACAGTACTTGAGGTGGGGCCTCACCAGTGCCGAGTACAGGGGGATGATCACTTCCCTAGTCCTGCTCACCACACTATTCCTGATACAGGCCAGGATGCTCTTGGCCTTCTTGGCCACCCGGGCACACTGCTGTCTCATATTCATGTAAATGTGTAAGTCACAGCCTGTTTAGTATTTGCCTACTAAGGAGGCAAGCTTTTGTAATAAGGATTTTTTTCAGGTTCCGGTAGTCATTGTTATCTGGTTTTAGTGGTAGGTGGGATGGGGTGGGAGATGGATGAATTTGGAAATTGAAACTTGGAAGAACCACAGTTGTCTGTTATTTATGGCTTTGCATATAGTCAGTTTTCCTGAAGTATTTTCATAACCCTTCATCTTTTTTTATAAAATACAAGAAAGCTGTGTTTTAACTAAAGATACAGGGACTCCTGTAGGAGA
>VUYV01000157.1:622881-643327 GCA_008711295.1 Anarhynchus alexandrinus | reverse complement strand
ATCACAGAATGGCAGGGGTCAGAAGGGACCTCCGGAGATCATCTAGTCCAACCCCCCTGCCAAAGCAGGTTCACCCAAAGCAGGCTGGACAGGAACGCATTCAGGCAGGTTTTGAATATCTGCAGAGAATGAGAATTCACAACCTCTCTGGGCAGCCTGTTCCAGTGCTCTGGTACCCTCAAAGAAGTTTTTCCTCATGTTCAGATGGAATTTTCTGTGTTCCGGTTTGTGCCCTTTGCCCCTGAAAAGAGTCCAGCCCCATCCTCTTGACACCCACCCTTTAGATATTTATAAGCGTTGATGAGATCCTCTCTCAGACTTCTCTTCTGCAGGCTAAACAGCCCCAGGTCTCTCAGCCTTTCCTCATAAAAGAGGTGCTCCATTCCCTTGATCATCTTTGTAGCTCTCCGCTGGACTCTCTCCCGTAGTTCCCTGTCTTTCTTGAACTGGGGGGCCCAGAACTGGACACAGTACTCCAGGTGTGGCCTCACCAGGGCAGAGTAGAGGGGGAGGATGACCTCCCTTGACCTGCTGGCCACGCTTTTTTTAATGCACCCCAGGAGACCATTGTCCTTCTTGGCCACAAGGGCACATTGCTGCTTCATGGTCAACTTATTGTCCACCAGGACTCCCAGGTCCCTCTCTGCAGAGCTGCTTTCCAGCAGGTCAGCCCCTAACCTGTACCAGTGCATGGGATTATTCCTCCCCAGGTGCAGGACCCTACACTTGCCCTTGATGAATTTCATCAGGTTCCTCTCTGCCCAACTGGTGTTGGTATGGTGAAGCGCTTCCATTTTTGCAGCACATTTTAAGCAGAGTATTTAAACTACAAAATACAATTACTGCTGAAGTCACGCAGTTACTACTAGATACATCTCACCAGAGGTCATTAATCACATTCATTGTTCATTTGTCAGGTCTTCACAGGTCTAATCTAGGAGAGCTCGTCGTCTCTAGTCCAGTGCTGGAAAAACAATTCCAAGTTGGGGCAGCTTGCCCCAAGTTACAGCTTGCCCTTACAGTTCTCCTAATTTCTTGTCTTTATCTGATGTTGCTGTGTAAAGACACTTGTGCAGTCTTTTTTAATTAGGGCTCATCCCTTTTTTTCCTAGAGCTTTACTAGTTAGATACCAAGATGTAGAATATGTGTAGACCACAGAAGAGTTGCTTCCATGCATTGTTCTTACTTACCTTCCGCCCTGAGCCTTAGTTCTTGAAAGATTCAAGTATGCATTGGAGGGAACAGAAATCATAGAATCATAGAATTGTTTAGGTTGAAAGGGACCTTTAAGATCATCAAGTCCAACCATTAAGCTACCCTGACAAAACCACTCCGAAACCATCTCCTCAAGTACCACATTTACCCCTTTTTTTAAACACCTCCAGGGATGGCGAATACACCACCTCCCTCGGCAGCCTATTCCAATGTTTAATAACCCTTTCAGTGAAAAGATTTTTCCTAATATCCAATCTAAACCTCGCCTGGCATAACTTGAACCCGTTTCCTCTCGTCCTATCACTTGTCACTAGGGAGAAGAGGTCAGCCCCCACCTCTCTACAGCCTCCTTTCAGGTACTTGTAGAGGGCGATAAGGTCTCCCCTCAGCCTCCTCTTCTCCAGGCTAAACAACCCCAGTTCGCTCAGTCGTTCCATATAAGACTTGTCCTCCAGACCCCTCACCAGCTTTGTGGTGAGGGGTCTGGAGGACAAGTGTGTCCCTTCTCTGGACACACTCCAACACCTCAATGTCCTTCCTGTAGTGAGGGGCCCAAAACTGAATACAGTACTTGAGGTGGGGCCTCATCAGTGGCCAGTACAGGGGGATGATCACTTCCCTAGTCCTGCTCACCACACTATTCCTGATACAGGCCAGGATGCTCTTGGCCTTCTTGGCCACCCGGGCACACTGCTGTCTCATATTCATGTAAATGTGTAAGTCACAGCCTGTTTAGTATTTGCCTACTAAGGAGGCAAGCTTTTGTAATAAGGATTTTTTTCAGGTTCCGGTAGTCATTGTTATCTGGTTTTAGTGGTAGGTGGGATGGGGTGGGAGATGGATGAATTTGGAAATTGAAACTTGGAAGAACCACAGTTGTCTGTTATTTATGGCTTTGCATATAGTCAGTTTTCCTGAAGTATTTTCATAACCCTTCATCTTTTTTTATAAAATACAAGAAAGCTGTGTTTTAACTAAAGATACAGGGACTCCTGTAGGAGACGAGAATCCTATATTATGGGGTGCTACTTTTGTGTTTAAAATGCTGTCGAGTTTCATTGTGAGCACGCTTGCACACTAGCACCTCACGCTTTAAACTGGAAGGGATATCAATGGCATTAGTAACAAAAGATGGAACGTGTGTGTGTTTCAGCTTTTGCTTATTCAGTTCCTCCCATGTTACTGACTTTCTCTACAGTAATGTATTTTAACATACGTATGGACTGCAGTTATTTAAAATTGATTTTTTTTTTTCTTTTAGGTATTGTCCAAACTGTAAAGAACATCAGCAGGCTACCAAGAAGTTAGACTTGTGGTCACTGCCCCCTGTACTGGTTGTTCATCTAAAGCGCTTTTCCTACAGCAGATACATGAGGGACAAGTTGGATACATTGGTTGGCTTTCCAATAAAGTAAGAAACCTAAATATTTTGGTTCTGGAAATGTAAAAGTTAGCATGACTAGGGCACATGTTTAATCCAGCAATTATATAAAATGGTTTTGTTCTCAGCTTCCATGCATGGATCCAGTAAACCTATTACAAAATGCTTGTAGGTGAAAAGTATGAACTTGGAAAATAATAATAGTAGATAAGTATGAAATAACTCTATCAATAGTTTTGGCTAAGATTACTGGTTCCTGTTCCACTCCTCACAGAGTGAGAGACACGTGGTCAGTGTAGTCTGGTGTGCGTGTGTTTTGTGGGGAATACAAAGTAAAGGGCCACCAAAATGCAAAATGGTTAGAAGTATTATTAACATGACCTTCTTTTGGTTGTTTTTTTTTTTGTGTTTTGTTTTTTTGTGTGTGTTTGGTTTTTTTTTTAAACAGCGACTTGGACATGTCAGAGTTCCTTATTAATCCCAATGCAGGGCCTTGCCGCTACAACTTGATTGCTGTCTCCAACCACTACGGAGGAATGGGAGGAGGGCATTGTAAGTTGATTTCAAGTATCATCATTCTACATGTTAGATTTCTTTCCGTGTTCATTTTAAGTACTGATGACTTTGAATCAACATCATTTTTTTTAATGGTTGAGGGACAATTTTTTTTCATTACCTTGAAAAGCTTTCACAAGTATTCTAACACAAAAATCTATATGAAATGAGCTTTCAAGGATAATTGTAGGTTCTTTCATACTTCTAGCTGTGCATAGTGTGAAAAGAGAAAATGTACGAGCTCCATAAGAGCTTCTGTACTCTTACAAATGATTTTGTCTTACTTGTCTATTTTTGTACATTGTGCATCTCCTTGAAAGAAGAGAGAAAAATGAAAAAGTGACTGTGGGATTTTGACTGTCCTTTCTCACTGTACATTCTCTTTAGAAGGGGAATGTTATTGGTTAAGCTTTCTTTGCTTAAAAAAAAAAGTGTGACAGTGTGAGTCTGATAGTGAGAATAGGTTTTAGTTAGCTAAATGTCAAGTGTTTGACAGTAACAGACTCTAGCAACTGATTGTATTACATCTATGAAGATACAGAGTTCTCAGACATTGTACTTTTTTTTGTCCTAGATACTGCTTTTGCAAAAAATAAGGATGATGGAAAATGGTACTACTTTGATGACAGTAGTGTGTCCGCTGCATGTGAGGACCAAATAGTGGCAAGTACCTTTTGTGTTTCTAAAATTGGGACTGTTGATGATGTTTTCTTCTTGAGGGAAGAAAAATGAAAAGTAAATCATGAACCTTGGAGTAAATTTGTAGGTAGTAGTTTGGATTCCTTCAAAGGAGAGTACAAAACAAAAATGGTTTGCTCTGACATGCAAAAATAACTTACATGACAGCTTTGGATTTCTTTGTAATTTTACCTTNAAACAAAAAAAAAAAAAAAAAGGGGGTGACTTGGATTGTAAATGTTTTGTCTGGACCCTCATGAGCATATTACACTTCTCTCTTTTACAGTCCAAAGCAGCATATGTGCTTTTCTACCAGAGACAAGACACAATCAGTGGAACTGGCTTTTTCCCTCTTGACCGGGAAACTAAACAAGGTGCTTCAGCTGCCACAGGCATCCCATTAGAAAGTGATGAAGACAGCAATGAAAACGATAATGATATAGAAAATGAAAATTGTATGCACACTAACTAATGGAAGAACTAGAAGCCATAAAAGAGACTTTCTTCCTGGGGATACCTATTGAAAGAGTGAAATTGCCCAGCAAATTAAGAATAAAAATCTGAGATGGCGAATTTCAGATAACAGAATGTAAATCTTTATTACATTTTAACATGTGCAGTACTTGAAGTGAAACAATAAAAACTTAAACAAAAATTGTCTCTAATGCATTTACAGTCTTGTATTCACAAGCTATATATAGGAAATCACAAATAAACCCCTTTTAAGTTTTCTGCTGCTGTTCTGATGAATTATGTTTTCTTTTGTTTTGGATGTGAGTTAATAACAAAAATGTTAAATCTGTGGACTTCTGAGATTTATTTTCTTAGTACTGCAAGAATACTACTGCCAAGTCTCGTTTCTGGATGAATATGTACATGTTCCTTAGGCTGTCACACAGACTACCAGTAAAAATGTCATAAATATATAAGCAGTAGTTTTCTTGAAACAGCAAATTTTTGTTTCTCCCTAAAAATTAATTTTTTTTTTTTAATTCGGTCACAATAGAAGAAGTAGCTTGAAAAGGTGTTTTAACCTTTTGTGATATAGCTGAGCATCCAGAATATTATGTTCATCTTACCGCTGCTGTGGAACAGGTTCTGGATTTCATGCTGCATTAACAGAAAGTTTTTCAATTAAATGTAAGTATCCTTTGTTGCTTGTTGGAATCTACTCTGCAGACATAATTCCTGTTATCTTGCTTATAAGATATGCATAATTTTAATCTGGTGTCAGTCCAAAATTTAAAATTGTGCTGTAAGTTCTCTCTCCCCAGTTTTTGCAGTTTGACAGCTTGCAAACTACTCTGTAATAGGGTCAGAGTTAATAGTATTCTGTATCCATAGTAATGACTGTGTATCGGGCTTAGATGAGAATTTTTTCAATATAACCTGCCTTTAAGTTGTTAATGAACAAAAGGACTTTAAAGGTAGGCCTGTTAATTTTCTTTGTGTGTTCCTGATGGAATTCACCATAGCCTTACAGCATATCTGAAAAGGTAACTCATTATAAGAGAATTGGCATTTGCATGTTCAAGTCAGAACCTGTACAGTATATAAGGCATACAAACTTTGAATTGGATTTTAGTTAACTATGTTCAGGGGTCCAGGATGCCAAAATAAGTGTGACAGTTTGAAACATTTTTTTAATTTGCTGCTTTCCCGTTGATCTAGTTGGAAGAATGTATTGTTGATTTGTATACAATACTGCCTTTGAGAGGGGCTCTTAAGTGCAGGGGCACACTTCACATATCTACTACCTGGAGAATTGCTTTGTGTCCCACTGTTTAAACAAATAATTTAAAAAAGAAAAAAGCAAAAAGTATGATGTTCTTCACTTGAACTAATCAAATACAATAGGTTATAAATTGTGTATTGTAAATAAAAGTTCACTCTGTGAGTGCACATTTTGGTAAATTATTTATTTATGTTAGCATTAAGAAGTTTAAAAAATTGCATTTGACCAGGATATAAATGAGGTATGTTGGACATGGCTTTGCTTTATACCTTGATATTAAAACTGGTGTTTCATCCTGGTATTTTAAAGCTGCTTTGAGGTTTTTTTTTTTTAAATGTAAACTAACCTCCTGCATGACAGAGGTTAAAATTTTGTCTGCACTTGAGTTCACTTGGGTTTACATTTGAAATGCGCATGTTTATTTATACAGATTTCAATAAAGCTATTCAAGGCCTTATTTAGTCTTCCATTTTCTTACTAATTCTTTTCCCACAGTGTTTGTGTAATGGGTAGTCTTTGTCTAAGACGTATATTGTCAGGTACAAAATGGCTATTTAGTGACCAATGCAGATAAGATTAATAGTATTTTCAGAAGATAGTATATAGATAAAAGGGATTCTCTCCTGTCAGTGTCTGGCTGTGAAAACATTTATAAGGCTGCAAAAAATTGTTTATTGTCATAAAAACCTATTGTTTGTTTTTTAAAAGTAATACTTTAACAAGAATTAATTGAATGGAAAGGTACTAACTCTGAGATGGTTGGTGACATGAGGCAATATATTTAAGATTAGACAAACCTGTACGGTGGGAGGGAAACAATGGAAGCTTTTGGCTTAAGACCTTGTATTTAGGTGTGGAATACAGTAACCCTATACAAAGCTATGTACTAAATAGCTTGTGAGTTTAACTTGCTTATTTTAATCAGAACACTTGAGAGATGAGTTTTATCTGTGAAGTAGAGGAAGTAATCCTAGAGAAGCGATCCTCTCTTTGAATAACACACACAAAGAGCCGCCCAACAGTCGTACTCCCACTGATTTTCCCATGTCATGTCAGCCTAGAACTTGTTTGGAAAAATCACGATGGAGCAAAGGATCTGGCTTGACTTATCAAAGTCTCACTTTGGAGTTTGTAGATCGGAGCTTTCATATCTGATAACTCAGTCTCCTGATGCACTTCATGCTCCCTTTGAAAATGCAGGTCTGTGTATACGTATGTGGGTTCTTGTATTTGAAGGAATGTACTTATCTACTAATAGCTGGATCATCCAGACAGAGTTTAAAAGGGTATTGATCAAAGTAACATTTAGGAAAAAAATTACATAGATAGTTTCTAATTTGTTTTTGTTATTTTTAATTTGGCTTCCAAGATTACACACACTGAGTTTGTAAGCTTCCTAATCAGATATAAAACTCAGTAACATTCCTATATGACTGTCTCAAAGGTTTCTGGGAATTCAGCCAAGCTGTGAGTTTGATGAAACTGTATTCACACATAAGACAGGTTAATTCATCCAGTGTGGACATGCTTAAAATTAAAACTACAGAAAGCATATTACTCTTTATGGTGTCGATCAAAAGTTACTGTCACTCAACTAGTCATTTATATAGAGAAGAAAGAGGGTCCTAATATCTCTTTTTATGACTCATGTCTGACAAAAATCTACAGGGTGCTTTCTTTTTTCGGTGACATTGACAGCAAGCTTTTTGATGGCTATAAAGTATTAGTGTAACCCCCCAAATGATAAGATACAGTTAACCTGGTTAATGTGAGAGTCACGGAAACAAAACGGAGTAGGAGGCAGAAGACAGCTTGCAATTCCCAGTTACTCCAGGGATTTTGTGGCAGCAATATGTCATTTAAAGGCTGGCTGGGAAGGAAGGAGAGGTGAAGAGATACTGCCCAGGACCTCTTGTTTTAGTTGGCTTCAGACGGCGTTCTGGATACTTCGTTGCAGATCAGTTCCATGATCTCTTCTATCACCCACTTGAAGTCCTCCCTGCCTTCCTGGAGCACTGAAGTGAAGTTGGCTGCTCACAGTTGAGATGACAGATGAGAAAAGCTGCCAGATGATGTAGAAACATCTCCTGCATCTACAGCTAATTGCTAATGGGAAGGCCACAATCCCTTTTAGCTTTCCCAGCAAGTTAGCGCTGCAATATGGAGTGCAGTGTATTTTTTTTTTTGAGTTTTGAATTCTTTAGAAGGAAGTCAGTATGGTGGGCAACGAAATTAGTTGGCAAACTGGCAGACCCACCAGTTTTCTTCAAAAATTATACCTTCTGCAATGTCAGACTGTAATTTCAGGGTATAGTTTCTCATTGTTTGAGTACTAGTTACTTTGACCAAAAAAATCACTATAAATGTAGTGAAACAATATGAAAGCTGTATTTGATAAAATAAATGTGTTCTTAGTCTGCAGGCAAATTGCTCTCTTCAGATTTTTCTTTTTTTTTTTTAGTTCTTTTTCCTTGAGGGGGGTAAACAAATTGTGAAAACAATTCCACTTCCTTAGTTCCAACATGGCATGCTTCACTGGCACCGCACACCCCTCAGGCAGGCAGACAGACCTGTCTAACTGAAAAGAAATTAAATCTTGGAATAGCGTGGAAACCCCAGAAGAGTCCAAATGTGATAAATTTGTGACCAATCATCCCATTAACGAGGGAATGAACTGGGTTACTGTATGGCAGGTAGCATTAACAGTCATCCTGGGCCAAATAATGCAAAAGCTGATATAGGACTCAAATGATACAGAATTCATGTCAGTCAGTGTGGTTTTATGAAGAGTAAGTTTTGTTATTTGGGGGGACAAGTAATTGAAAAAGAGAGTTGATAAAGATTATAATATAGGCGCACTGAGAATTATTTAAGTGCTTGGCACTTAATTATCACCTTAAATATCACATTACACTCATCAAAACACAAGTGTTGGGCAGTATCACCCAATAAAAAGTTTAGGAACTGACCAACAATCTCAAAATAGTTTCCATTAGGAAATCACTGTGCAATAGGGGTGTTGGATTTTTCGTTAGTGGCACTTGGTCTTAAATTAATGTTTTCATTCAGTGTTTAAAATATTCACATCGTAGCTGCAGAAGGTGGAAAGTAGTAAGTAAGTACCCTTTGTGCAGCCCTGGTGGACAAAGCAATTCAGTGTGAGCTGCCAGCGTGAAGCAGTGGTGTAAGAACTTGTCCTTGGATACATAAGCAGAAATAAGAAGTTGACTTAATTTTCCCAGGTCTGTGGTAAGGATCCTGGGAAAATACACCATTTTAGTTATTACCTTTTAAAAGTTCAGATTGTAACCTGGAAGACATTATAGGAAAAAAAAAAAGTTACAACCCCAGAGTAAATACATTTGCACTAACAGATATAAAGAAGAATTGTTTTCTTGGGAAGATGGCTCAGAAGTGCCTCAGTTTGTGTGCGATACCTTACGAGGGGGGAAATAACTGTATGCAGGGGGTATTGGAGCGGAGAAAAACTTTCAAAGAACTAACGATTCAAAACTGGAATCAGGCAATCCGAAAATAGAAAGAAGCGTGGGAGTCTTTTATGCAATTACCTTTTCACAAGGAGAAGGAAGATACCAGCGGAACAAGGGGCAGAGGCGAGCGGTGGGTGCTGTGTTAACTCTGGGCTGGATGCCGTCCCTGGGCTAAGGAGGGACGCAGGCGGGACACGCAGTGGCCCTTCCCCAGCCGGGATGGAGACTTAGTCTGAGCCATCGGCCTCGGCTCTGAGGTCTATGAATCTGTAAATACCCTGGTCTTTTCCAGAGGAGCGTTCCTCCCTCTTCAGACCTAATGGCACCCCTTAAAAATCACTTAGAAGCTTTGTATAGAGGCCTGAATCATTAATATGGGAGTAAGACCTGTGCTCTTGTTTCAGGGTAGCAAACAGTAGGATTTTTCTTCCCTTCCTGCACCATCACTACTAACTTAAATCAAGCTCATGAAGCCGCTCCAGATCCCATCTGAACAACCTCTTCGATTTATTGTCATTTCCTCAAAGTAACTTATCCCCCTGGGTCAGCACCTGAACTGAAACACATCTCCCTTTTCCTTCTTTCCTTGTGATGCTGGAAGAGCATCTGTGCTTTTCCATGGCAATTTCTGTTAAAGCGCAATGAGCGGTTCAGACATGCCCCTGTTGAAAAATGTGTGGCTCCTCAAAAATGAAAATTAAAACCCACACATCGTGCAACTGAAACGAGGTCCGCAGCCGGCTCTGGGGGCACCAAGGCATTTTCCAGAACACAACGAAGGGTGTCTGGAAAGAATTGAGACGAGCCGTGCTTGCTTCCAACATCTGTCAACGTTATAAAATATTTACAGTGCCGTGGGTGTTGTGTGAATGAGTGTGTGTCTCAGCTGAGGAGAAAGTCTGCAAAACAGAAGGGACTCCGTATCATCTATACCTATTAAAAACAAATACCAAGAACATCCCTCCTGCCAACTCAGGTGTTTTTTTCTCAGTGATACGAAATACAGAGTTTGGGACTGCTCATGTGGGACTGGTTTCCTTGGGCAATCTGCTGAGTAAGAGGAAAAGGTTTTTGGATCCTATTTGAGCTCTGCTCCCCCAGTTCCAATGGGGAAACAGCAGCTTCCGTAAACCCTAATATAATTCAGCTGCAAGTGAAGAGTTCCATAAAAGTGTTGCTACTCCATAGTTGCATTTGACAAATCAAATAAAACATATTAGTCGTGTTGACTAATTTTACATTACGTAATAGCTGCTCAATGTTAAATGCAGTGTCTAAATAACCTATTTATTTGCTAAGACTAATGTCCTGAATAACTTTGCCATGTATGACACGGATCCTAAATACAATTTGTAAAGCTGAGACCTAGATTTAGGCACATTTTTCAGAAGTGTACTAGGACTGTCGATAACAGCAGTTTGATTTTCACATGTTTTACTTTAAAAAAATCTCGGCTGCCACTGAGTTTCTGGCCTCTGACACTATCTGAATGTTTTGGGGGTTTACTGTAAAATAAAATCATTTATATACTAAATTTTTGGTTTGCTTCCCAAATTCTCACTTCAAAAAATGTCGTGAACTTTTTAGATTAATGAACTACAGTTGGGCAATAAAGTCAATGAAAATGTTTTGATCAAGCATAATAAAAATATTCAGATTTCTGGTGCCTATAATATACAATAATCACAATCAACTGATGGGATGGAGACAACAGAACTTTCTTCATAAAATACCCTGAATTGTGGAATTAACTTATTTTATACAATTGGAGGAAACTAGATGTACGTGTTGACTTTTGGTATGGGAAATAACGCCTTAGAAGCTGTCTTCAGGAAATGTAACCTTAGACATTTCTGTAATATTTTTCAGATAAGGTGGCAAAGATAAAGAGATAAATCAAAAAAGTTTGCAGAACTACTTACTATGGGAAGCCTTTGGTTATCCTCTATAATTTTTGGATTTCTCTTTGGTTAACGTCATGCTCAGTCTGAGATTGTCATTTAGAAAGCTCATTTTTATGACATAAATTGCTCCCTTAATATCAAGTGTGATGGATTATTATGTCCCCATTTTCCCAGTAGCATTTGACAATATTATTACAATTTGACAGACATGATATTCTTTCCTTGAAATAAAAAGCTGACATAGAGGTACCAACTTAATTTATTTAAGCAATAAAAATCTTCCCCAAACTTCTGTGAACAAATGTGCAGTTAAAAATAAAAGGAAACAAACCAAATTTAAGATTTAAATTTCCATACTCCATTCCAGAACAAACACATCAAGTAATCCAATGTGACTCTATGCAAAAGCAATAGAACTGATGGCAAAGAGGAAGAAATTGTGCAGAACTGTGAATGTATGTAAAAATGATGAATCACAGCTAAGACAAGGGCAGGAATATGGAAAAGCCTATACTGAATGAATAGAAAAGATGAATGTAATGAGAAAGTAGCTGTAGGATACTAATAAGGAGGCAGTAGAGAATTTCAAATACATTCTAAAAAAAGCAGGGTCCTATGTTTTAAAAAAAGCAAATACTGCAGAAGTCACGAACAAGCGTCTGAGAATTAAAATCTTTGATAGATGTGGGTTGCCCTGTAGGGAAAGAAAACAAAAATAATTTAGTTCCTAGCGATGGATTTAACTTCTTAGTGAATGAGACAGAAAAATGCTGGAAAGAGAACAATCTTGCACATTATTGGGACATTTTTTAATAAGACAGTAATAGAAGAGCCATACTATTTTTTGACATGAGTCCTCACCTAGTTATTATCTAGTAAACTGCAATTTATGCGTCCAAGTACTGGAAAATGTATTGAGAGCAGTAGATGTGTTAATAACGTTGAGGAACAGGTTTACAAAGGAAGGCTCCAAACATCCTGAAGGAGGGATAAAAAAAAGAAGCGACAAGTTCTTTGAAACGCTACTGTAACTCCATTGGCAACGCTGGTCCTGGCTTTCTATGATGTTGCCTCCAACAAAATAAGACGTTCAAGCCCACCACACATTTGTATCCCCCATACCGAAGTGCGGCCGAGCTGGTCAGGAGCACAGCCATTCGGTAAAAAACTTGTCAATACTTAGTACATGTTAACTGCTAATTTTATAATTAAATCGTTTACCAAATGTTGCCCAGAGAGGTTGTTGAGGCCCCATCCCTGGAGGTGTTCAAGGCCAGGCTGGACGTGGCCTTGGGCAGCCTGGTCTAGTGGGAGGTGTCCCTGCCTATGGCAGGGAGGTTGGAACTCGATGATCTTCAAGGTCCTTTCCAACGTAAACCATTCTATGATTCTATGATCATGGCGTGGCTTTGTTAGTTAAGACTGGAGCAGGGAAGTAAGGCCCCTAGAAATAAACAGCCGTAGGAATCGACTGATGGCCATGCTGCCAAAGGGAAATAAGGTCCCAGACTGGCTGAACAAGTTTCACATCCCACTTAATGATCCATTCAGCAGCTCCAGGGCTTGGCGCTCAGCTGGAACACAGAGTGTTCAGACCTGGAATTTCCTACGCACCAACTGGCATCAGGCAAGATCCAGCATCCACGCACCGGCGTGAGGAGGTGGATGAGCTCATCCCCCGTGCCCCGGGAGCCGGTTCTGGAAAGGGGCTCCCATTTGTGAAATACTGAATACAACTTCCAGAAGTGCTCCCAAAAATACCAATGTTAACTGTGAAATTGCCACATATATGCATCCTTGGATAGGGACATACCTGCTTGCACATGACCCAGGGCATACACACATGCTATGGTACAGCCCTGCTTTGTTGGGAACACATACTCACACGTGGAGGTGATCTGTATAGTTGTTTTACTACCAAGGAAAGCATTTGTCTCTTTACGATTCAATTTCTTTGGCTGTCTTCCAAATCTCCTGAGAAGTATGTTAACTCTGTTTATCTGTTTTGACTCAACCTGAGTAACAGAATTTCCTTCAGACTGCTGCTTATAAACACAGCCACACATGCAGCCATACGAACATTTATATCAAGGGCAAAGTCCTCTGAATGAAAGAAGAGGTCTGGAGTCTTCATAAAGCAACAAAGAGGAGCACAAGGTATAAAGTAAGCCAAGGCCTCTATACCAAACACTTCTTCATCAGGATCTCTTCCATAAGAAATCTCTAATCCTTATGGTTTCTAGAATGAACGGCCTGTAAAATAACGGAGTGGGCACACTTCAGTTATTTTGGCGAACAGTTGTGCTGAAGGCTCTCAGAAGTCCCTGGCCACGCTGAGTCTTTCCTGCTGGTCTGAGCTAGCTGCAAATTAAGTTGGTCATACCGGCAGAGTAGCTGTGGCAGCGTGAAACAAGAAGAATACATCTGTAGTGCGCCAGTCTCCATGCTACTTATGTGAGTATAGTGAGTGTATGGACCTGCTGGAGCATGTCCAGAGGAGGGCCACGAGGATGATCCGAGGGCTGGAGCACCTCTCCTATGAGGAGAGGCTGAAAGAGCTGGGGCTGTTCAGCCTGGAGAAGAAAAGGCTCCGGGGAGATCTTATTGCGGCCTTCCAGTACCTAAAGGGGGCCTACAGGAGAGCTGGGGAAGGACTTTTTACTAGGGCATGTAGTGATAGGACAAGGGGGAATGGCTTCAAACTGGAAGAGGGCAGGTTTAGATTGAACATTAGGAAGAAGTTTTTCACTTTGAGGGTGGTGAGGCACTGGAACAGGTTGCCCAGAGAGGTTGTTGAGGCCCCATCCCTGGAGGTGTTCAAGGCCAGGCTGGATGTGGCCTTGGGCAACCTGGTCTAGTGGGAGGTGTCCCTGCCTATGGCAGGGGGGTTGGAACTCGATGATCTTCAAGGTCCTTTCCAACCTAAACCATTCTATGATTCTATGATTCTATGATCTGTGTTTATCATTATTTTCTGCATTTTATAGATATGACTGCACTGCTTGCTATGTAGACAGAGGTCACCCCTAACGCAAAGGACCTGACACCCGTTCAGTAGATGGAAACTCTCCCATAGTAATGGTATCACTCGGCAGCCCCAGGGCTGCAATCTGGAACAATTATCTTAAAGAAGGATTCACCAGAGCCTGGGGGAAGCATCCAGCAGTTTCTCCTCTCCGCTGCAGCAGCCAAAAATAATTATTTTTACACAGAGGAGCACCCTTCTCCTCTCCGGTGTTGCTTTGTGATTAGCAGATTGTCTGTAGGCTACTAGGTGTCTGGGAATATTTCCATAATTTTCATACAAGCCGAAGAAGAGATAATATGAAAATGATTAAAAAGATGTAGGGAGGTTTTTGGCAAATAGATGAGAGAGCAGCAAAATAAACAGACTGCACCACAGTGCATATTTCTGACATTCTTGACGGGCATTTTTATGTTTTGCTTCCTGCAGTCAGAACAAGATACTCGGGAAAAGACTTCTCCCGAGCGTGCCGCTGATCCACTGACCACTGCAAGAGCTCTGGATCAAATAACGCCGCCTAGAATCACAATTTATTTTGCTTCAATACATCTATGCCTTCATTTCTAAACCAAAATTCCTAATAAGGGACATGAAGATTGCAGTAAATTCTGATCAGAAGTGCAACGTGGCCGAAGTTTCTTCATCCTCTGCCCGTGACCTCAGGCTGTGCTAATTGTTAAGATGGCAGCAGGGACGGTCAGCATGGGGGTTTTTCAATGTAAACAACTGTCAAGTAAAATCTCCATCATGGTTTTGGTATTTCCTGCACTTGGCAGAAAAAAAAAACCCATATCATGAACGCAGTGCGTTATATACCATGCAGGGAAAAATCACAGGTGCTGCCTGAATAGATAATAATTCCATTATCTAATAAATACCATTTATTGTGTAAGGGAATGAAAGCCAGATTCAGTTTAACGCACAGAGTAAGGTTTGTTTCCCAGGCCAGCCACATACTTCCTGCGTAAGCTGGAAAAGTTATTTAATCTGTCCTGACTCACGTTCAGTTGTAAGTATGAAGGGTATGGGAGCTGCTGCTAAGATTTTGTGAATATCACGTACCAGTTTGTCTGTGTTACACTGCCAGCTCTTAGACGGCAATAAATTAATTCAAGCAGTGGACGGCAGTTCTTTCTCAGCAAAGACGTTAACAGGTTCAGCTGATTCAATTACCAGTACTCAAAAGGGCAATGCAAATAAAAAACCCCACTGCTTTGAGAATCTGTTTGGACAAGGTTCAGGCAGGAAAAATTGGAAAACCAGCTTTGCTGGCTGGTTACACAGGAGTCATGGAAGCATCTGCGCCTCTGGTTGATTCGTGTGTAGGCCCTGAAGTGATCGTACCGTAACTCAACAGGGAATCATAGCCGAGTACCTACTACGTACGTGTCACAGGTCTGACGTTTTGGGCATTGCTACTCAACATTTTTGTCAGTGACCTCAAAGATAATGTGGCATCATTACTGATAGTTTGCTAATGACAAGGAGGATGATTCACTGACAGACAGCAGCTGGGATTGCTCTTTTAGTTGACTAAACAAAGTAAAATGTGTATTAACATGCAAATACACAAACAAAATGTATACTACTGTGTAAACATATGCTCACACCTGTGCAAAAAGGAACAAAGGTTACATTCACAAGAAGGGGAGTTCACGCTGGGAAAAAAAAAAGTATTTTTCAATTTGCTGGTCGAGCTAACTTCCTCATACAGCCACATCCTAAAGGAACAAGGGCCTTGCTTCTATCCCATTAAAAAAAAAAAAAGAATACCAGGCACTATAGGGAAGGTTATTACCTCTGCTTTTAACCCATTTGTGGCCACAACAGAAATACTGTCTTACCCAATTTCTTGTGTCCACAATGTAAGGAGCTTTTGAAGCCTTCCCATAGTAAAGCATGTGTATAGGGCTTCTTTGTGCTTAGACAGACCAATACAATGCATAGGTTTTTATACAGGACTACGGGAAATATTTTGTATTAATCCATCCCTCACTCTCTTTTAATTTAAAATTTAACTTTGCCTTTTGATATCGGTATCTATGTTCAATCCACTACAAGGCAAAATTCTCTCCGTCATGACTCCGAACTCTGCAGTGGAAAAAACCACCAGAGATGTCTGCAAACACCTTCACGTGACCACACAACTGATAATATTTCATATCCTGAAGTTTGTTCAGTACTGTTACTGTGTATAGATTGGTATCAGTTCCAAAAGTATACAGGAGCATTAGTAAAGCGAACTCAGAGGAAAAGCCACGATTCTTCCCATCAGCATGAAACCAATTCATTGCCACAGTGAAACCTGGCAGTTTTGCCTCTGTATAACGCGGCGACAGAACCCTGTTCCCATATTCAAAGCCTGCATCTCCATACATCTATCAGGAAGGACTGTAACTCGGAGTAAACACCTGAAATTAATACAGCCGAGTGCTATCCCATGTTTAATCGAATCAAGAGGGCTGATGCACATCATTTGGAATGAACATGAACACTGGTTCCAAGGGGTAATTTAATGAATCACAATAGGTCTCATGAGCATTTTTGTTGGTAATTAGGGCCATAAGGCTACAGGGAATGATTTCAATCACCCACTGTCTATCACAAAATAACACATAATTTAATAACAAAGCAAACAACAATATAATAATTGCAGCGCAATACGAAGTTAGCTTAACAGCTAACTAGCATTTTTAGCTTGCTGGTCAAAAACGTGCCCTCAGAGCTGTCCACATACACTGCTCCACTTTCTGACGCAAAAGCAACTTGAATTGAAACTGAGGCACTGAAAACATACCCAAAGACAGGCAAGCACTCTTACTCAGGGTTAGGAATACACACAATAGTATCTATTGCAATGAAACGCAACTACAGTAAGTCCCATTCGCAATCAAATCAGCTTCACTTCAAATGATCCTGGCTAGTTTAAAAAGTTTAACTGCTCTGGTTTAGCTTAACTAATAAATCTTCTGCATTTACAAAAGGCGTACACCAAAACCATGAGAAAGGTTATCTGGTGTTTAAGGAATGTGTCGGAGATTCAGGCACGTGTATAGTTCTCAATTCTCGTATTCAGCAGATCTGAAAGAGTTTTCAATTCTGCAACCACTTGTATGATTCATTTCCAAACCCAAGAGCAATCTTGCTGTGTTCAGCTGGCAATGCTGAGCAGAGTGAGTGCCAAAGCTGGTAGTTGAAAAGATAATGTATGATAAACGTAAATGATAAAAAGTGATGTATGCAAATAGAATAAATTTTAAACTAAGTCACTGAGATTTAAGTATCAAACACAGAATGGCCTTCAGAGAAGATGGAGACTACACTTAACCTAAAAAACCCCTTTTAATTAATAGACATGTTGCTTATTAAAGTAATTCTATACCAAATTTCCAAAGATCCTGAATTACAGCAGGTCTCACCAAATTCACAAGTGCTCTGCTTGGTTCAAGAAGTGTCACAATGTATAAACAGAAATTATGTGATACTAAAAACTCAATCTCAATTTTAGAAGCAAATTAAATTCCCCAGAACATATTGTTACAGTATTCCAAGATTAATTTTGCATTCCAGTACCGTGAGTTGGGTACTATTACAACTGTATGTCCAATTTTGTCTGACATAGAAGGGTGCTGTTAATCTGCAGAGAGGACAGTGGATAACTGAAAGCTAAACACTGGGCATCATAACAGACAGCTAAAGAGCTGCATTAATTTTTTTTTTCATGTGTCTCAAAAAAACTATTAAATCTAAGATTCTATAATGTAATAAGAAGAGAAAAAAAAATTTAAGAATCAAGAATGTTAGTATTTTTTGCTTGTGAGAGGAGTAGCATACGGCCCTTTTTTTCCTGATCTACAAAACAGAGCACTGAGCAAACTAAGATTAGTGAAAAGGGTGGAATGTCCGCCAGAAACAGCTTTAAAAAAATTGTTTATGTTACACTTAATAGAGGTGGCAGGGTTGCTGTCAAGCTATTACAAGCACGGAAAGCCTCTAGCATGCTCCCTGTTCTATGCCACTACACACACAGAATAAGAAAAGACGGATAATCAGCAGGTACAAGCTAATATGATAAAAATAATTAATATCAGTAAATAATCTGCTTTTTCTCAAGAAACCATCGTTTTACACAAACAGTATAAATTACAACACAAACAATACAAAAAATGTTTTTTCCTAAGAGGTATAGTAGTTTATATTCCAAAATATTTATCACTACTGTTCTTAAATATTTTTACATTTTTTTACACAATCCTTAACAAAAAAAAATCATACAGCAACAAGTTGTCAATTTTACTCCAATGCAGTAATCACTTACTCCCTCAGTACTTTTACTTCAGAAGTTGGCATTACCCTGTGAGGAAGGGTAGACAAATTTACTGCTATAGCTTTGATTAAAGGAAACATCATCTATCTTTCATATAAGGTTTATATATAAGGTTATCTTTTCATATCAGGCATTCACAATCTAAAAGTATTCCCCTGTCCAAACTGAATGTTTACAGTAGTCTTCTTTGGTTAAACAAAACAGTAAGATTTGCGGGAAATTAGTATGCACGTACAATCTAATACATACTAACTCGTTTGTTTTAAATGTGATTAATCTCAATTCTTCTTACTTGTCTTACCGTTGTTAACAGGGAAATATGGTCATTCAATAGCTTTCCTCATTTTCCTCATTTTCCTCATTTTGATTACAGGGATAATAATGACAGTTGGATGCTTTAAGTCAGGTTGTCACATTCAAATTCTACCCAAAATACTTGCTCTGTTTTCGTAAGAAAGGCAGTGTTATAGAACCGTTTATTGACCCTCATTTCACAAGAAATTTCAATTGTTTTAGTTTAGGCAGACAAGTAGATTCAGGGAGTACCAATATGCCCACAGCTCACCATGTACAGTAAATAGGTGGAAAAGTCCAAACAGCAAAAAGGAAGTAAATCGTTAAAGCTTACCTAAGAAATACCTATGCATAGTCAATAATTAATTGACTCATTCTCCTAGCAAATCATCCATGTTTCTTATGAAGGCATTTGGACTGGTCTGTGAATTTCCATCAGGATTGAAGCCTGGAATGGAAGCACTTAGACAGGAAAATTCTCAGGAACTAATGCTTATTGGTTAAGCACATAAATAGTTCTACTGAAGAAAACAGTCTTGGGTTTTGGTGTTTGTTTTTTTTTTTTTAAGCAAGCATATAAAAATCAAAGCTTTTGAGAATACACAGACCAGCGAATTTTGAAAGCGTAACAATGTTACAGAATCATGCATTTGATTTTACTGAACATAGGGGTGAAATCCAAATTCCTTGTGTGAAGGCACATAAAGTTTGACCACCTAATTCAATTGTATATTACACAGTTTTAAAAACTCACATCCATTTATTCAGTTCTGTCAAGTTAACAGCCAGTAATTTGAAAATGATGTAAAAATAAAGATCTTAAAATAACAAATTACTGAGAAAGCAATCCTGCACTTTTTGCCTCATAAAGCACACCTGAAGATTCATGTCTACAGGTGCAGTGTACAATGCTGGGACAGTGGGAGCTTGTTTACTATATGATTTGCAATGTATCTCACAGTAAATTAAATTTATGAGAAGTTCTTTCCCCTTTTTCATTACAAGACCCCCACAAAAAAGATAAAAAGAAATCTTAGAACATTCTCTGAATAAGACTGATGACTTTCAGAGAAGTCTGAAGAAAAGCCAGTATTTGAAATAAAATTATTTTAAATAGTAAGGCAGTAAAAATTTATTCTCTGTTCTGAATCTTTGTAATTTTTTTTTTTCCAAGATTCCCCAAGTTTAAGAACTACAGACCGTGGAAACTCAAGAATGTTTTCCAACTCCCTGGGTTTATGGAAGAGCAACGGCACCACGCTGCAATACAGGCAAGGCAGCCACCACAGCACAGGATTTACAGCATCCAGAATGTGGAAAAATAATTATTGCCGAGACCAAAACCTTTGTGAAATGTTAACTGCTCGACGACGAATGGTGCCCTCCGGAAGGGAGGGAAGCTTCTGCCGTGGCTGAAGTCAGGGAGCATTCCTACAACCAACAGAGAGCGGCTGAACATCCAATGCTCGTCGTTGGGGTGCCTGCTTTTGAAATGGGTTAAAAACAGCTGGTTGGAGAGCTTTTGGATTTCAGAGGGACACTGCCGAGCAGCTGCTAGTGACAAGGGAGGTACCCGGGACCCGGCTGCTCCCCCATCTCCTTGTTTTTGCCCTGGGTTTATCTTAAACTTCTCAAGGAAGGGTTCACCCCGGCTCCGCCTGGAGAAAACCACGGGAAGCTGCGCGCACACACACACGGGTCGCCCAGGGCACAAACCTTCACTCCTGCAGACGAAAGCAAAGATCTTAACGATTCACAAGGAAAACATAACAGTCTGCCTCGCTTTTGGGTGTTTTTTGGTGCTTTTTTTTTTAAAACCGAATTCAGCGCCGACCTCCCC